>CM076854.1:51483058-51992046 GCA_039519185.1 Astragalus membranaceus | reverse complement strand
CGCTCATCTCGACTTATCAACCGGAACCTCCATAGCCGGTTGTGGGTCTTCCCGATCTTATCGATCGGTTTCTTCCATCCCCGATCGTGGTGTCTCCATCACTCCCACCACCTTCATGACTCCTGAAAGAGTGACCGACGGCTCTGAGGTTGCATCATAATGACTTAACAAGACTTTAAAAACCAAAAACTAACTTAGGAAAGACCAAAACACACCTAAAATTATTCTATTAAAATAAAATACAAAATTAGAAATAAAATAGAAAATATTGGATGATTGGAGTTTTGGCTTCTAAAATGTAGGAGCTGAATATTTTTTCTTTGTAGGATTCCTTCCACATGCTTAGGGCACTTAGGTTCTCATCAAGTTCGTACCATTTCAGACGAGTTCGTACCTGTTTGTACCATTTCATACCATTTCGTATGATTTCGTACCAGTTCGGACCAAATCGTACGATTTGGCCCATATTATATAAACTAGTACGATTTCGTACCATTTTTTCGAGTTCGTACTAGTTAATACCATTTCGTACGATTTCGTACCTGTTAAAACCATTTCGTTGGATTTCGTACCAGTTCGGACCAAATCGTACGATTTGGCCCATATTGTACAAACTCGTACAAGTTCGTACCAGTTCGTACGATTTCGTCCCAGTTTGTACCATTCATACCATTTCGTGTGATTTCGTACCAGTTCGGCCAAATCGTACTATTTGGCCAATATTGTACAAAACTCGTACGAGTTCATACTAGTTCGTACGATTCTGTACCTGTTTGTTCCATTTCATACCATTTTGTTTGTTTTCGTACCAGTTCGGACCAAATCGTACGATTTGGCCCATATTGTATAAACTGGTACGATTTCGTACCATTTTTTCGAGTTCGTACTAGTTCATACAATTCCGTACGATTTCGTACCTGTTAATACCATTTCGTTGGATTTCGTACCAGTTCGGACCAAATCGACGATTTGGCCCATTGTACATACCGGTACGAGTTCGTACTAGTTCGTATGATTTCGTACCTGTTTGTACCTTTTCATACCATTTCGTATGATTTCGTACCAGTTCGGACCAAATCATACGATTTGGCCCATATTGTATAAACTGGTACGAGTTCGTACCTGTTTTTTCCGTTTCATACCATTTCGTGTGATTTCGTACCATTTCAGACCTAATCGTACGATTTGGCCCATATTGTACAAACTTGTACGGGTTCGTACCAGTTCGTACGATTTCGTACCTGTTTGTACCATTTCATACCATTTCGTGTGGTTTCGTACCAGGTCGGACCAAATCGTACGATTTGGCCCATATTGTATAAACTAGTACGATCTCGAATTTCGAAATCGTACTATTCATACCATTTCGTACGATTTCGTACCTGTTCGTCCTAGTTTCGACCAAATCATACAATTTGGCCCATATTGTACCAACTCGTACGAGTTTGTACCATTTTTTACGAGTTCGTACCAGTTCGTACAATTTCGTACCTGTTTGTACCGTTTCATACCATTTCGTATGATTTCGTACCAGTTCAAACCAAATCGTACGATTTGGCCCATATTGTACAAACTCGTACAAGTTCGGACCAGTTCGTACGATTTCGTCCCAGTTTGTACCATTTCATACCATTTCGTGTGATTTCGTACCAGTTCTGGCCAAATCGTACTATTTGGCCAATATTGTACAAACTCGTACGAGTTCATACTAGTTCGTACGATTTTATACCTGTTTGTTCCATTACATACCATTTTGTTTGTTTTCGTACCAGTTCGGACCAAATCGTCTTATTTGGCCCATATTGTATAAACTGTTACGATTTCGTACCATTTTTTCGAGTTCGTACTAGTTCATACCATTTCGTACGATTTCGTACCTGTTAATACCATTTCGTTGGATTTCGTACCATTTTTTCGAGTTCGTACTAGTTCGTACGATTTCGTACCTGTTTGTACCATTTCATACCATTTCGTATGATTTCGTACCAGTTCGGACCAAATCATACGATTTGACCCATATTGTATAAACTGGTATGACTTCGTACCTGTTTGTTCCATTTCATACCATTTCGTGTGATTTCGTACCAGTTCGGACCAAATCGTACGATTTGGCCCATATTGTACATACTCGTACGAGTTCGTACCATTTTTTCGAGTTCATACTAGTTCATACCATTTCGTACGTGTTCATACCATTTCGTGTGATTTCGTACCAGTTCGGACCAAAGAGTACAATTTGGCCCATATTGTCCATACTCGGACGAGTTCGTCCCTGTTTGTTCCATTTCATACCATTTCGTGTGATTTCGTACCAGTTCGGACCAAATCGTACGATTTGGCCCATATTGTATAAACTAGTACGATTTCGAACCATTTTTTTGAGTTCATACTATTCATACGATTTCGTATCTGTTCGTACTAGTTTTGACCAAATCGTACAATTTGGCCCATATTGTACAAATTCGTACGAGTTCGTACCATTTTTTATGAGTTCGTACCAGTTCGTACAATTTCGTACCTGTTTGTACCATTTCATACCATTTCGTACCAGTTTGGACCAAATCGTACGATTTGGCCCTTATTTTATAAACTGGTACGATTTCGTACCATTTTTTCGAGTTCGGAGTAGTTCGTACGATTTCGTACCTGTTTGTACCATTTCATACCATTTTGAATGATTTCGTACCAGTTCGGACCAAATCGTACGATTTGGCCCATATTGTATAAACTGGTACGAGTTCTGATGAGAACCTAAGTGCCCTAAGCATGTGGAAGGAATCCTACAAAGAAAAATATTCAGCTCCTACATTTTAGAAGCCAAAACTCCAATCATCCAAAATTTTCTAGTTTATTTCTAATTTTCGTATTTTATTTTAATAGAATAATTATAGGTGTGTTTTGGTCTTTCGTAAGTTAGTTTTTGGTTTTTAAAGTCCTGTTAAGTCATTATCATGGCTAGTAATGTCTTGATGAGGACATGGAGTCAACAAACTTGCCAATCAAGCAAACTTGCTAATCAAGAAAGTAAGTCAGAGCAAAAAAAGGAATTACAAGATCCAAGTCATTTATGGAGCATTCAATGCCAAATCAACAACAATAATTATGATTATGGTTATTTTTAGGTATTAAATATTGTAAATGAACTTATCAACTTATTTGATAATTGCATGATAGTGGGAATTCCATTAGTTATTTTCATTAAAATTAGGATTTGATATTTATTAGTATATTTTAATTTCTAGGGTTTCATTTAGTCAATTGGGCCTGAGGTTCTTTTGGGTCAACTGGGCCAGAGGTTCTCTATATATTGTAATTCATTTGATGAAATAAACAAGTTGAATTTTCAGTAAAAATTTAGAGACGTGACTCTTTGGTTCTTCGTGAGCCGTTATCTGAGCTTATCGGTTTACCGTGGCGCTCATCTCGACTTATCAACCGGAACCTCCATAGCCGGTTGTGGCGTCTTCCCGACTTATCGATCGGTCTTCCATCCCCGATCGTGGTGTCTCCATCACTCCCACCTTCATGACTCCTGAAAGAGTGACCGACGGCTCTGAGGTTGCATCATAATGACTTAACAAGACTTTAAAAACCAAAAACTAACTTAGGAAAGACCAAAACACAGCTATAATTATTCTATTAAAATAAAATACGAAAATTAGAAATAAAATAGAAAATATTGGATGATTGGAGTTTTGGCTTCTAAAATGTAGGAGCTGAATATTTTTCTTTGTAGGATTCCTTCCACATGCTTAGGGCACTTAGGTTCTCATCAAGTTCGTACCATTTCAGACGAGTTCGTACCTGTTTGTACCATTTCATACCATTTCGTATGATTTCGTACCAGTTCGGACCAAATCGTACGATTTGGCCCATATTATATAAACTAGTACGATTTCGTACCATTTTTTCGAGTTCGTACTAGTTAATACCATTTCGTACGATTTCGTACCTGTTAAAACCATTTCGTTGGATTTCGTACCAGTTCGGACCAAATCGTACGATTTGGCCCATATTGTACAAACTCGTACAAGTTCGTACCAGTTCGTACGATTTCGTCCCAGTTTGTACCAATTCATACCATTTCGTGTGATTTCGTACCAGTTCGGGCCAAATCGTACTATTTGGCCAATATTGTACAAACTCGTACGAGTTCATACTAGTTCGTACGATTCTGTACCTGTTTGTTCCATTTCATACCATTTTGTTTGTTTTCGTACCAGTTCGGACCAAATCGTACGATTTGGCCCATATTGTATAAACTGGTACGATTTCGTACCATTTTTTCGAGTTCGTACTAGTTCATACAATTCCGTACGATTTCGTACCTGTTAATACCATTTCGTTGGATTTCGTACCAGTTCGGACCAAATCGTACGATTTGGCCCATATTGTACATACTGGTACGAGTTCGTACTAGTTCGTATGATTTCGTACCTGTTTGTACCTTTTCATACCATTTCGTATGATTTCGTACCAGTTCGGACCAAATCATACGATTTGGCCCATATTGTATAAACTGGTACGAGTTCGTACCTGTTTTTTCCGTTTCATACCATTTCGTGTGATTTCGTACCAGTTCAGACCTAATCGTACGATTTGGCCCATATTGTACAAACTTGTACGGGTTCGTACCAGTTCGTACGATTTCGTACCTGTTTGTACCATTTCATACCATTTCGTGTGGTTTCGTACGAGGTCGGACAAATCGTACGATTTGGCCCATATTGTATAAACTAGTACGATCTCGAATTTCGAAATCGTACTATTTATACCATTTCGTACGATTTCGTACCTGTTCGTCCTAGTTTCGACCAAATCATACAATTTGGCCCATATTGTACCAACTCGTACGAGTTTGTACCATTTTTTACGAGTTCGTACCAGTTCGTACAATTTCGTACCTGTTTGTACCGTTTCATACCATTTCGTATGATTTCGTACCAGTTCAAACCAAATCGTACGATTTGGCCCATATTGTACAAACTCGTACAAGTTCGGACCAGTTCGTACGATTTCGTCCCAGTTTGTACCATTTCATACCATTTCGTGTGATTTCGTACCAGTTCTGGCCAAATCGTACTATTTGGCCAATATTGTACAAACTCGTACGAGTTCATACTAGTTCGTACGATTTTATACCTGTTTGTTCCATTACATACCATTTTGTTTGTTTTCGTACCAGTTCGGACCAAATCGTCTTATTTGGCCCATATTGTATAAACTGTTACGATTTCGTACCATTTTTTCGAGTTCGTACTAGTTCATACCATTTCGTACGATTTCGTACCTGTTAATACCATTTCGTTGGATTTCGTACCATTTTTTCGAGTTCGTACTAGTTCGTACGATTTCGTACCTGTTTGTACCATTTCATACCATTTCGTATGATTTCGTACCAGTTCGGACCAAATCATACGATTTGACCCATATTGTATAAACTGGTATGGCTTCGTACCTGTTTGATCCATTTCATACCATTTCGTGTGATTTCGTACCAGTTCGGACCAAATCGTACGATTTGGCCCATATTGTACATACTCGTACGAGTTCGTACCATTTTTTCGAGTTCATACTAGTTCATACCATTTCGTACGTGTTCATACCATTTCGTGTGATTTCGTACCAGTTCGGACCAAAGAGTACAATTTGGCCCATATTGTCCATACTCGGACGAGTTCGTCCCTGTTTGTTCCATTTCATACCATTTCGTGTGATTTCGTACCAGTTCGGACCAAATCGTACGATTTGGCCCATATTGTATAAACTAGTACGATTTCGAACCATTTTTTTGAGTTCATACTATTCATACGATTTCGTATCTGTTCGTACTAGTTTTGACCAAATCGTACAATTTGGCCCATATTGTACAAATTCGTACGAGTTCGTACCATTTTTTATGAGTTCGTACCAGTTCGTACAATTTCGTACCTGTTTGTACCATTTCATACCATTTCGTACCAGTTTGGACCAAATCGTACGATTTGGCCCTTATTTTATAAACTGGTACGATTTCGTACCATTTTTTCGAGTTCGGAGTAGTTCGTACGATTTCGTACCTGTTTGTACCATTTCATACCATTTTGAATGATTTCGTACCAGTTCGGACCAAATCGTACGATTTGGCCCATATTGTATAAACTGGTACGAGTTCTGATGAGAACCTAAGTGCCCTAAGCATGTGGAAGGAATCCTACAAAGAAAAATATTCAGCTCCTACATTTTAGAAGCCAAAACTCCAATCATCCAAAATTTTCTAGTTTATTTCTAATTTTCGTATTTTATTTTAATAGAATAATTATAGGTGTGTTTTGGTCTTTCGTAAGTTAGTTTTTGGTTTTTAAAGTCTGTTAAGTCATTATCATGGCTAGTAATGTCTTGATGAGGACATGGAGTCAACAAACTTGCCAATCAAGCAAACTTGCTAATCAAGAAAGTAAGTCAGAGCAAAAAAAGGAATTACAAGATCCAAGTCATTTATGGAGCATTCAATGCCAAATCAACAACAATAATTATGATTATGGTTATTTTTAGGTATTAAATATTGTAAATGAACTTATCAACTTATTTGATAATTGCATGATAGTGGGAATTCCATTAGTTATTTTCATTAAAATTAGGATTTGATATTTATTAGTATATTTTAATTTCTAGGGTTTCATTTAGTCAATTGGGCCTGAGGTTCTTTTGGGTCAACTGGGCCAGAGGTTCTCTATATATTGTAATTCATTTGATGAAATAAACAAGTTGAATTTTCAGTAAAAATTTAGAGACGTGACTCTTTGGTTCTTCGTGAGCCGTTATCTGAGCTTATCGGTTTACCGTGGCGCTCATCTCGACTTATCAACCGGAACCTCCATAGCCGGTTGTGGCGTCTTCCCGACTTATCGATCGGTCTTCCATCCCCGATCGTGGTGTCTCCATCACTCCCACCTTCATGACTCCTGAAAGAGTGACCGACGGCTCTGAGGTTGCATCATAATGACTTAACAAGACTTTAAAAACCAAAAACTAACTTAGGAAAGACCAAAACACAGCTATAATTATTCTATTAAAATAAAATACGAAAATTAGAAATAAAATAGAAAATATTGGATGATTGGAGTTTTGGCTTCTAAAATGTAGGAGCTGAATATTTTTCTTTGTAGGATTCCTTCCACATGCTTAGGGCACTTAGGTTCTCATCAAGTTCGTACCATTTCAGACGAGTTCGTACCTGTTTGTACCATTTCATACCATTTCGTATGATTTCGTACCAGTTCGGACCAAATCGTACGATTTGGCCCATATTATATAAACTGGTACGATTTCGTACCATTTTTTCGAGTTCGTACTAGTTAATACCATTTCGTACGATTTCGTACCTGTTAAAACCATTTCGTTGGATTTCGTACCAGTTCGGACCAAATCGTACGATTTGGCCCATATTGTACAAACTCGTACAAGTTCGTACCAGTTCGTACGATTTCGTCCCAGTTTGTACCAATTCATACCATTTCGTGTGATTTCGTACCAGTTCGGGCCAAATCGTACTATTTGGCCAATATTGTACAAACTCGTACGAGTTCATACTAGTTCGTACGATTCTGTACCTGTTTGTTCCATTTCATACCATTTTGTTTGTTTTCGTACCAGTTCGGACCAAATCGTACGATTTGGCCCATATTGTATAAACTGGTACGATTTCGTACCATTTTTTCGAGTTCGTACTAGTTCATACAATTCCGTACGATTTCGTACCTGTTAATACCATTTCGTTGGATTTCGTACCAGTTCGGACCAAATCGTACGATTTGGCCCATATTGTACATACTGGTACGAGTTCGTACTAGTTCGTATGATTTCGTACCTGTTTGTACCTTTTCATACCATTTCGTATGATTTCGTACCAGTTCGGACCAAATCATACGATTTGGCCCATATTGTATAAACTGGTACGAGTTCGTACCTGTTTTTTCCGTTTCATACCATTTCGTGTGATTTCGTACCAGTTCAGACCTAATCGTACGATTTGGCCCATATTGTACAAACTTGTACGGGTTCGTACCAGTTCGTACGATTTCGTACCTGTTTGTACCATTTCATACCATTTCGTGTGGTTTCGTACGAGGTCGGACAAATCGTACGATTTGGCCCATATTGTATAAACTAGTACGATCTCGAATTTCGAAATCGTACTATTTATACCATTTCGTACGATTTCGTACCTGTTCGTCCTAGTTTCGACCAAATCATACAATTTGGCCCATATTGTACCAACTCGTACGAGTTTGTACCATTTTTTACGAGTTCGTACCAGTTCGTACAATTTCGTACCTGTTTGTACCGTTTCATACCATTTCGTATGATTTCGTACCAGTTCAAACCAAATCGTACGATTTGGCCCATATTGTACAAACTCGTACAAGTTCGGACCAGTTCGTACGATTTCGTCCCAGTTTGTACCATTTCATACCATTTCGTGTGATTTCGTACCAGTTCTGGCCAAATCGTACTATTTGGCCAATATTGTACAAACTCGTACGAGTTCATACTAGTTCGTACGATTTTATACCTGTTTGTTCCATTACATACCATTTTGTTTGTTTTCGTACCAGTTCGGACCAAATCGTCTTATTTGGCCCATATTGTATAAACTGTTACGATTTCGTACCATTTTTTCGAGTTCGTACTAGTTCATACCATTTCGTACGATTTCGTACCTGTTAATACCATTTCGTTGGATTTCGTACCATTTTTTCGAGTTCGTACTAGTTCGTACGATTTCGTACCTGTTTGTACCATTTCATACCATTTCGTATGATTTCGTACCAGTTCGGACCAAATCATACGATTTGACCCATATTGTATAAACTGGTATGGCTTCGTACCTGTTTGATCCATTTCATACCATTTCGTGTGATTTCGTACCAGTTCGGACCAAATCGTACGATTTGGCCCATATTGTACATACTCGTACGAGTTCGTACCATTTTTTCGAGTTCATACTAGTTCATACCATTTCGTACGTGTTCATACCATTTCGTGTGATTTCGTACCAGTTCGGACCAAAGAGTACAATTTGGCCCATATTGTCCATACTCGGACGAGTTCGTCCCTGTTTGTTCCATTTCATACCATTTCGTGTGATTTCGTACCAGTTCGGACCAAATCGTACGATTTGGCCCATATTGTATAAACTAGTACGATTTCGAACCATTTTTTTGAGTTCATACTATTCATACGATTTCGTATCTGTTCGTACTAGTTTTGACCAAATCGTACAATTTGGCCCATATTGTACAAATTCGTACGAGTTCGTACCATTTTTTATGAGTTCGTACCAGTTCGTACAATTTCGTACCTGTTTGTACCATTTCATACCATTTCGTACCAGTTTGGACCAAATCGTACGATTTGGCCCTTATTTTATAAACTGGTACGATTTCGTACCATTTTTTCGAGTTCGGAGTAGTTCGTACGATTTCGTACCTGTTTGTACCATTTCATACCATTTTGAATGATTTCGTACCAGTTCGGACCAAATCGTACGATTTGGCCCATATTGTATAAACTGGTACGAGTTCTGATGAGAACCTAAGTGCCCTAAGCATGTGGAAGGAATCCTACAAAGAAAAATATTCAGCTCCTACATTTTAGAAGCCAAAACTCCAATCATCCAAAATTTTCTAGTTTATTTCTAATTTTCGTATTTTATTTTAATAGAATAATTATAGGTGTGTTTTGGTCTTTCGTAAGTTAGTTTTTGGTTTTTAAAGTCCTGTTAAGTCATTATCATGGCTAGTAATGTCTTGATGAGGACATGGAGTCAACAAACTTGCCAATCAAGCAAACTTGCTAATCAAGAAAGTAAGTCAGAGCAAAAAAAGGAATTACAAGATCCAAGTCATTTATGGAGCATTCAATGCCAAATCAACAACAATAATTATGATTATGGTTATTTTTAGGTATTAAATATTGTAAATGAACTTATCAACTTATTTGATAATTGCATGATAGTGGGAATTCCATTAGTTATTTTCATTAAAATTAGGATTTGATATTTATTAGTATATTTTAATTTCTAGGGTTTCATTTAGTCAATTGGGCCTGAGGTTCTTTTGGGTCAACTGGGCCAGAGGTTCTCTATATATTGTAATTCATTTGATGAAATAAACAAGTTGAATTTTCAGTAAAAATTTAGAGACGTGACTCTTTGGTTCTTCGTGAGCCGTTATCTGAGCTTATCGGTTTACCGTGGCGCTCATCTCGACTTATCAACCGGAACCTCCATAGCCGGTTGTGGCGTCTTCCCGACTTATCGATCGGTCTTCCATCCCCGATCGTGGTGTCTCCATCACTCCCACCTTCATGACTCCTGAAAGAGTGACCGACGGCTCTGAGGTTGCATCATAATGACTTAACAAGACTTTAAAAACCAAAAACTAACTTAGGAAAGACCAAAACACAGCTATAATTATTCTATTAAAATAAAATACGAAAATTAGAAATAAAATAGAAAATATTGGATGATTGGAGTTTTGGCTTCTAAAATGTAGGAGCTGAATATTTTTCTTTGTAGGATTCCTTCCACATGCTTAGGGCACTTAGGTTCTCATCAAGTTCGTACCATTTCAGACGAGTTCGTACCTGTTTGTACCATTTCATACCATTTCGTATGATTTCGTACCAGTTCGGACCAAATCGTACGATTTGGCCCATATTATATAAACTGGTACGATTTCGTACCATTTTTTCGAGTTCGTACTAGTTAATACCATTTCGTACGATTTCGTACCTGTTAAAACCATTTCGTTGGATTTCGTACCAGTTCGGACCAAATCGTACGATTTGGCCCATATTGTACAAACTCGTACAAGTTCGTACCAGTTCGTACGATTTCGTCCCAGTTTGTACCAATTCATACCATTTCGTGTGATTTCGTACCAGTTCGGGCCAAATCGTACTATTTGGCCAATATTGTACAAACTCGTACGAGTTCATACTAGTTCGTACGATTCTGTACCTGTTTGTTCCATTTCATACCATTTTGTTTGTTTTCGTACCAGTTCGGACCAAATCGTACGATTTGGCCCATATTGTATAATTTGGTACGATTTCGTACCATTTTTTCGAGTTCGTACTAGTTCATACAATTCCGTACGATTTCGTACCTGTTAATACCATTTCGTTGGATTTCGTACCAGTTCGGACCAAATCGTACGATTTGGCCCATATTGTACATACTGGTACGAGTTCGTACTAGTTCGTATGATTTCGTACCTGTTTGTACCTTTTCATACCATTTCGTATGATTTCGTACCAGTTCGGACCAAATCATACGATTTGGCCCATATTGTATAAACTGGTACGAGTTCGTACCTGTTTTTTCCGTTTCATACCATTTCGTGTGATTTCGTACCAGTTCAGACCTAATCGTACGATTTGGCCCATATTGTACAAACTTGTACGGGTTCGTACCAGTTCGTACGATTTCGTACCTGTTTGTACCATTTCATACCATTTCGTGTGGTTTCGTACGAGGTCGGACAAATCGTACGATTTGGCCCATATTGTATAAACTAGTACGATCTCGAATTTCGAAATCGTACTATTTATACCATTTCGTACGATTTCGTACCTGTTCGTCCTAGTTTCGACCAAATCATACAATTTGGCCCATATTGTACCAACTCGTACGAGTTTGTACCATTTTTTACGAGTTCGTACCAGTTCGTACAATTTCGTACCTGTTTGTACCGTTTCATACCATTTCGTATGATTTCGTACCAGTTCAAACCAAATCGTAAGATTTGGCCCATATTGTACAAACTCGTACAAGTTCGGACCAGTTCGTACGATTTCGTCCCAGTTTGTACCATTTCATACCATTTCGTGTGATTTCGTACCAGTTCTGGCCAAATCGTACTATTTGGCCAATATTGTACAAACTCGTACGAGTTCATACTAGTTCGTACGATTTTATACCTGTTTGTTCCATTACATACCATTTTGTTTGTTTTCGTACCAGTTCGGACCAAATCGTCTTATTTGGCCCATATTGTATAAACTGTTACGATTTCGTACCATTTTTTCGAGTTCGTACTAGTTCATACCATTTCGTACGATTTCGTACCTGTTAATACCATTTCGTTGGATTTCGTACCATTTTTTCGAGTTCGTACTAGTTCGTACGATTTCGTACCTGTTTGTACCATTTCATACCATTTCGTATGATTTCGTACCAGTTCGGACCAAATCATACGATTTGACCCATATTGTATAAACTGGTATGGCTTCGTACCTGTTTGATCCATTTCATACCATTTCGTGTGATTTCGTACCAGTTCGGACCAAATCGTACGATTTGGCCCATATTGTACATACTCGTACAAGTTCGGACCAGTTCGTACGATTTCGTCCCAGTTTGTACCATTTCATACCATTTCGTGTGATTTCGTACCAGTTCTGGCCAAATCGTACTATTTGGCCAATATTGTACAAACTCGTACGAGTTCATACTAGTTCGTACGATTTTATACCTGTTTGTTCCATTACATACCATTTTGTTTGTTTTCGTACCAGTTCGGACCAAATCGTCTTATTTGGCCCATATTGTATAAACTGTTACGATTTCGTACCATTTTTTCGAGTTCGTACTAGTTCATACCATTTCGTACGATTTCGTACCTGTTAATACCATTTCGTTGGATTTCGTACCATTTTTTCGAGTTCGTACTAGTTCGTACGATTTCGTACCTGTTTGTACCATTTCATACCATTTCGTATGATTTCGTACCAGTTCGGACCAAATCATACGATTTGACCCATATTGTATAAACTGGTATGGCTTCGTACCTGTTTGTACCATTTCATACCATTTCGTATGATTTCGTACCAGTTCGGACCAAATCGTACGATTTGGCCCATATTATATAAACTGGTACGATTTCGTACCATTTTTTCGAGTTCGTACTAGTTAATACCATTTCGTACGATTTCGTACCTGTTAAAACCATTTCGTTGGATTTCGTACCAGTTCGGACCAAATCGTACGATTTGGCCCATATTGTACAAACTCGTACAAGTTCGTACCAGTTCGTACGATTTCGTCCCAGTTTGTACCAATTCATACCATTTCGTGTGATTTCGTACCAGTTCGGGTCAAATCGTACTATTTGGCCAATATTGTACAAACTCGTACGAGTTCATACTAGTTCGTACGATTCTGTACCTGTTCGAATTTCGAAATCGTACTATTCATACCATTTCGTACGATTTCGTACTTGTTCGTCCTAGTTTCGACCAAATCATACAATTTGGCCCATATTGTACCAACTCGTACAAGTTTGTACCATTTTTTACGAGTTCGTACCAGTTCGTACAATTTCGTACCTGTTTGTACCATTTCATACCATTTCGTATGATTTCGTACCAGTTCAAACCAAATCGTACGATTTGGCCCATATTGTACCAACTCGTACAAGTTCGTACCAGTTCGTACGATTTCGTCCCAGTTTGTTCCATTTCATACCATTTCGTGTGATTTCGTACCAGTTCGGGCCAAGTCGTACTATTTGGCCAATATTGTACAAACTCGTACGAGTTCATACTAGTTCGTACGATTTTGTACCTGTTGGTTCTATTTCATACCATTTTGTTTGTTTTCGTACCAGTTCGGACCAAATCGTACGATTTGGCCCATATTGTATAAACTGGTACGATTTCGTACCATTTTTTCGAGTTCGTACTAGTTCATACCATTTCGTTTGATTTCGTACCTGTTTATACCATTTCGTGGGATTTCGTACCAGTTCGGACCAAATCGTATGATTTGGCCCATATTGTACATACTCGTACAAGTTCGTACCATTTATTCGAGTTCATACTAGTTCATACCATTTCGTACGATTTTGTACCTGTTCTTACCATTTCGTGTGATTTCGTAACAGTTCGGACCAAAGTGTACAATTTGGCCCATATTGTACATACTCGGACGAGTTCGTACCTGTTTGTACCATTTCATACCATTTCGTATGATTTCGTACCAGTTCGGACCAAATCGTACGATTTGGCCCTTATTAAATAAACTGGTACGATTTCGTACCCTTTTTTCGAGTTCGGAGTAGTTCGTACGATTTCGTATCTGTTTGTACCATTTAATACCATTTCGTATGATTTCGTACCAGTTCGGACCAAATCGTTCGATTTGGCCCATATTGTGTAAACTGGTACGATTTCGTACCATTTTTTCGTGTTCGTACTAGTTCATACCATTTCGTACGATTTCGCACCTGTTAATACCAATTCGTGGGATTTCGTACTAGTTCGGACGAAATCGTACGATTTGGCCCATATTGTACATACTGGTACGAGTTCGTACCATTTTTTCGAGTTCATACTAGTTCATACCATTTCGTACGATTTCGTACCTGTTCATACCATTTCGTGTGATTTCGTACCAGTTCGGACCAAAGTGTACAATTTGGCCCATAATGTACATACTCAGACGAGTTCGTACCAGTTTGTTCCATTTCATACCATTTCGTGTGATTTCGTACCAGTTCGGACCAAATCGTACGATTTGGCCCATATTATACAAAGTTGTACGGGTTCGTACCAGTTCGTACGATTTCGTACCTGTTTGTACCATTTCGTGTGATTTCGTACCAGGTCGGACCAAATCGTACGAATTTGGCCCTTGTTGTACAAACATGTACGAGTTCGTACCAGTTCGTACAATTTCGTATCTGTTTATACCATTTCATACCATTTCGTATGATTTCGTACCAGTTCGGACCAAATCGTACGATTTGGCCCTTATTGTATAAACTGGTACGATTTCGTACCATTTTTTCGAGTTCGTACCAGTTCGTACGATTTCGTACCTGTTTGTACCATTTCATACCATTTCGTATGATTTCGTACCAGTTCGGACCAAATCGTACGATTTGGCCCATATTGTATAAACTGGTACGATTTCATACGATTTTTTCGAGTCCGTACTATTTCATACCATTTCGTACGATTTCGTACCTGTTAATACCATTTCGTTGGATTTCGTACTAGTTCGGACCAAATCGTACGATTTGGCCCATATTGAACATACTGGTACGAGTTCGTACAATTTTTTTGAGTTCGTACTAGTTCGTACGATTTCGTACCTGTTTGTACCAGTTCACACCATTTCGTATGATTTTCGTACCAGTTCGGACCAAATCATACGATTTGGCCCATATTGTATAAACCGGTACGAGTTCGTACCTATTTGTTCCATTTCATACCATTTCGTGTGATTTCGTACCAGTTCGGACCAAATCGTACGATTTGGCCCATATTGTACAAATTTGTACGGGTTCGTACCAGTTCGTACGATTTCGTACCTGTTTGTACCATTTCATACCATTTCGTGTGATTTCGTACCAGGTCGTACCAAATCGTACGATTTGGCCCATATTGTATAAACTAGTACGATCTCGAATTTCGAGATTGTACTATTCATACCATTTCGTACGATTTCGTACCTGTTCGTACTAGTTTCGACCAAATCATACAATTTGGCCCAAATTGTACCAACTCGTACGAGTTCGTACCATTTTTTACGAGTTCGTACCAGTTCGTACAATTTCGTACCTGCTTGTACCATTTCATACAATTTCGTATGATTTCGTACCAGTTCGGACCAAATCGTACGATTTGGCCCATATTGTACAAACTTGTACGGGTTCGTACCAATTCGTACGATTTCAAACCTGTTTGAACCATTTCATACCATTTCGTGTGATTTCGTACCAGGTCGGACCAAATCGTACGATTTGGCCCATATTGTATAACCTAGTACGATTTCGAACCATTTTTTCGAGTTCGTACTATTCATACGATTTCGTACCTGTTCGTACTAGTTTCAACCAAATCGTACAATTTGGCCCATATTGTACAAATTCGTATGAATAGTACGAACTCGGAAAAATGGTTCGAAATCGTACTTGGTTATAAAATATGGGCCAAATCGTACGATTTGGTCCGACCTTGTACGAAATCACACGAAATTGTATGAAATGGTTCAAACAGGTATGAAATCGTACGAATTGGTACGAACCCGTACAAGTTTGTTCGATATGGGCCAAATCGTACGATTTGGTCCGAACTGGTACGAAATCACACGAAATGGTATGAAATGGAACAAACAGATACGAACTCGTCCGAGTATCTACAATATGGGCCAAATTGTACACTTTGGTCCGAACTGGTACGAAATCACACGAAATGTTATGAATCAGTACAAAATCATACGAAATGGTATGAACTATTATGAACTCGAAAAAATGGTACGAACTCGTACGAGTATGTACAATATGGGCCAAATCGTACGATTCGGTCCGAACTGGTACGAAATCCCACGAAATGGTATTAACAGGTACGAAATCGTACGAAATGGTATGAACTAGTACGAACTCAAAAAAATGGTACGAAATCGTACCAGTTTATACAATATGGGCCAAATCATACGATTTGGTCCGAACTGGTACGAAATCATACGAAATGGTACAAACAGGTACGAAATCGTACGAACTACTCCGAACTCGAAAAAATGGTACGAAATCGCACCAGTTTATACAATATGGGCCAAATCGTACGATTTGGTCCGAACTGGTACGAAATCATACGAAATGGTACAAACAGGTACGAAATCGTACGAACTACTCCGAACTCGAAAAAATGGTACGAAATCGTACCAGTTTATACAATAAGGGCCAAATCGTACGATTTGGTCCGAACTGGTACAAAATCATACGAAATGGTTTGAAATGGTACAAACAGGTACGAAATCGTACGAAATGGTACGAACTCGTACCAGTTCATACAATATGGGCCAAATCGTACGATTTGGTCCGAACTGGTACGAAATCATTCAAAATGGTATGAAATGGTACAAACAGGTACGAAATCGTACGAACTACTCCGAACTCGAAAACATGGTACGAAATCGTACCAGTTTATACAATAAGGGCCAAATCGTACGATTTGGTCCGAACTGGTACGAAATGGTATGAAATGGTACAAACAGGTATGAAATTGTACGAACTGGTACGAACTCGTAAAAAATGGTACGAACTCGTACGAGTTTGTACACTATGGATAGTACGAACTCGAAAAAATGGTTCGAACTTGAAATCGTACGAATAGTACGAACTCGAAAAAATGGTTCGAACTCGTACTAGGTTATACGATATCGGCCAAATCGTACGATTTGGTCCGAACAAGTACGAAATCACACGAAATGGTATGAAATGGAACAAACAGATACGAACTTGTCCGAGTATTTACAATATGGGCCAAATTGTACACTTTGGTCCGAACTGGTACGAAATCACACGAAATGTTATGAACAGGTACAAAATCATACGAAATGGTATGAACTATTATGAACTCGAAAAATGGTACGAACTCGTACGAGTATGTACAATATGGGCCAAATCGTACGATTTGGTCCGAACTGGTACGAAATCCCACGAAATGGTATTAACAAGTACGAAATCGTACGAAATGGTATGAACTAGTACGAACTCGAAAAAAATGGTACGAAATCGTACTAGTTTATACAATATGGGCCAAATCGTACGATTTGGTCCGAACTGGTACAAAATCATACGAAATGGTATGAAATGGTACAACCATGTACGAAATCGTACGAACTGGTACGAACTCGAAAAAATGGTACGAACTCGTACCAGTTTATACAATACGGGCCAAATCGTACGATTTGGTCCGAACTGTTACGAAATCACACGAAATGGTATGAAATGGAACAAACAGGTACGAACTCGTCCGAGTATGTACAATATGGGCCAAATTGTACACTTTGGTCCGAACTGGTACGAAATCACACGAAATGGTTTGAACAGGTACGAAATCGTACGAAATGGTATGAACTAGTATGAACTCGAAAAAATGGTACGAAGTCGTACGAGTATGTACAATATGGGCCAAATCGTACGATTTGGTCCGAACTGGTACGAAATCCCACGAAATGGTATTAACAGGTACGAAATCGTACGAAATGGTATGAACTAGCACGAAATCGAAAAAATGGTACAAAATCGTACCAGTTTATACAATATGGGCCAAATCGTATGATTTGGTCCGAACTGGTACGAAAACAAACAAAATGGTATGAAATGGAACAAACAGGTACAAAATCGTACGAGTTTGTACAATATTAGCCAAATAGTACGATTTGGCCCGAACTTTGTACGAAATCACACGAAATGGTATGAAATGGTACAAACTTGGACGAAATCGTACGAACTGGTACGAACTTGTACGAGTTTGTACAATATGGGCCAAATCGTACGATTTGGTTTGAACTGGTACGAAATCATACGAAATGGTATGAAATGGTACAAACAGGTACGAAATTGTACGAACTGGTACGAACTCGTAAGAAATGGTACGAACTCGTACGAGTTGGTACAATATGGGCCAAATTGTATGATTTGGTCGAAACTAGTACGAACAGGTATGAAATCGTACGAAATGGTATGAATAGTACGATCTCGAAATTCGAGATCGTACTAGTTTATACAATATGGGCCAAGTCGTACGATTTGGTCCGACCTGGTACGAAATCACACGAAATGGTATGAAATGGTACAAACAAGTACGAAATCGTACGAACTGGTACGATTTCTTTGTTTGAAAAAGTTTGGCCTGAAAATCGATTTATGTAATGAAACTACATGACCTGACAATCGATTCTTCCTTTTCTGATTGACCTGAGAATCGATTTTGATGTGTGTTTATGCATGAAGAAATCGATTTTTATGTTTTTAAAGATGATAAGAATGTTTACGTAAGTATGCATGCATCTTTGAAAAACTTGTGAATGTGTGAGACTTTGAGATACGAGCTGACTTCGAAAGAGCTTACACTTTTTCCTAAGACACACCCAAACCCTAAGGACTACCCTTATTTATAAGGACTACCCTTATATCTTGAAACTTCAATTCTTGTGCTTGATTGTCTTGGATTGTGACTTTGATACTTTGTCACTTTCATCACCTTTTGCCTTTGGTCACTCTCATCAACTTTGGCTATCAACTTTGTCTTTGTCTTTTTCCTATTATCAACTTTAGCTTTTGTCTTTTCATCATCAAACCCTCTTAACCACTTCATCATCAAAACTTAGCCTGCAACACAAGATATCTACACTGCTGACCCTCCATGGCCTGCGCCATAGCCGCCAAAGCAGCAGCGATAGCAGCATCATTCCTTCCAGTCATCTTAACTTACACTACAAGAATTACTTGATTTACTGGCGGTTCGTTTCCGGCGGAATTAATCCGCCTGTACTGTTCCGGCGGATATTAAGTAGTTAGTGGCGACATTTTTCCCACGAAAGCGTTCCGGTGGAATATGGGGAGTTTCCGGCGTAATATTCCGTCGCAACGGTGTTTCAGAAAAACGAAAATACAAACCGACGGTAACGGATATTACCGGCGGTTTTTTGGAGGAGAGGGAAATTCAAATTTTGACAATTCCGCCGGAACATTTGATAAAACCGCCGGAAATAATGGACTAAATAAACCGCCGGAACTGTGAAATTACCGGCGGTTTTTGGGAGGAGAGGGAAATTCGAAATTTAAAATTTCCGCCGGAAATGTTAACAAAACCGCCGCAAATGAAGGACCAAATAAACCGCCGGAAGTGTGCAATTACCGGCGGTTATGTGGAGATGAGGGAAATTCGAAAATTTGAGTGAAACCGCCGGAAACTGTTACAAAACCGCCGGAAACATATACCCGTTCGTCAAATCCGCCGGAAAAGGCAATTTCCGCCGGTAATGGTTATCCGTTGGTGGGAAAATATTCAAATTTCAAACCCGTTCCGCCGGTAATGGTTTTAGCGGCGGTTTTTGTAAATAGCCGTTGGTAAATTCCGAATATATAAATAGGCTAACTCCATTTCCCACTCCTTCATCTTCCCCATTCATTCATCTTCCCCATTCCAAATTTCTTCAACTCCATTCCCTCATCTTTCCTCTTCCCCATTCCAAATTTCTTCAACTCCATTCCCTCATCTTTCATCTTCCCCATTCGAAATTTCTTCAACTCCATTCCCTCATCTTTCATCTTCTCCATTTATTCATCTTCCCCTATTCCGAATTTCATCATTTCATTCACTAATCATTCATATTCCCCTATTCCGAATTTCTTCATTTTATTCACTCATCTTTCATTCTCCCCATTCCTTCATCTTACCCATTCCAAATTTCTTAATCCCCATTCACCCATTCTATTTCATACACTTATTAACTCTCATATTCCGGCGGTTTTTCACGGTATGTTTTTAAACAAATATTAGTTATAAGTTTTATTTTATATTAATATCATATATGTACTTAATTTAACATTACTAACTTTATTTGTTTAGGATTCGGTTGGAGGAGCTTGAAGATATTTTTGTTGGAGGGACTTTGGTTGGAGGGACACTTAGAATATAATTTGGATCAATCAGAGACTCATCTTCAGTTCTGGTTAGTTATTAAGTTGTTTGTTATTAGATATTGTAGTGACATGTTAATAATATATATGTTTGGATAGTAAAAAATTACGTTTATTTAATAAAACATGTTAATAAATAGATATTGTAATGAGATATATGTTTAGATAGTGATAAATTAAGTTTATTTAGTAAAACATGTTAAAAAAATTAAGTTTATTTAATAAAACATGCTAAAAATAATATTTATTTTTTACATATATATTGTACTAAGATACACGTTAATATTTATGTTGTAATTTTATATGAGTGCATGCATTTATTATACAAGATAAAAAATATATCACATTATAAAAAATATTTGTTATTAGATATAAACAAATATGTTGGTTATTAATGTTTTACATATATATTGTAGTAGTACATAGATCCCCAAAAAATGGATCGTAGTTGGATGTACGATCGAATGTTTCCTGGAAGAGCTGGTTTAAAGCGACGTTTTGTACTGGGAGTCGAAGAGTTTGTTTTTTTTGCTAAAAGTCGAGAAGAATTTGGGCGACAAGGCGGAATTCGATGTCCGTGCTCGAACTGTAGATTTCGTTTTATAAAAAATGAAGAAGAAGTGAAACTTGATTTGTACAATAATGGGTTTAGGCCAAATTATTGGATATGGAGTCGTCACGGCGAAGTAGCACCTGGGGTACCTGCTCCGGCGGTTAATGTTCATGCAGTTAATGTTTCGGTTGAAGTAGAAGCTCCCACATCAAGTAGCCATCAATCGTCTACGAGATACCAACCATTTGACGTTGTTCAGGGAATGATATCTGATGCTGTCCGAGTAAATTTAGATTTTGAGGAACCGGAATACGATTCTGAAGAAGTTCCAAACGAGGAAGCTGAAAGGTTTTATACCTATTTGAGTGAGACAAATAAACCACTATTTGAGGGATCTCAAGACTCTAAATTATCAATGTGTGTTCGGTTGCTGGGTCTTAAGTCTCAATTTAATGTTGCTGAACTGTGCATGGAATATATGACTAAAATGATGTTGGATGCAACCCCGATTAAAGGACTTTTACCGCAAAGTTATTACGATGCTAAAAGGCTTGTATCGAAACTTGGCTTAAATTCTATAAGAATTGATTGTTGTGTCTCTGGTTGCATGCTTTATTATAACAATGAGTTTGGCAGAAATGATGGAGAGTTTTCGGAATGCAAGTTGTGTGGAGAGCCACGCTATCGTGTCAGTAGGGTAGGGACAAGCAGAGGCAGCAAAGTTCCAAGAAAAGCAATGTTTTATTTGCCGATTGTATCAAAGTTGAAATGGATGTTCACTTCAAAGGAAACTGCAGGTAAAATGACCTGGCACTATGAAAATAGAAGCAATTCTGGTGAATTACGTCACCCATCTGATGGTGAAGCTTGGAAGCATTTTGATCGTGTTCATCCAGATTTTGCAAATGATCCACGCAATGTTCGGCTTGGTTTGTGTTCTGATGGTTTCACACCATATATCCAAGCATCAGCAACACCATATTCTTGTTGGCCAGTTATTGTTACCCCATACAACCTTCCTCCTGAGATGTGTATGTCTAAACCGTACATGTTTTTAGCTGCTATTATTCCAGGTCCAAGTAATCCAACAGCTGGTATTGACATATATTTGCAACCTTTGATTGACGACCTAAAAAGATTGTGGAATGGTGTTTTAACTTATGATGCAGCACGTAAACAAAACTTCATGATGATGGCAGCTTTGATGTGGACCATTAATGACTTCCCTGCCTATGGAATGTTGTCTGGATGGGGGACACATGGTAAGATGGCGTGTCCAATTTGCATGGTAGACACAAAATCTTTTACTCTTAAATACGGAGGAAAAGCTTCATGGTTTGACTCGCACCGTAGGTTCTTACCTAAAGATCACCCATTTAGAAAGTCAAAATATGCATTCATAAAAGGGAATGTTGAAACAGCTGAACGTCCTCGTAGGTTGACACCATAAGAAGTTTGGAACAGTGTTGGGGATATCCCTCCTGTGGAAGTCGTAGCGGGTGTTGTTTCACGTCCAGATGGTTATGGACAATGGCACAATTGGACGAAGAAAAGTATCTTCTGGGAACTTCCTTATTGGAAAGATAATCTTCTGAGACACAATCTCGATGTCATGCATATAGAAAAGAATTTTTTTGACAACATATTTAACACTGTCATGAACGTGAAAGGAAAAACGAAAGACAACGAGAAGGCTAGGAAGGATGTAGATCATTACTGCCGGCGAAATGATTTGTTGTTGATTGAGCAACCTAACGGTAGGACATTGAAACCTAAAGCCAATTATTCTTTGTCTATCGAACAAGCAAAATCTGTTTATCGGTGGATAAAAGAAATGAAAATGCCTGACGGTTATTCTTCCAATTTAGCAAGATGTGTCGATGTGGATAATGGGAGAATGCATGGGATGAAGAGTCATGATTGTCATGTATTCATGGAGTGCGTACTTCCTATTGCATTTAGTTCATTGCCAAAACATGTTTTGAATCCGCTCATTGAAATAAGTCAATACTTTAAGAATTTGTGTTCCGCAACGCTAAGGGTGGATGATCTTACAAAAATGGAACAAGATATCCCACTTATCTTATGCAAGTTGGAGAGAATATTTCCGCCTGGTTTCTTTGATTCTATGGAGCATCTTCCAGTACATCTGGCATATGAAGCTAAACTTGGTGGACCTGTCCAATACAGATGGATGTATTCGTTTGAAAGGTAATTATATATGTTAAGTGGTATATATATAGATTATATAGATATATATAGATGATTAATTAAGACTATCTTCTTTAAATTTAGGTTCATGGGTGATTCGAAGAGATCGGTGAAAAATAAGGCTAGAGTTGAAGGATCAATACGTTCCTCTTACTTACACCGTGAAACAACCCATTTTTGTTCCAATTATTTCAAGAATGAATTTGCTCCTACAAGTAGTCGGAATGAAATGGAACTTGAATGTCCAAGACATCAGCTAGCTTTATCCGTCTTTTGTTTGCCTGGTCGTCAATCTGGGAAGGAGTCTATTCACTGGCTAACAGATGAGGAGTTAAACTCAGTCCATGTTCATGTCTTGATAAATTGTACTGAAGTCCAACCATTCATTGAGTAAGTATTTTTAAGCCTTGCATTTTTAAATATTAATTAATACACAATACATGTGTAACAAATTCTTATCGATTTTAATTATCAGGGAATTCTTATCATATTTGCAAGTAAGTGAAGAAGACTCTTCTGCTCATATTCATGCGCATTTTCCAAATTGGTTTAAGCAACGTGTTTATCTCCTCCCACCAACTCCTACCAACCAACACCTGAGGAACTTTTCTGAGGGTCCTCGAAGATGTGTTAAAGAGTGGCACACATACATTGTCAATGGATACAAATTTCACACCAGGGAATGGACACATGGTAAAGAAACAGTTAATAGTGGAGTTTGCATGAAGGGTGTCACTGGGAGAGGTGAAGACGACTTCTATGGTGTGATTGAACACATATATGAACTTGCTTACCCCCATCTAGACTACAGTCAAAAGGTAGTGGTTTTTTATTGTAATTGGTTTGATCCGTCAGCTCGAGGAACACAATTGAATCCAAAGTCAAATACAGCGGACATTAAAATGAATGGTAGATATCGACTGTATGATCCGTTTGTGATTGCACAAAATGTGAGACAAGTCTATTATGTCCCTTATCCATCAACACGGACGGATAGGCGTGGTTGGTGTGTCGCAATTAAAACCAAACCAAGAGGTCGGATTGAGACAAATGATGAGACAATAGAAGATGTGCCATATCAGATAGATGAAATGTCGTCCAATGTAAATGAAGTGATCGAAGTTGAACCCTTAACTCGGTTATGTGATGAGCCAAACACTGGTGATGAAGTTGATGAAGAAGAAGATGCAGATGAAGATGCAATAGACCATGTCGGTGTATCAGGAGTTCACTCAGACGATGATGATGATTTCGAGGGAGAATGGGATGTCAATTAATTTCTTATAATTTGATCAATTTGTTATGTAATGTTATGTTATATATTAATTTGTTATGTAATGTAATGTACGGTACGTTTGTCTTTAAAATTATAAATTGTTTATTTCCATTTTTAATAATCTATAGATACAGTCATGTCGGGATCAGGATCTGACCCACCCATACCACCGACTGTTCCTGATAAAGGGATGAGGATTTCTATAGCAGTACGCGGGCGACGACGTCGCATAGTTCGTGTAGTTGCTAGTGACAGATTTGCACCCCCACCTTCTTCCTTTATAGATGGCTCAGGACCATCACAGGTGCATGAGTTCGTGGGAGTCGTAGATGCACAAAACGATCATGATAATGATGAGATCGAAGATGACCCTGCAAATGTAGAAGATGAGGTCGGGCGTCTGAATAATATTCCAGAGGAGGCACTAGAGATAGCAAATGACGGTCGTATTGTATTGACCATTATTGGAAAAGCGTAAGAATAAATTTTATTAATGATAATTAGTTGTTTTTCTAATAAATATATTAATATATAAATATATTAATATATATTTATTATAATGTATAGGTTTTATCCTTCGAAGGGTGCATCTACCTCAATAACAGATGTGATCAAGGAGAATTACAACAAACCTTGGTTGTCTTGGATGGAGATTAAAAAGGACAAAGATTTAAAAAAGATGATGTTTGATAGATTCAGAGTAAGTTGTTTTACTTTTTATAATTTTTTAGCAAGTTTATTTAATTGGTTAATTTATTTTTTATTAACAAGTTATTTATAATTTATTAGGAAAAAATGGCCTGGGAACCCGAGATAGAGAAAGAGGTTGAGAAAATCTTCCATAAAAGAGCTTCTCACCGTCTTTCTGAGTTACTTCGGGGTGCACGGGATCTTGATAAGAAGCCTCCTTTTATTGGAGAATCTGATTGGCGCGTGCTGAAAGAGAAATGGAATACTCAAGAATTCAAAGATAAATGTGAAAAAGCAAAGAAGAATCGTGCTTCGGAGAGAGGAAGCTGCATACACACATCTGGTTCTGTCAATGCTGCTCAAACTCATAGACGATTGGTAAATTTATTTAATTATTATTTTATATTTAGTCTATGTGATAGTCAATTTCATGATCATATATTATAATTAGTATTATCATTATATTAATATGCATGTATTTTATTAATAACTATGTAGGAGACAATGCATGGACGTCCCATTGGGTTGCCTGAGTTGCACCGTCATCTTCATGTCCGAGAGAGTACAGGGGATTTTGTTGATGAATGGTCCAGGAGGGTTCATGTAACTACTCTTACAATTATTAGAGCCTATTAATTATATATTGATTTCTTTTTTTGTTATATTAATACTTATTCATTTGTTGATTTTTATTTTTTAGGAAAACTTCGAGGGTGAAATGGCCCAATATCGGGAGAGTCAGCAGAGCAGCGACAGTACTTGTGATCCCATCGAGGAACAACAACATGCTCTTGATGCTTGGAAGAAATCAGTTGGTCCACAAAGAAGTGGTCGTTTGGCAGGAACTGGTAGTATAGGCCCATCGATTTTTGAAAAAGCAAGAAGTATTATTCCAAGTCGGGGTCAATCATCATCTTCTGGTAGTACTGGCCGCTCTTTTATGCCTACTGCTGCGGACTTACAAAATGTTCAGCAACTGACGCATAAATTAAGTGAAGTGGAGAATATGTTGAGCGAGCAACAACGACTAAGTACTGAGCAGAGAGAGCGTCATGAACGGGAGATGCAGGAGCAGCGACTGATAATGGAACAAATGCGCGAGCAGTCTAAGATAAATGAGGAGCGTTGGAAGCGTTTTTTCGATATGACTCAACCCCCGTTGCATCCACAATACCAGTTGCAGCAACAGGGTTACGGCGGTGCTTTTCAGTCGTATGGTCTCTTCCCGCCTCCCTACCAGCAGTAGTCTCAGCAGCTTCCTTTCCCGCAGCAGCAGTCTCAATTACAAATTCCTTTCCAGCAGCAGCAGTCTCAACAGCTTCCTTTCCAACAGCATCAGTCTCAGCAGCTTCCTTTCCAGCAGCAGCAGTCTCATCAGCTTCCTCTCCAGCAGCAACAGTCTCATCAGCTTCCTCTCCAGCAGCAGCCACAGCAGCCGCCACAGCAGCAGTCCCAACAGCTTCCTCTCCAGCTGCAGTCTCATCAGCTTCCTCTCCAGCCACCACAACAGCAACCACAGCAGCAGTCCGCACAGGCTCCTTTTCAGCAGCAGCCAAGGCAGCAGTCCCCGCAGTCTCCTTTCCAACCGCAACCACAGCAGCAATCCCAACAGCAGCCTCTACTAGACACGAATATTGATCTCAATGACAATGAGTTTAATAATATTTGGCTCACAGACCAGACCAGAGGAGGCTACTATGATCATGACGCACAGTAGATTTAAATTTGTACTTTAATTTGTACTTTGTCGGATTTCTACGATTATCGCTTTAATTTGTACTTTGTCGGATTTGTATAACGCTTTAAATTATCAGAACTATTCTCGTTAGCTAATATAATTATAATTTGTATTATTGCCTTTTATTTAATAATTTAAATATTTAATTTTCAGTGTTTTTAAAAAAAAAAATATTTTTCGGTTTTGAAATTTTTATTTTTTTCAGTATTTATTTAATATTATTGTTTAAATATTTATTTAATATTTTTCGGTTTTAAATATTAATTTAATATTAAAATTTGCAGTGTTTTTAAAAAAATTTCAGAAAACTTTTCCGACGGTTTTGGGTATTACCGGCGGTTCTGTTTAAAAAAATAATATTATTTCCGGCGGAATAACTTAGTTACCGGCGGTTTTTTAAAAATTCGTCTAAATTTTTCCGGCGGTTTTTGCGCTTTACCGGCGGTTTTGGCGTGTTACCGGCGGTTTTGAATAAAAAATAATAAAATGTTGCAATCTGTTTCCGGCGGTTTTCGGTGTGTTCCGGCGGTTTTTTCCTTTGGTAAATTCCGGCGGAAATTCCGCCGGAAAATATTACCTACGGGCGTTTTTCCGACGGATTTCCGGCGGATTTTTTCCGTCAGTACTGTCACATTACCTACGGATTTTGTCCGTTTCCGGCGGAAAATATCTGTCGGTAAATCCTATTATTCTTGTAGTGTTATCACTACAACACAAACAATTAGTTAGAACTAAATGACAATACTCGATCGTCAAACGACACAATAACTTGAGAACTGGGCCGGACGGACCGAAACATCTTTGATACCACTAATGTAACACCCCATTTCTACCCGGTAAAATAATACGAAAAATCAGAGTTTATAAAATTTTCCAACAAATAAATGGAGTTCCACACTTTCTTCTTAAAAACAGCAAACATGATTAATTCGCCTGTGAAAACAGATACATAACACTCTACTTTTGGATGAACCAATAAATAAATAACCTTTTAGTCTTTAAAAATAAGTCACCTTCATTACTACGCAGCGGATTCACAACAAAAGTCAATTCAAAATAATCGTGGCATCTTTAACCAACTTAAGACAGCTCAAAAACAGCAAAATCCTTGATAATAACGACTTTAAGTTTCAACAATAAAATGATCATAACATAATAATAAGGAAAACACGTGTTCATCCCCCCGAGTGTTACGTATCAGAGCGACGACACCGACTCGATCAAATGAAGGTAAACAGCCTTCATTCGTGATTACCTGCATGTTACCAACAGGAGGGTAACATTCAAACAGAAGGGGTGAGATATCAAACCATATAATAGGACATATGAAAAACAGTATATTAGAATCAGAGGATATGAATTCACCACTTCACAACCAACAATCAACTTCGATCAATCACAAGTCATCAACATAGTCACTTAAGGGTGCAATATGAATGCGACTCGATACTATGCATATGCATGTGGTACCATCGGAGCGGAACTCCCAACGTAAAAAGCTGCCAATAAATAGAGGCATCAACAAGGCATAAGCCTTCAACATAATTTGCCAGTCCAGGCCAACGTGTTTTGAGCATAGGTCCATCATGAAAATGCTATGTATGCAACGCGGTGTGAATGCACAAACAACTAACAATGATTACATAGCAACACACAACAACAACGGAATTCAACGTTGTCCATAGGCCTACAACATAATATCTTGCCAATAAATAGAGGCAATCCAACTAGGTGCAACATCATCAACAATTCAACAACTGAGCCAACAATTTAGCAACTTAACAAGTTAACAGTGTAACAACTCAACCAACGGCTAACAACTCCACAAATTAACGATTAACAATTAACGACTTAACCAACAATTAGCCAACCGTGGGCCTAATGCGCCTAAAGTGCCCAACAATCCACAAGACGACACCCAAATGCGCCCAGCAACCAACAGAGGCAGCCACACATGGCGCCCATGGCGCCCAGTGCGCCCAGCAACCAGCAGACAACAAGCAACAGGCAGCCACACATGGCGCCCATGGCGCCCAGTGCGCCCAGCAACAATCAAACAACAGGCAACAGGCAGCCAGACCTGGCGCCCAGTGCGCCCAGCAACAATCAGACAACAGGCAACAGGCAGCCAGACTTGGCGCCCAGTGCGCCCAGCAACAATTAGACAACAGGTAACAGGCAGCCAAACTTGGCACCCTTGGCGCCCAGTGCGCCCAGCAACAATCAGACAACAGGAAAAAGGCAGCCAAACTTGGCGCCCTTGGCGCCCAGTGCGCCAGCAACAATCAACAGGGCAGCCAGACATGGCGCCCACATAAAGCCCTTCATGTACCCTATTATAGAGTTAGAACCCCACCCTTACCTGGGTTTTGAAGATTTCGCAGTCACCTCCTAGGTTGTATGAGTTCGCCGCCCCCTTCCTTGCCTCTCCTCTCCAATTGCGCCGCTCCCTTCTCTCTTGCCTCTAGGTTTTCTCTAATTCTTAATTTTTTTCTTTCAGCTTATGACAACTTAACCTAATTCTAATCCTTTTATACTTCTCTTTGTTTTTTTTTTCTAATTAGCCTTATGGGCCACTCTTCACACCCCCTTATATTACTATTTCTACATTAAAATAGGCCCATACAATAATAAGTAATATTTTTACTCTAATATTATTTTCTAGGCTTAATCAACCAATTAATTATATACGAATCAACGTAGCAACTATACTAATAATTCCCAACTTCCACAATTCACACACTTAATCATTAAATAAATCAATTAAATAATTAATTAAATATTCAGGGCGTTACAAATGAAATCATTTCCTCAATTTTGCAAAGTTGAAAGCCTAGAGAGATACCTAGTGAGAGGTGAGAGTAGAGAGTACATGCATATGAGAGGTGAGGTTCATCATGAAGTTTCTCCAATGGTTCTTGAAGAAGAAGACCTTGCTTACAACCTTGGGGCTAGGAGCGCCCAAGGCTAGTTGATCTTATCACCTTCCAAGAAGGTGTGGTGATCATTCATTTCCACATCCATCTCTAGTCTCATCCACATTTGTTCTTTCTTCTACTTTTCATGTAAGTTCCTTGTGTTTTTGTTGTATGTTCTTCATCTTTCTTGAATTGTCAAGAACACTTGTTCTTGATCTTATGTGAGAATTATTGAATTGTCAAAATTCTAGATCCTATCCTTCTTGATCTATTTTAGATCATATCTTGTGTCATCAAAGCACAATTGATTCTTATCACAAGCCCCATAAAGCCCTATGGGCCCATCCCAGTCCACAAACCCTAAATTCCTTTTTTTTTTGAAAAAAGACCCACCCAACTTCATGGGCCCAGCCTAGCTCATGGGCCCTAAAAACAATCAAACCAGATACCATAATCTAACTAGATATCATATAATGAACTTCATCTATCTTTCATGTATATTGCAAGCTTTGATTTTTAAACAATCAAACCAATTCATTGTCTTGTCAAAATATCATCTCCTGTAACATCAAAGGAAAAGAACATTTCACTAAGCAAGTGCCACTATCCCACACAAGTGTGCAGGAGTACCTCATTTTGAGAACTATACAATCCCAAAAAGAAAAAGCAAGACACAACATCAAAGAAAATTCATAAAGCACTCAGATCCGTCACTTGGCCCCATTCTTCCAACAAGATCAGTCTGACTCCAGTACACCCCTCCCAACTGCAGTACAAGGAAACAGAGAAATCATCACAAACTGAAACTGCACCTAATTATGAGAAATGTAAGAACTAAATGTACAAATGACAACGAAGACCAAGATAATTAGACCAACTATCTGCCATGGAACCATTTTCAGCAGTAACCAAAACATGTCTTTACAAGAATTGAACTAAACATGCAATCTACTCTCTATATACAAGAAAAACACTTCTAGTTGAACACCACTGCAGATTTTTGAAGGACATAGACTTTTGACAAATTAATTAATTAATCATTTTGATCCTTCAAGATATAGGGTCTATGGAAACTATTGTGCCAGAAATTGATGAGAGTTTTTGGTCAGAAGCAGCAGCAATGGATGAAACTACTATGCCATCATCAAAATCATTGACAATCTCAAATGAGATACCATTTCAAAATACATTTAACAGTGATGAAATTTTTCAACAGAGCAGTACCTGAATCAATTCTTTTTGCTGATCTTCTAGAGCAAATCAACGTCGTGTACATCGAACTCGAACTCCTCTTTTTCACTCAATCTTTGGATAACTATGCAAAATAAATTTAGAAGACAAAACCAATTGCTTTGCATACAAAGATGGGTTTTCAAAATGTCTTGCATACTATCATTAGCATATGCATTCTCTAAGCCCCATTGCTTTAAGCATTCAAACAAAGTTGCCTCCAATTCAATACCACTATGTGGAGGCTTTACTCGATAGAAGTTTAAAATTTTACTACACAACTTCCAATTTTCATCAGCAAAGTGAGCTGTCAAGCAAATATAACCCTCCTTCGTAACAGCTGTCCAACAATCAGAAGTCAAAGACACTCTATTTGGAATCCTTGATAACATTTCTTTTACTTTGTTTTTCCCTGTGGCATATTGATAACTCTATTTTATATAGAGTTTTTTTTTTTTAAGCAACAGGCAGGAGGCCCGAATTTATTAAAAAATAAAAACAATACAAAAAGCACAAGGGGGGACTAAGCCAAAACCCTTGGAAATAAGGACAATAAAGAGAGTCTAACAAAGACCTCAAAACTAAACAACCTTAGACCACAATCGAGTCACCACACTCCAGACCACCGGCGGCGGGACCCCAGCCATCATCGCGAAGTCATGCCACCGGCCAACACCGAGACAGCACCTAGCTTGATCGAGGAAGTCGAGCCACCAACCACCACCGCGGTATTGCGCCCCCAGCCAACACCGAGGCATAATCAAGCAGAACCGCGAGCGACAGGGAAAGGGCCCACACCGAAATGGGGGGAGGCGAGACTGCGGGTCCAAATTTCGTGACGATAGCCACCAATGCCAAACCAGAAACAGTCAGCATCTACGAACCAACGCAACAGTCCCAAACCAGAAACAGTCAGCATCAATGCAATCCGAACAGCAACGCAACCGAACCCAAACCAGAAACCCACGATCCGAACCCGAACGCAATCCAGAGTTGCAACCAGCGCCGGATCCGAACCAGACGGACGCAGGGAGGAGGCTCAGGCGGTGGCGGGAGAGGAGCAACCACCGCAGGGGGAGAGACCCACAGCACCCAATAGATCCGACTCCGAACAACAGATCCGAACCAGAGCGCACCGAAGCTAGCATCAACACCAGCCACAGCGTACGGAACCACCCAACCCACGACCTTCGCAGGGGCGACCACCACACGCGGAGCAAACGCCCGGGAGAACGCACCGACTCTTACAGCGACTGCAATCGGAACTGACAGATTCGGATCCACCTTCGCAGGGGCGACGACTGCCGTCTCCGGAAAAAGCCACTCGTCTCGAAACCAAGGGTCTTCAACGGTTAGCCGCCCAGTCAGCTGGAGCAGATCGGCCGGTGCAGGCACGGCGGCCGCCACGGCGTAGGACAACCCATCTCTAGGGTTCGCAACCTCTCTCTCTCTCGAGAGGATCTGTATCATTCCTTACGTTTTATCTTTCCAAAATTATCTTTTGTTATATAGAGTTAATTACGCTTTCAAATCAAAATAATTGTGAGAATCTCAGTAAAAATGTTTTGTTAAATAAAGAAATACAAAAGATATACAACTTATCAAAATGGTTTGTTTCCATCAAAACTGATCCAAGGGATTTTTCCTCAATAGCATCAACCCCAAAGTATAGGAAAACAAGCTCAAAAGCTCAAATGAAAGGCCAAATGTTTGGGTGAAGCTGAGAAGGGGCAATGTTTGGGTGAAGCTGAGAAGGGGCAATGTTTAGCCACCAATGGACCTCTCGCTCAAAGTTGGTGAGGGGAAATTAAGTATCGATCCTGGTGAAAGAGACCCTATCTCTATGCTGGAAAAAATCGAACCAGACTCAGCTCTCATAACAGTCATCTCGGAAAAACTGGAATGATCTATTGAGAGCATGGACATCATGTACCGAACGGTAGCACGACTTGACATCGGTTTCAGAGTGAACCCATAAGTAAGCGGGTGGGATCCATTTTACAGTTTGACCTTTTAAGGCTTGTGTAAAGATGGAACAGACTCCCCAGAAAAAGTCAAGGGGGAAGAACTAGACCTTGGACTCAGAACTCCTTCCTCCTCGGCCGGAAGCAATTGTTTTTTGCTTTTCTCCGCTAGCATAGGCGGAGGAAATCTCTTCCTAGAGAGCCTCCTCAACATTAAAAGAAGAAGAGGAGGAAGACAAAGGAACTACCACCAGAGAAGATGGGAAGAGGGGAATAACCTGAAAATTAAAAAGTCTTGGAACTTGGAATGCTTGAAGGCAAGAACTCACTGAAAACTCACAAAAACTAAACAAGAGACTCAAAGAAATTGTAAAGAATAGGTAGTAGAATAAGGGCTCACCCTGTTATAGGCAACAGCCTATAACTTGGATAAATTCTGAGCCGTTGAAAGCCAAAGGCGCATCACTTGGTAATGAGATTTAATGGTCTTGATCTAATCATGGATTTAATGCGCCTGATTGTGTGGCATCACAAAGGTCACCTCGTTTGAATTTTGGTAGTCACACCTGATTTTTTTATGAGCCGTCACACGCAATCTGACACATCGCTTCAAGACACCCCAACATTAAATGAGGTCTGCAAGGAATCGTACGATTCAAAGTCTACGGGACTTGTGTGATGGTCCCGATTTTCACAATCAAACTTCGCCGATAGTACCCTATTGAACTCTAAGTACTAGGAAAAGACAACCACTATTAGGGTAATAAGGTATTTGATTTCTCTTTGAATAGAGCTACCTATGCCCATATGCAACCCAACACGAAATACGCTAAGTTTAGGAATCAGTTACCGAGCACTACCCAAATTCCAACCACTCAAACAATACATGTTTAACACGTTCTAACATAATCAAAGTGAATATCAGAACCGAAGATATCACCACGATTGTAATCCCGTTAAAATAGGACAAGCGCTCCTAAATTAGTGGAGATCCAACCGCATTGCACTACTATAAATAGAGGTTCTCAGCCATAGGTTTGCTAACGTCTTTCCCACCTAAAATCTTAACTACTCTCCTCTCTTATTTCCCTTAAGCCCTAAACTAATGTAGCCATTGGAGTGTCTTTGTAGGGACACCTCCCAGCATGGAGATTTGAAGACGTCAACTGTAACGGCCAAATAAATTAATTATTTATTTAATTAAATTATTTAGGTATCTTATTGGTATAGCCATATTAAAATAATAATATGGTGTTTCATTTAAATCAAGGAGTGGTGTTTAGTAATTAAGCTGGGTAGTAGAAGGAGGCTCGTGATCCAAGAGCCCAATGGCATAGGCGCATAGGTGAAGGCATTAGCAAGGGTTTGGATCACTTGCAACATTTTGGAAAAAATAAAAGAGAGATTTTGCGAGAAGAGAAGAGGCGGGGACGGTGCATCAAGGAGAAAGAGGAGAGGAGCTCTTGTTGCTGTGGTTCTTTGGAGTTTTCGTGCAAGGGGATCTCGTATTCGGCAAATCTAAGGTAAGGGTGGGTTCTACCTTTATAATAGGGTGTATGATGGGTGCTATGTGGGAGATAGGCTCTATGTCGTCTCTTTGATTTCGTTTGGTGTTTATTTGGGGATGTTTGATTGTATTCTTGATGATTGCAATTTGGTGTTTGGTGGTTGATCATGGGGAAAAAAAAAATTGATCCCTAGGCGCCATGGGCGCCATTGATGTTGTCGCATATGCTGTCTTGGTTGCTGGAAGGCGCCCTGCTCCTGGGCGCCATGTCTGTGCCCTGTTTTTATTCCTGCTGAAGGCGCCCTGCTCCTGGGCGCCATCCCAGTGTTGTCCCTGTTGCTGAAACTGGCGCCCTAGGCGCCCAGTGTTTGTTGTTGTGCTGAAAGTGGCGCCCTAGGCGCCCAGTCCTTGTGTTGCTGCTGAAACTGGCGCCCTAGGCGCCCTGTGCTGGTGTTATGTTTCGTACTGATGCAGGCGCCCTGCTCCTGGGCGCCATGTCTGTTGTTGCCACTGTTGTGCTAGGCGCCCTGCTCCTGGGCGCCATGTCTGTTGTTGCCACGGTTGTGCTAGGCGCCCTGCCCCTGGGCGCCATGTCTGTCTGTGTTGCTGTTGTGCTAGGCGCCCTGCCCCTGGGCGCCATGTCTGTTTGTGTTGCTGTTGCACTAGGCGCCCTGTTGCTGGGCGCCAGTTCCTGTTGGTTGCTGTTGCCTGTTGGCGCCCTGTTCCTGGGCGCCAGTTCCTGCTGGATGATGTTGCCTGTTGGCGCCCTGTTGCTGGGCGCCAGTTCCTGCCATGTCTGTTTTGCTGCTGGGCGCCATTTTCTGTGTTGTTGGCTTGCTGGGCGCCATCAAGGGCGCCATTTTCTGGAGGTTTGGGGCGCCTGGGTGGCTGCCCCGGTGGTCGTTGGCATTAGTGTTGTAAAGTCGTTGTTGTTCCAGGTGATGTAAATTGTCGTTGTTCTCGGTGTTGTAAAATTGTTGTTGCCATTGATGTTGTAAAATTATTGGTGTCTTTGGTGTCGGTGGTTTGTTGATCAAGTTGTTAGACTGTCCTATAGGTGTAGGTGTTATTGGTGATGATTGGTGTTATTGGTGATGATATAACTGGTGATGTGCCTATTTTATTGGCTAAGGTGATAGGTGATGGGTCTATGACCATTTGTTGATATTGGTGTTGTTGTGTCACTTAAATGACTATTGTTGTTGATTGTCTCTGGTGCATTACTCATGATGTCGCATCGATTTCATATGCATTAGTTTGGTGTTGAAGGCTTCGGCCTTGGAGCTATAGGTGATGGTGATGATGCTCAAATAACTTGGTGATGATATAGGTGATGATGCCCTTATTGGCAATTTTATTGATGATGATTGGTACCACATGCATATACCCGTTGGTGTGGGTCTCATCTCATTCATTTACTCATGATATTGGTGATGATCCTTGGTGATTGCAAATTTGATGTTGTTGTGAAGCGGTAGATATAGTTGTCGTAACTCTAGCATATTGCCCATCATATATGCTATTATAATGTTAGATATCTCACCCCTTCTGTTTGAATGTTACCCCTATGCTGGTAACGTGCAGGTGATTGCGAGTGAAAGCATGTCTACCTTCGCTAATAGAGTCGGCGTCGTCGCTCTGATACGTAGCACTCGGGGGGATGAACGCTAGTCTTATTTAGTTGTCTCTATTATTTAATTTCTGAAGTTTTATGGTGATGTTATGATTTTTCATTGAAACCTTTATTTTTATTCCGCTGCGTGGTGATGGAGTTACATGTCTTGTAGACTGAACAGATGTTTTGGGGGTTCGTCCCAATTATGACGTGCTATGTATCGTACTACTTTTAACGGTGAATTTTATTATTGGCGTGAGATGTTTTAACGGCGTAAATGTGGCATCCCTTGTGGGTGTAGTGAAAAACGTTTTTGAAACTCTGATTTTTATCAAAAATTTTCCGGGTAGAAAAGGGGTGTTACATCAGTGGTATCGGAGCAGTTTCGTTCTGTCCGGCCGAGTTGTCAAGTTATTGTGTCATTGACGATCAAGTATTGTCAATTAGTTCTAACTGTTGCTTATGATTGTAGCGATTAGTTGAGATGGCTGGAAGGAGCGATGCTGCTATTGCTGCTGCGTTGGCTGCTATGGCTCAGGCCGTGGAGGGTCAGCAGAATGCTGGCGAGAATGCTGGGTCTCGTAGTTTGGCTACCTTTCAGAGAGAGAATCTGCCTACCTTCAAGGGCAGGTATGATCCCGATGGGGCTTTAGCTTGGATGAAAGAGATGGAGAGGATCTTTCGTGTGATGGACTGCACTCCAGCACAGAAGGTCCGTTATGGTACGCATATGCTGGCAGAGGAGGCCGATGACAGGTGGTTAGAGGCTAGGCAGAGATTGGAGACTGCAAACGAAGAGATCACTTGGGCTGTGTTCCGCAGGGAGTTTATGAGGAAATATTATCTGGAGGATGTCCGAGGTAAGAAAGAGATTGAGTTACTGGAGCTGAAACAAGGGAATATGTCTGTGACTGAGTATGCTGCTAAGTTCGTGGAATTAGCAAAGTTTTACCCGCATTACAGTGAGGCTACTGCTGAGTTTTCCAAGTGCATTAAGTTTTAGAATAGGCTGCGGCCTGAGATTAAGAAGGCGATTGGTTACCAGAAGATCCGTGTTTTCTCCTGACTTGATTGATAGCTGCAGAATTTATGAGGAAGACAACAATGCTCACTACAAGATTATGAATGAGAAGAGGAGCAAATTTCAAAGCCGTGGTAAGCCGTATGATGTTCCTGCTGGTAAGGGTAAACAGAAAGCTGCTGTGGGCAAGGGGACTAGTGGGGGAGATGCTCCTGCTAGCATTGTATGTTACAAATGTGGCAGAGCTGGTCACAAGAGTAACGTGTGCAAAGCTGAAGTGAAGAAGTGTTACCGTTGTGGTAAGGAGGGTCATGTGGTGGCTGAGTGTGAGCGTAAGGAGGTGGTCTGTTACAACTGTGGTGAAGGAGAGCACATTAGTACGCAGTGTCCGAAGCCGAGGAAAGAAAGGTCCAGTGGAAAAGTGTTCGCTTTGGCAGGTGAAGAGCCTACTGAAGATGATGGACTTATTAGAGGTACGTTCTTCATTAACGATACTCCTCTAAAATCTATTGTTGATACTGGTGCTACTCATTGCTTTATTGCTGCTGATTGTTGTAAGAGATTGGGTCTTGTATTGTCTGCTATGAATGGAGAGATGGTTGTCGACACTCCAGCTAAGGGGTCGGTAACTACTTCTCTGGTGTGTTCTCAGTGTCCCTTGTCGATCTTCGACAGAGACTTTGTTGTGGACTTTGTTGTTTGCCGTTGAGCGGATTAGATGTAATCTTGGGTATGAACTGGTTAGAGCATAACCATGTCCATATTAATTGTCGTAGCAAGTCGGTGAGTTTCGGAGGAGAGGAGTCTGGTCTGTTATCCGCTAGTCAGTTGCGGAAATTGATGAAGGAAGGAGTTCAGTTATTCTCGCTGATGGCAACGTTGTCTGTTGAGAATCAAGCTATCATTGAGGAGTTGCAGGTGGTGCGCGAGTTTCCTGATGTTTCCCCTGATGAGATTCCAAGTGTACCGCCAGAGAGGGAAGTTGAATTCTCTATTGATCTTGTACCTGGTACCAGACCTGTTTCTATGGCACCGTACAGGATGTCCGCATCCGAATTGTCTGAGTTGAAGAAGCAACTTGAGGATCTGCTCGAGAAGAAGTTTGTGATGCCGAGTGTATCGCCGTGGGGAGCTCCTGTGTTGTTAGTGAAGAAGAAGGATGGTAGTATGAGACTCTCTGTGGATTATCGGCAGTTGAATAAGGTGACAATTAAGAACAAGTATCCACTTCCGAGGATAGACGATTTGATGGATCAGTTGGTGGGTGCTCAAGTGTTCAGTAAGATTGATTTGAGATCAGGTTATCATCAGATCAAGGTGAGGGACGAAGATATTCAGAAGACGGCTTTCAGAACCCGTTATGGTCATTATGAGTATTCGGTGATGCCGTTCGGTGTTACCAACGCACCAGGAGTATTTATGGAATATATGAATCGTATATTTCATACTTACTTAGATCGGTTTGTGGTGGTATTCATCGATGACATTCTGATTTACTCTAAATCGGAGGAAGAGCATGCAGAGCATTTGAGGTTAGTATTGGAGGTACTGAAGGAAAAGAAACTGTATGCGAAGTTGTAAAAGTGTGAGTTTTGGTTGAAAGAAGTGAGTTTTCTCGGTCATGTCATTTCTGGTAGTGGTATTGCGGTGGATCCGTCGAAAGTAGATGGAGTGTTGAATTGGGAAGCCCCGAAGTCGGCTACTGAGATTAGAAGCTTTTTGGGGTTGACTGGTTATTATAGGAGGTTCATCGAAGGTTTTTCCAAGTTGGCCCTTCCGTTGACTCAGTTGACTTGTAAGGGTAAAGCTTTTGTATGGGATGCTCGTTGTGATGAGAGTTTTGTGGAGTTGAAGAAGAGATTGACGACGTCTCCTATCTTGACGTTACCCAATCCGGGAGAACCTTTTGTGGTGTATTGTGACGGGATTGCCTAATACTGCGAGAGGGTATGATGCAATTTGGGTGATTGTTGACAGGTTAACAAAATCGTCTCATTTTGTTCCTATCAACATCACGTATCCGGTGTCGAGGTTGGCGGAGATTTATATCCGGGAGATTGTGAAGCTTCATGGAGTTCCTACGAGTATTGTTTCTGATAGAGATCCGGGGTTCACTTCAGATTTCTGGAAGAGTTTGCAAGAGAGGTTGGGGTCTAAGTTGAGGTTGAGTTCGGCATAGCACCCTCAGACAGATGGTCAGCCAGAGAGGACAATTCAGTCATTAGAAGATTTGTTGAGGGCTTGTGTTTTGGAACAAGGAGGTTCGTGGGATTCCTACCTTCCACTGAGAGAGTTCACGTATAACAACAGTTACCATTCGAGTATTGGGATGGCACCTTTTGAAGCATTATATGGTCGGAAGTGTAGAACCCCGCTGTGTTGGTATGAGTCTGGAGAGAGTGTGGTGCTTGGACCGGAGATTGTTCGAGAGACAACTGAAAAAGTGAAGTTGATTCGTGAGAAGATGAAGGCTTCACAGAGTCGACAGAAGAGTTATCACGACAAGCGGAGGAAAGATTTAGAGTTTCAAGCGGGTGAGCATGTATTTTTGAGAGTCACTCCAGTGACCGGTGTTGGACGAGCTTTGAAGTCGAAGAAGCTCACTCCTCGTTTCATTGGTCCTTATCAGATTTCAGAGAAACTCGGGAAGGTTGCATATAGAGTGGCTTTACCGCCTAACCTTTCAAATTTGCATGACGTGTTTCATGTGTCGCAACTTCGAAAGTACATTTCAGATCCATCTCATGTAATCCGCATGGATGATGTGGAGGTACGGGATAATCTCACGGTGGAGACGATGCCTGTACGAATCGAAGATCATGAGGTGAAAATTCTAAGAGGCAAGGAGATTGCGTTGGTGAAAGTAGTCTGGCTAGGAGCTGCCGGAGAGAGCATGATGTGGGAGCTGGAGAGCAAGATGCGGGAATCCTATCCCGAGCTGTTTGAATCAGGTAAATTTCGAGGACGAAATATTCTAAGTGGGGGAGAGTTGTAACGCCCAAATAAATTAATTATTTATTTAATTAAATTATTTAGGTATTTTATTGGTATAGCCATATTAAAATAATAATATGGTGTTTCATTTAAATCAGGGAGTGGTGTTTAGTAATTAAGCTGGGTAGTAGAAGGAGGCCCGTGATCCAAGAGCCCAATGGCATAGGCGCATAGGTGAAGGCATTAGCTAGGGTTTGGATCACTTGCAACATTTTGGAAAAAAGAAAAGAGAGATTTTGCGAAGAGAGAAGAGGAGGGGACGACGCATCAAGGAGAAAGAGGAGAGGAGCTCTTATTGCTGTGGTTCTTTAGAGTTTTCGTGCAAGGGGATCTCGTATTCGGCAAATCTAAGGTAAGGGTGGGTTCTACCTTTATAATAGGGTGTATGAAGGGTGCTATGTGGGAGATAGGCTCTATATCGTCTCTTTGATTTCGTTTGGTGTTTATTTGGTGATGTTTGATTGTATTCTTGATGATTACAATTTGGTGTTCGGTGGTTGATCATGGTGAAAATCAAAAAAAAAATTGATCCCAAGGCGCCATGGGCGCCATTGATGTTGTCGCATATGCTGTCTTGGTTGCTGGAAGGCGCCCTGCTCCTGGGCGCCATGTCTGTGCCACGTTTTTGTTCCTGCTGAAGGCGCCCTGCTCCTGGGCGCCGTGCCAGTGTTGTCCCTGTTGCTGAAACTTGCGCCCTAGGCGCCCAGTGTGTGTTGTTGTGCTGAAAGTGGCGCCCTTGTAACAGCCCGAAAATAGTAGATTAATTTTCTAGTTAATTAAATGAGGTTTAGGTGGTAGGAGATAATTAATTAATCGATTTAATTAATTATTTAGGGTTTTGAGAGTTAAATAAATAGAATTATTTAATTGGACCTAGGGTTAGATGGTGGTGGCGAGTTGAAGTGGATTAGGAGAAGCCCATGATTAGGTCATTAAGTGGAAGCCCATGTCCATTAAGCTAGGCGCCTATATGATGCCAATCTTAGGGTTTGGTGATTCATTCCATCACTTTAGAAAAAAATAGAGAGAGTGGGACGGCTTGGAGAGAGGAGAGGCGTGACACCCTAAGAGAGAGAAGAAAGGAGAAGGGCGCAAAAACCCTAGAGGAGAGAGAGGAAGATTTCGCATGCACCAAGGAGGGAGAGGAGGATCTTAGTTGCTGAATTTTGATGGTAGCTTGCTCACCAAGAGAGAGGTGTTCTTCAATTATGAGGTAAGGGGGCTCTCGTTCATAGTTAATAATTTATAAACCACGAAATCATGGGGACTAGGTGTTAGGAGTAGTTGTTTAAATTTCTGTTGATGTTTATAATATCCATATGTGGCTGAAGTGTGATGGTTGTTTGTGTTGTTGAATTCACTGTTTTGAGATGTTCTGACATAGGTTTAGTATTTCAGTGACTGAGAACGTTTTACTAATTGAAAAATTATGTGGTTTGTCATTTCGAAAACTTGATTGAATGCTTGTTAATTTGGCGTTGATTTGGTTGCATTTGGAGTTGTAAAACTTGAGTTATAGGTGAAACAAGTTAGGTTAAAATTCTGGAAACGATTTGGGTAGAGGTTCAGTATTTCGGTAACTGGGAACGTTGTGTTGACTGAAAAATTATGTGGTTTACTGTTCTGGAAAATAGACTTAATGCTTGTTAATTTGGCACTGGTTTGGTTGCGTTTAGAGTTGTGTAGCTCGAGATATGAATTTCACAAGTTAGGGTAAGATTCTGGAAACAATCTGGATATAGGTTCAGTAAATCTGTGGTCGTGAGTGTTCTATTCGTCTAAAAATTATGGGGTTTGTTTTGTTGGAAAGTAGACTTAATTTCCTACTGAATAGGCACTGATTTCGCTAAATTTCATTGAGAAATGAGGGAGAAGATTTGTTTTCAAAATGACTAATAATTCTGTCCGAATTTTGTGGGATTTGTTGCTCCGAATTTTGTGGGAGTTGTTGCTCCGAATTTTGTGGGATTTCTTGCTACAATACGAGATAGTTGTTAATGTGGTATAGTATTTGTTACGTGCTTTGTTGTGATTATGTGACGAGGTAGCTGTGATGCTACAACACGTGGTATTTATATGAAATGATTTATAACGAGATATGGTGATATAGTATTTATTAATTGAATGCTTTGAGTTGGTGTAATTGGTGCATGAGTCATGAGTCACATTGTCATATGCATTCTTACGAGGTAGCTGTGATGCTACAACACGAGGTTTATTACGAGTTGCGCCCGTCGTGGCCTTTACGAGATCGGTACCGCATGCATATGCCCGGAGGGGTTGCATTTCATACATTGCATACACGTCCCGTGTTTGATTTCGTCTTCTTGAACTAATGGTGTAACTGTATTCTGGGTGTAACTGCATTTGGTGTGACGGTACTCAGTGTAATAGTATTCAGCGTAACTGGATTTGGTGTAACTGTATTATTGGTGTAGTAAATTGATGGTATCCCTGGTGTGCCTATTATACTGTGTTTCTTGTTTTATCTATTATTATCTATGTATTGAGACTCACCCTACTGCGTCGTGTTGCCTCGTATGTCGGCAACCTGCAGGTGACGGTGACTGAAGGTGGCTAGAGATTCTTCTTCTAGTATGGTCGAGTCGGCTCTGATACGTAGCACTCGGGAGGGTTGTCCTTGTGTCTTTCCTTATGTGTTATGTATATGCCTTTCTAAGTTGTAAACCTTTTGAAGTATGATAGCCAAGTTAAACCTTTTTATTTCCGCTGCATGTTTTTGAAAAGAAGTTAGTTATAATTAAAGTACTCTGTTTGCGAAGTGGTTTTCCGGTTCGAAAAATGTGACACTCTTTTAGCGCGAAGAACTCTGATATTATTTTTTTAATAAACCGTTGGGTAGAAAAAGGGGTGTTACATTAGTGGTATCAGAGCAATGGTTGGTCCGTCCGGCCAAGTCATCGAGTCGTTGTGTCGGTTAGCGACCAACTGTTGTCTTTTTAGTGCTAACCAATGTTTGCGTTGCAGGTACATCAAAAGTTGCCAATGGTAAGTGATCTAGTGGGGGAGACATCCCTACTAGTGTTATGTGTTTTGGGTATCCCTATGTGCTGTTGTCTGGTTTGTTTTTGACCTTCCCTGCTGTGTGAACTGTGTGTGATTGTTAGTGGGAGTGTTAGTTTCAGCGGGTAAATTTCGAGGGCGAAATTCTTTTTAGGGGGGGGAGAGTTGTAACAGCCCGAAAATAGTAGATTAATTTTCTAGTTAATTAAATGAGGTTTAGGTGGTAGGAGATAATTAATTAATCGATTTAATTAATTATTTAGGGTTTTGAGAGTTAAATAAATAGAATTATTTAATTGGACCTAGGGTTAGATGGTGGTGGCGAGTTGAAGTGGATTAGGAGAAGCCCATGATTAGGTCATTAAGTGGAAGCCCATGTCCATTAAGCTAGGCGCCTATATGATGCCAATCTTAGGGTTTGGTGATTCATTCCATCACTTTAGAAAAAAATAGAGAGAGTGGGACGGCTTGGAGAGAGGAGAGGCGTGACACCCTAAGAGAGAGAAGAAAGGAGAAGGGCGCAAAAACCCTAGAGGAGAGAGAGGAAGATTTCGCATGCACCAAGGAGGGAGAGGAGGATCTTAGTTGCTGAATTTTGATGGTAGCTTGCTCACCAAGAGAGAGGTGTTCTTCAATTATGAGGTAAGGGGGCTCTCGTTCATAGTTAATAATTTATAAACCACGAAATCATGGGGACTAGGTGTTAGGAGTAGTTGTTTAAATTTCTGTTGATGTTTATAATATCCATATGTGGCTGAAGTGTGATGGTTGTTTGTGTTGTTGAATTCACTGTTTTGAGATGTTCTGACATAGGTTTAGTATTTCAGTGACTGAGAACGTTTTACTAATTGAAAAATTATGTGGTTTGTCATTTCGAAAACTTGATTGAATGCTTGTTAATTTGGCGTTGATTTGGTTGCATTTGGAGTTGTAAAACTTGAGTTATAGGTGAAACAAGTTAGGTTAAAATTCTGGAAACGATTTGGGTAGAGGTTCAGTATTTCGGTAACTGGGAACGTTGTGTTGACTGAAAAATTATGTGGTTTACTGTTCTGGAAAATAGACTTAATGCTTGTTAATTTGGCACTGGTTTGGTTGCGTTTAGAGTTGTGTAGCTCGAGATATGAATTTCACAAGTTAGGGTAAGATTCTGGAAACAATCTGGATATAGGTTCAGTAAATCTGTGGTCGTGAGTGTTCTATTCGTCTAAAAATTATGGGGTTTGTTTTGTTGGAAAGTAGACTTAATTTCCTACTGAATAGGCACTGATTTCGCTAAATTTCATTGAGAAATGAGGGAGAAGATTTGTTTTCAAAATGACTAATAATTCTGTCCGAATTTTGTGGGATTTGTTGCTCCGAATTTTGTGGGAGTTGTTGCTCCGAATTTTGTGGGATTTCTTGCTACAATACGAGATAGTTGTTAATGTGGTATAGTATTTGTTACGTGCTTTGTTGTGATTATGTGACGAGGTAGCTGTGATGCTACAACACGTGGTATTTATATGAAATGATTTATAACGAGATATGGTGATATAGTATTTATTAATTGAATGCTTTGAGTTGGTGTAATTGGTGCATGAGTCATGAGTCACATTGTCATATGCATTCTTACGAGGTAGCTGTGATGCTACAACACGAGGTTTATTACGAGTTGCGCCCGTCGTGGCCTTTACGAGATCGGTACCGCATGCATATGCCCGGAGGGGTTGCATTTCATACATTGCATACACGTCCCGTGTTTGATTTCGTCTTCTTGAACTAATGGTGTAACTGTATTCTGGGTGTAACTGCATTTGGTGTGACGGTACTCAGTGTAATAGTATTCAGCGTAACTGGATTTGGTGTAACTGTATTATTGGTGTAGTAAATTGATGGTATCCCTGGTGTGCCTATTATACTGTGTTTCTTGTTTTATCTATTATTATCTATGTATTGAGACTCACCCTACTGCGTCGTGTTGCCTCGTATGTCGGCAACCTGCAGGTGACGGTGACTGAAGGATGGCTAGAGATTCTTCTTCTAGTATGGTCGAGTCGGCTCTGATACGTAGCACTCGGGAGGGTTGTCCTTGTGTCTTTCCTTATGTGTTATGTATATGCCTTTCTAAGTTGTAAACCTTTTGAAGTATGATAGCCAAGTTAAACCTTTTTATTTCCGCTGCATGTTTTTGAAAAGAAGTTAGTTATAATTAAAGTACTCTGTTTGCGAAGTGGTTTTCCGGTTCGAAAAATGTGACACTCTTTTAGCGCGAAGAACTCTGATATTATTTTTTTTAATAAACCGTTGGGTAGAAAAAGGGGTGTTACAGCGCCCTAGGCGCCCAGTCCTTGTGTTGCTGCTGAAACTGGCGCCCTAGGCGCCCTGTGCTGGTGTTATGTTGTGTGCTGATGCAGGCGCCTTGCTCCTGGGCGCCATGTCTGTCTGTGTTGCTGTTGTGCTAGGCACCTTGCCCCTGGGCGCCATGTTTGTCTGTGTTGCTGTTGTGCTAGGCGCCCTGCCCCTGGGCGCCATGTCTGTTTGTGTTGCTGTTGCACTAGGCGCCCAGTTGCTGGGCGCCAGTTCCTGTTGGTTGCTGCTGCCTGTTGGCGCCCTGTTGCTGGGCGCCAGTTCCTGCTGGATGATGTTGCCTGTTGGCGCCCTGTTGCTGGGCGCCAGTTCCTGCCATGTCTGTTTTGCTGCTGGGCGCCCTCCTGGGCGCCATTTTCTGTGTTGTTGGCTTGCTGGGCGCCATCAAGGGCGCCATTTTCTGGTGGTTTGGGGCGCCTGGGTGGCTGCCCCCGTGGTCGTTGGCATTGGTGTTGTAAAGTCGTTGTTGTTCCAGGTGATGTAAATTGTCGTTGTTCTCGGTGTTGTAAAATTGTTGTTGCCATTGATGTTGTAAATTTATTGGTGTCGGTGGTTTGTTGATCAAGTTGTTAGACTGTTCTATAGGTGTAGTTGTTATTGGTGATGATTGGTGTTATTGGTGATGATATAACCGGTGATGTGCCTATTTTATTGGCTAAGGTGATAGGTGATGGGTCTATGACCATTTGTTGATATTGGTGTTGTTGTTTCACTTAAATGACTATTGTTGTTGATTGTCTCTGGTGCATTACTCATGATGTCGCATCCATTTCATATGCATCATTTTGGTGATGAAGGCTTCGGCCTTGGAGCTATAGGTGATGGTGATGATGCTCAAATAACTTGGTGATGATATAGGTGATGATGCCCTTATTGGCTATTTTATTGATGATGATTGGTACCACATGCATATACCCGTTGGTGTGGTTCGCATCTCATTCATTTACTCATGATATTGGTGATGATCCTTGGTGATTGCAAATTTGATGTTGTTGTGAAGCGGTAGATATAGTTGTCGTAACTCTAGCATATTGCCTATCATATATGCTGTTATAATGTTAGATATCTCACCCCTTCTGTTTGAATGTTACCACTATGCTGGTAACGTGCAGGTGATTGCGAGTGAAAGCATGTCTACCTTCGCTAGTAGAGTCGGTGTCGTCGCTCTGATACGTAGCACTCGGGGGGGATGAACGCTAGTCTTATTTAGTTGTCTCTATTTTTTAATTTCTGAAGTTTTATGGTGATGTTATGATTTTTCATTGAAACCTTTATTTTTATTCTGCTGCGTGGTGATGGAGTTACATGTCTTGTAGACTGAACAGGTGTTTTGGGGGTTCGTCCCAATTATGACGTGCTATGTATCGTACTACTTTTAACGGTGAATTTTATTATTGGCGTGTGATGTTTTAACGACGTAAATGTGGCATCCCTTGTGGGTGTAGTGAAAAACGTTTTTGAAACTCTGATTTTTGTCAAAAATTTTCTGGGTAGAAAATGGGTGTTACATCAACCACCGCATACATCTGAGAGCCACCATTGTGCAATTTCAAGCACTAACATATATATATATATATATATATATATATATATATATATTCTAAATGTTGTAACTTTTACTAAAACTAGGGATTTAATACATGCAACTAAATATCTCTATATTTCCTACATTAAAAATATTACTCCTAAACATGTTTTAGGCCCCTGCAAATATAGTATGTTTGGGTTTAAGCCGCTACAAAAAAAAATTAGAAAAAACTCCCTGCAAATTTTATTTTTGCTATCAGTCCTTCTGTTAACTCTCCGTTAGTGGTTTGGTGAGTTCTCAAACGGAACTGCCATTTGGCTTTTCCAAATCAATTTCTATTATTTTAAAATAATGACTTGGATAAAATTAAAAAAGAATTTTATTTTCTTTTATTAGTCATTTTGTTTATCTTCATCATCATCTCCAAACCCAGAAATTGTCAATCCAGCTCTCAATTCCCTCTCCTTCCTCTCTCTTCCTTATCATGTATCGCTCTTCCTTCTCTCTTCTCCCCACAACCAACGGACTCATAGAACACACACATATGATGATAATGAGAAAGATCCAGGCACTCTTTTCATCATTGATAAACCACTGTTAGGAAATGGTTGAGATTGATTGAACCAATTAATTGGTAGAGATTGCCAAAAGAATGGGAATGGTTGATAAACCACTGTTTTCTTCATATGATAATTCCACATTTGCCAAAGCTACAGGTACAGTTTTCTTCATTGATAAACCACCGTTAGGAATGGTTAAGATTGCCAATTAATTGGTAGAGATTCCAAGCTTTTACGCAGCGCCTTAGCACCGAAGTCAAAACCCTACACCAAATTTCTCATTGGATTTCCCACAACAATTTTTTCACACCCTTTCCTTACTACCACTAACCTTACTTGCTGTTGCTTCACCCCATTAGCAAATCTCTCAAAAGAAGTAGGCAACGAATAACAACTCCTTGGCGAGGAAGCTAGTAGATAACCATTCCCTCTTCACCTCAACCTTAAGTGCTGGCTTTATTACCGAGACTGAGATTTATTTTTTCCAAAAATAAAAAGGATTCGGAGATTTAGGGATTTGGGGATTAAGGTCGAAGGTTGAAGAAGATAAAAAATAAAAGAAAATTAATTGTTTTTTATAATTTAATATAGGGCTGCCAATTCAACATAAAAAAATTAGAAAAAAAAAATACATGTGGCAGACACGTGTGCAAACTTTGTAACGTCAGTATAACAGAAGGGCTGAAATCAAAAAACTGTATTTTGCAAGGAGTTTTTTTTAAAAAATTTTTTTGCTGGAGCTTAAACCAAAACACGCTATATTTGCAGGGGCCTAAAACATATTTATGCCAAAATATTAATACATTAAATTGTTATTTAGTTTTTCTTGATAAGCAAGTAGTTGATTTGTTTTTGTCAAAAAAAAAGTATTTATTTAGTTGATTATGCATATATTTTGAGTTAAGAAATCTATATAATAAATAATATTATCCATACTTCGTGCATTGCACAGACACTATTTACTACATAACCAACATGGTTTATTTCATGGATGAAGTTTGGGCAAATTTTCAGATGTTTATTTATTCTAGATAACTTGGAGAGACGAACAAAGGTCGTAATTACATAAAATAATATTTATATGAGGTTGTCGGTAAAATGAAAATGTTATAGGAATAATAACGAGAGACAAGTATGACAAGTAAATCAATTTAATTTAAGTTGTAAAGTTATTATTTAACTTAACTATTAATAACGAACACTTCATTGGCATGCATTGCCAACGCATCTAACATAACTCCAACAAGGTTCCACGCAATCATTGTCATGTACACATGGAACACGGCTACAAATTTTCTTATAATTATGGTTGCTTCATAATGTTAAGAAAATTTGTATGTTTTACGTTGATCAAGTTGTATATATGTCATAGGAAAATAAGGTTCTATATATGCTAATTCTTTATCTTTATTTTATGACTCCTTAATACATTGGCAGGTCATTTTTCCCTCTTTAACCTACTCAATTGCTAAAAAAATTTATTAGTCAATGCACCTTTGAATGGCGATTGAGTAGGTTAAAGGGGAAAATGACCTGTTAATGTATTAAGGAGCCATAAAGATAAAGAGTTACCAAAGGGTAATGTGGAACTCAAGAATTATCTTTATTTTATGACTCTTTAATACATTAACAGCTCAAAAATTATCATTTTTCCCTCTTTATGGCTCCTTAATACATTAATAGGTTATTTCTCGCTCTAACATATAAAACATTTTTTCCTCCAATATATATGCAACTTGATCAATGTAATATATACAACTTTTTTTACACTATAAAGCAACCAAACCATTTTGGGTTGATTTGAAATAGACGTGGAAAATCATGGCTAAAAGTCTCAAGTTTATTTCTGCACTGATCGGCTTCTTTTTCCTATTGATCATCTCTACAGGTAAAGAGCAAGAGTTAAGATGTACTAGTTTAGCATGTGAGCATGACAATGATTGTGCAGAACTTTGTTTGTACTATCCGTGTGAAAGTTACAAGTGCCTCCTCCATGGAAGGCATTACGAGTGCTTCGACAATGCGTGCCTATGCATCGGCTGCGCTATAGATGCTTAAGTTAAATAATAAAATTCCCACATAAACAGAATTGATTTACTTTTCCTACTCGTACAATGTCTCTCATTATTATTCCTTTAATTTCCATTTTTATCACAACCTCATATAAATATTAGTTTATGCAACTATAACTTTGTTTGCCTCTTCATGTGATGGAGAATAAAGAAGCGTTTGAAGATTTGACCAAAATTCATCTATGAAATAAAGCACTTTGGTTATGTAATAAGTAGTTCCCGGGCAATGCAATATGCATGAATAATATTATTTATCATATAGATTTCCGAACCCAAAATATATGCATAATAAACTAAAGGTTTAAATATGTTTTTCGTCCCAGCAAATATAGTTGTTTTTCAAATAAGTCCCTGCAAAAATTTTCTTTTTAAATACGTCTCTACAAAGTAAGTTTTTTTTAAATATACCCTTCTATTAATGAGATGTTACAAAAAAACAGATGTGTCTAACAGAATGCTGATGTGTTATTTTCTTTTTCATTTCCAATTTTTTAAAAGATGAATTGCATGCTGAGGAAGTTGCCTCATGAAATTGAAGCGATAGACTTCAAAGGTTTGGACTTTGGATAACTTGCCTGGCAGCTTTCATTACACAAACAAAATGTCATTTACTTCAATGCTCACTGGGTGCATTTATGTTGGGGGGTTTACCAATTAGAGCAATAAACACGAAATATTGAAACATGGTTGTATAATCCACCCACTTCTTATTTTTGTCTAAACTCAATTTTCTGTGAAATAGCAGCTTAAGTCTTGTGTTGTTTTTAGGTGTTGTTTGAAATAGCACCTAGAATGTTATTTTTCCCTAATTTTTTTACCTGAATCGATTCATAGCTAAATTTATATCACTCTCTTCACATTTTGTTGCCCCTCCTAAACTGAATGCATGGTGAGCGTCTGAATCCAAAAGGATAGCCCAAATCGTCTGACTGTGGAAAATTGTGTGATTTTCTAATGCAGTAAATCTGGAAACCTCGTGGTCATGGGTTAATTGCAGCGATTACTTACTCCATTCAAACCAAACCATACAACCACCGCATCCAGCGAGTTCCCACCCTCTCTTCCTCCTCCCTTCTGGAGTTCTTCCTCCACCATTTCAGCGAGAGAGAGATTAGAGAGATTTGAGTCGGCAAATTTAAATAAAAGAAAAATAAAAAGTAATGACATGTTAAGTCAAATAGGACTTGGTCAATGCCAACATGTAACTCTGTTAGCCATATCAGGAGATGGCTAACAGAAAGTTAACAGAAGGGCATATTTAAAACAAAAAAAAATTGTAGGGACTTATTGAAAAAAACAAAATTTATAGGGACTTATTTTAAAAACAACAATATTTGTAGGGATGAAAAACAAATTTAAACCTAAACTAAATAACGACTTAATCTATTAATATTTTTTTGGTAGGAAATATAGACTAAATTTTGTTGCATGTACTAAAACCGTAGTTTGAGTAAATGTGACAATATTTGGCGCGCACACACACACACACACATATATATATATATATATATATATATATATATATATATATATATATATATATATATATATATATATATATATATATATATATATATATATATATATATCGTTTTTGGCCCAAAGTTCTTCCAGAAGTTGGCTAATAACTCTCTAAAATGATTCCCTTTTCTTCATGCAATTACATTGTGGATTTCCCAATGTTTTCAACCAGAGAACTCTGTCTCTGTAAAGTAAGTTCCCCAACCAATCTAAAGAGTGTTGGGTTAGGCGATTGGGTGTTTAATTCTACCGAACTACAAAGAACATATGTAAAAGCATAAAAGAAAGATAGATATCTTGAAAATAGACTTGTATTTTAATTGATTTGTTTTTAAAATTTTACAAGAAAAATAGGCAAAACCTCTTCCTAGTCTCTATTTTTCATTACCTTTGGCTAACAACTAACCAAGCCTCGACCCAACGATTATGCATACTCCTTTATTTTAGGAATGCTCCGAATTTCATCCCTTATTCCTCTGATTAATTTAGGACACTTAATTAATGGATGTCATTTTCCCATTGGAACCGCTTACACATTGTCTCGCAATGTGCGCGACCCTTGTTTCCATAATGTATGTGCAAGTGTTCCCGAGTGGTCATGTGCTATATGGCCCAAATAAACCAAGCCTGTGATCCATCGCGATGAACGCCTCAAATCCATCCTATCCATCGAACGGCTAAAACACCTCCCCCTTTCTCGAGCATTCCACCAATCCCATAGGTAGGTATTTATTACCTCATATCACCTATTCCCAATTCTAACTTAAGCATCAGAGTGTGTCCCGGTACCACCTTCCTCGCCGGATCAATGCGAGCTACAACACCTCGATAAGGAGCACCTCAATAGTCCAGTAGGAGCGATCTAGCTACTCAGCTTGGTGAGCACCTCGATTTATCACTTGAATGAGACCTGTAGCCAGTACAGTTCATTGGCAAATACCGTGGGACCTTCGCCTCTCATTACTACCTTTCTCTCAGCTCTGAGTGCTCTGATGCCTCCGAAACGTCACACTCAAACAAGCGAGAATCCAGTGAAATCCACCCTCACGTCTATTCTAAAGTTCTTGTACCTCCTCTGAGGTCGAGACCCTAGAAGGCCATTTTAAAACCATGTTGGCCGAAAACCCCAAGAATCAAGATACTCAACCTATTGCAACCATCGCTGCAGCCGATCCAAACCAGGTCGGTCCGCCCGTTGTCACAGCTTCTGCAGGAGAACCTTTGGTTCCCCACCCAGCGCAAGCAATTCAGAACCTTATTGCTATACTCAGCAATCAAGCCAGAAGCCCAACCGATAATAATTCCCGGAGGACTAAAGATGGAAATGCCATGGTATTATGGGCAAAGCTCCAGATCTTCGAAGAGGACGTCCATGTTATCCAAAACCAATGACGCTTACAGACATCGTCCTTCTCCTCGACAACGACATCGACCTTGTCGGCGTCATAGACGAGCATACCTCTTGAATCAACTCGCTACAGGAGGGAGCCCTCTGATCATACCTTTTCTTTAGGCTCCTAATCACCACGACGCTGGGAGCGTAGATGGGGCAGGTCGCCTCACAAGACAAAAGCTACTAAGAAACAAGCTAAAACTTCCAAGCCAGGGCCGCTCGCCAGAGATATAGACAAGCATCCCATCCCGAGATCATTGGAAAAACCTCCAGTTTTGAATCTTTACGATGGATCAAGGGACCCAGAAGACCACGTCGATTATTTCGAGCTGATGCTTTGATACAGAATCGCGGAAGATGATGTCAAATGCAAAATCTTCCCCTTAACCTTTACCAAGGCAGCACTGGCTTTGTATAGATCTCTCAATCAACACCCGATTACTAGCTGGCCTCAGTTTACCGAGCACATTCGTAGCTAATTTCACTACATCACGAGTAAAAACAAAGTCCGAGAGACACTCCAGGCAATGCGCCAACGTGAGAACGAGACCATAAGGGAATACATAGAAAGATTCAATGCAGAAGCCCTGAAAGTCTATGGACTAGAAGATAAGATGTAATATGAAGCCTGTTCCAAATCGATCTTGGAGTCATCAAACCTCGCAAATTGAAAGAATTCCTCCACAGGTCAACTAAGTACATGTAATATGAAGACGACGAGCTGGCAGCTCGCGCCTTCGACCAAGCGCATTCAAAGAAAGAAACTACGCCTCAAGAAGCTCGGCCAAAGAAGGACCAAGGAGGCCACCATGAACAACGATGCTGGGGTCCTCGATTCACCTACCACACTCCCCCTAACACTTCCATATCAAGCATTCTCGTCGAATGCGCCAACACAGAACTCCCAGGCATTAAACCACTTGAGCCCATCCCTGAGTGGAAATGAACCAACAGAAAGAAACACTGTCGCTACCACCGCAGTAACGAACATGACACCAATTAGTGTCCTACCTTGAAGGAAGATATAAAGGAGCTCGTCAGAAAAGGCAAGTTTAACCAGTATGTTATGAAGGATGTAGACCTAGCACGAATGCGCTCCCCAAGGAAAGGGAAAGAGGGGGTCAACGAAGTTGAGAAGAGGTCAAAAAGAATACAGTGACTCTGATCCAGACGACGACGTGTCAAGAGCTGTCAAACGACCAGTAGCGATGGTAATCTTTGGAGGATACCCCGTCGAAGGGGGAGAAACCAGAAAGACAATATAAAGAAAATGGCATAAGATAACAAGCATTGCCAGTTCTTCATCTATCGTTGTCATCTCCCACCGACTTTTCTAACTTTTGAAGATGATCAACCGGACGGAAAACCCAATTAACAGGTATATGCCTCTAATCATCCAAGCTGTAATAGCAAACTTCGAGGTTAGAAAAATTCTTGTGGACCAGGGCAGCTCAACCGATATGATCTTCGAGGACCTTCTCTCCCTCCTTGGTATCTCTAAGAAAGACCTCACTCCTTATCAAGGAGCCTACCTCAAGGGGTTCAATAGATCCAAAACAAGACCTTTAGGTTACATCGAACTCATGATCACCTATGGTGAAGAACCTCTCCCCTGAACAATCAAGACTCTGTTCTTAGTCCTTTCTTGCCATCTGTATACAACTACATCATCGGAAGGCCCATGCTGGGGTAGCTGAAAGTCGTCACCTCAACAGTGCACCTCATAATGAAGTTTTATTCTACCACGGATAAAATCATTATTGTGAATGCCAATCTGGGCTCCGTAAAGAGGTGCCACTTCCTATCCCTCAAGCGAGATCGCAAGAGTAGAACGTTTGAAGCCCCGAGCTCAAGAAACAAGAGGCACGTCAAAGATCCCCGGGTTAACTCCATTAAGTGACTGATGAGGTCAACAACAAAGGACAAGCAGACCGAAAGGAAATCAACAAACAACAAAAATCAAAAATCGTCGCCCAAACAAGCTAGAAATCATCAGAACCACCAATCCCCACCTAAAAGATGTGGCAGAAATAGACATGCAGATGAATCAAGGCACAAACATTTAGCCATGAATACTTGAAGAGTGATTGCAGTTCACCCAAGCATCTTAGTCGTTCGAAACTGTACGCCTCAGTATATTATGTCATACCCCAATTTTGTCCGCCCAAGTCAAAAACATTTTTTTCAGAAAAAATAGAACAATAAGGTAATTCATAATGTGTGGAAAATAGTGGATTTGTGCATTTATGTGTATTCATCCCCTATTTAACATTTTTATTTGAATTATGCACGCGCGTCAGTCGTAACTGCGTGAGCTGCCCTGTGCCCTTGTCATTTGGCACGTGTTTTTTTTTTCAAAAAGGCCATTATTAATTTTTGGCACCCAAAAACATTTTTCTTAATTTTCAGGAATTTTAGAAAATAAAATAGTGCATATTTTTGCATTTTTGGGCATTTAAATAAAAGCAAACTAATTATTTTTGGACCAAGACCAGGTCAAGGACGTGGCATACATGTTACTCTACTAAGGGTAATTTTTGTATAATTTTTGGAAAGAAAATCCTAGTCTAAAATAATTAAAAATACATTTTCCCCATTTTTAGTGCATAAAAAACCCAAAAAAAGACCATTAAATATTCCCCAATTATTAAATGACAATTTTTATTGTCTAGAATAATTAAAGGGAATATTTTATGGTGCTCAAGTATATATGACACATTTTTAATAGGTGTACTTTCACTTCCATGCCCAAAAATTCAAAATTCAAAATTCAAAAGAAGGAAGTGTCCTCAATAAGACAAAAGACCAAAAACAAGTTTTTTTTTTCTCCCCCTCTCCCTTGCTTCATACGAATTCCCTCTCTCTCTCTCTCTCTCACAAAATTCTTCCACACTCTTCTATTCCTTATCCCCTAAGAATATGCTTTGTACTATTCTTAATTTTTCCCTTTTTGGTGATCATCACTCACTCCCACATAGATTCATGCCCTCTTTTGTAAATTACCCCACCCATTTATACTCACCTCTTCACAAGAAAATACAAAATTACCTCTTTGGTAACATTCCATCTCAATTATACCCTTAGCCCTATTTTTACCTCACATCACATATGAGCCTCCATTCCCAAAAAAGGACAAGTTTTTTTTTTCACACAAACTCTCCTCTCTTCTCTCCTCACGCCATTCTCCCTCTCTCCCTCACTCTCATTTTGTGTTTTCTCACTACCCACAATCCAAATGATCTCCAATCCTAGCCCTTCATTCAAATTCAAAACCCAATCCTAGAGCACCTAGTAAAGAACAATGACCTTATTACCCCTAGACCTAAAACAACTCTATAAGTACCCTCTCATTTACACACATCACAAACTTTTGCTTCTCATTCTCCTACACTAAAACCCTAGCACACAAAAACCTCTCCCTTTTCCTCTCCTAAAACCATAGCCCTTAACCCTCCTCCCTCAACCATTTTTGATTTTCTCTTCACCCAAACACCACCATCTCACTTCATTCTCATCCCTCTTTCACATATCTCCTCCACTTTCCATTCAAGTTCAAACATCATCATCAAAGAAGGTTTTCACCAAGCTTTTGTGGGTTAGAGTTGAAGAACCTTGGAGTCTTGTTGATTTGTGTCTAGTTTCATCTTTTCATCCCATTTCCTAGCTTGGAGTTAAGGTAAAATCCTTAAAACTTTGCATCACATTAGAGTTCTTGCCTCAAAAAAATGTAAAATCATTCATCCTATCATCTTCATATTCTCATATTGTTGATTGTTGTTGGTGAGAAGTGTCATAAGCACTTTGACAAGCACTTAGGGAAGCTTGGGTGCTTATGGTGCTTCTCACCCTTGAATGATTGTTGATTTGTGTTGATTTGATCTTGATCCTTGCATTTCATGAAATAAAATGTTGTTTTATGGCATATTATGTTTCGCATACTTGTAGAAAAATAGGGTTTATGTTAAGTTTTGTGCATTTCTTTGCCTAATCACATGAACCTTTACCAAAAATGCGATTCAACATGCTTTGATTGCTAAGATGATTTTCTTGATTATGGTTTGTCGTGACTGTGATCTCGACGTAGACGGCTCAAAAATTGATTATTTAAGGGAGTCGCCACCCAATTTATTAAATAGGGAAAATTGAGAAAAACCTACCTTAAAATTAATGGTCTGCGTAAACTAGGTTGGATTAGGGAGTCGTTTATGCATAGGAAGGGCGAAAACTTAATTCCACTACACCCCTAGTACATCTGTCATAAGACAGTTACCCTAAATCTGATTGTGCAAATATAAATTACGAATTTATTTGTTTTACCCAAAAATAAAATAGTAGAGAATAATAAAGGCTAGTTTAGAAAAGTTTAATTTTGACTTGACGGGGAGGCCCCGCTCCTACGTATCCTCCGGTGCAATGAGGAACTCAAAAGTCACGTAGTTCTTCCTGAAAAATTTTGTTGGTTGGTATTTTTTAATATAGGGGTTTTAGGATTATTGAGCTGTACAGCTCATCCATCCTAGAACGCTGACTGACCCGTCTGTACAGTCGACTTAGTCCCCTATTTTATAAAAATGGAGTTTTGGAAAATGATTTTATGTGTGTTGGTTTGATTTTATTTGAATAGGGATTTTAGGACTCGTGAACCGTACGGTTCATTTATCCTAGAATGCTGACTAACCCGTCTGTACAGTCGGCTTAGTCCCCTATTTTCGAAAAATGGAGTTTTTGATTTATGGAAAGAAATATGTTTGTGTTTATTTTGATTTAGAAATTGTTTGTTTTAAATAGGGATTTTAGGACATGATCCGTAACGGTTCACTAGTAACCTAAAAAGCTGACTAACGCGACTGTACAGTCGATTTAGTCCCCTATTTATATTTTTTTGAAAATGAAATATTTATCTATTTATTTTTATAGGTTTTTTGAAAAAGGAAATAATGAAAACGAAATCAGAGGGTGCAATAGTAAAATGGGGTGCAGTTTGCAAAAAGGGAGTTGTATTATTATTTGCTTGAATGCAAAAGTATTAAGCTCCTTTGTGTCCTAGAGGGGTCCCTTTGGGAATAGATCTAAGGCTTTTTCTATCAAGTGAACCTCTCAAAGGTAGCTCTATAGAGTCCTAAATATGGTTCCTAGAGCCAACAACCCCAATTAAGAACACTGATCAACAACAATAGGCAAGCTATTAGGAGTGCCAACATTCTCAAGAGTGACCAAACTCTAGGTGAGACTTTCGTGACCACCCAACAGGACGCACATCCAGTAGGCCATCACTACGCAGTCTCGTTCTAACTTAGGTTATTCTCCAGTCCGGGTACAGGACTATTCTCACGTGTGTGCAGAAGTGCGATAGTGGAGTGTGTGTAGAAGCAAAATGTTAAATATACCCCCTAGCTGCAAAACAAACAAACACATATACAGAAAATAATACTCTTCTACCCTAGGGTTTATATCAAGCATAAAATAAAGATATACAAAAAGAAACTAAAGAAATAAATAAATAATCAATAAATATGTACATAAATAAATAAATAAATAAACAAATAGATATAAATAAATAAATACAAAACTAACCTCAAGCTGATGAACGCGATGAACGCCGAACCGGACCGAGCAGTCTGACCAGGTCAACTGCGAACCGGACTGCTTTGAGAACCGAAAAACCGATTCAAAAAAATTACAAAATAATCAAAGACAGACTTTTAGTGTCTGGACCGCAAAGGCTAGCCCAAAAGATCACTTAATCTGCCAATGACTCCCCCCCTCAAGTCTTTGCCTCTCAGTCTCTTTTATAGTCAAATGTTAGGTGGTTATTGTTTCTCCCAAACAATGTGGGACTAAAACAAGATAGAGAAAACCATTCTCATTTTTCTCAAACTAGCCATTGTAACAGTGTGATTCCGGATTCGTTAACCGTTGGATCATCGTCTTTTTTTGACACCAGGTTCGTGAGACATCCCTCTTCACTTTTACCGTTCGGATCGTCGAAATGAAGTCTGAGGAGAGAGAAAATGCCTTCGCAAAAGTAGAAAAAACAACCCCGTTTTTCTCAAACCAGCCCCCTTACAAGTGTGATTCTGGATTCGTTAACCGTTGGATCGTTTTAGTTTTTTGCCAGAAGGTTCTTGAGACATTCATCTTCACTTTCACCGTTCGGATCGTCGAAACGAGGTCTGAGGAGAGAGAAATCACCTTCGCAAAGTAGCTGCAGTTTTGGGTATTTTGGTTTATTTTTGTTTTTTTATAATTTTGACATTCTTGGGCCAAGTCATGTAAATGCATGTAAATGAACACTCCTCTTTGTAATAATAATTTTTTTATTGCACCTCCCTTTTTATTTTCTTTTGTAATTTGTATTATTTCATATCTATTTTATTTTTTTTATTTTTTTTTTTTAATTAAAGATATTGTAACAAGAAAAATAAATTAAATCTACTTTGTAATTTTTTGAATTAGCATATTTTTTTAATTTTTGTTTAACCACTAAAAAAGTAATAATTACGCAAAATTAGTAAATTAGCGCAAAATGACCTATTCGAGGGATTAGGAATCAAATATACGCGAAAAACATATTTTTGTGATTTTTTTTGAAAAAGTAAAAATGTACCGGTTAAAATTGGGTGTTCACATGGTTTGCCAATGATCATGCTTGAGGCTACTCTTTTGAATTCGCTTGTGCTTTGTAATCTCCTTGTTTACTCACATATTGTATCATCAATACTTAGATAGGTCCATTACATACATTACATCTTCCACTAGATGTGCATTTAGATTCCCTTGCGTTTTGTAGAAATATTTGAGTATGGTCCTTGCCTAGCATCTTCCATTAGATGTGCATTTAGGTTCAATCTTGCCTACTCTTGCATTTTTGCTTAATGCCCAATTCAAGTTCCTTTTTTGCCTATCTATGTGTTGTGGTCTAATATGTGTAGTCTAGGCTAATATTCGCTCAAGAATTCAAATGAGATTAGTTGTAAAGTTATGTCCATATTGTTGTTTGCCTAAGGATTCGATTTCAATGATTGTGCCATGCTTGAATCTCCAAATCTTCTTGCATTTATTGTTTTCTTTTCTAAATAGCTTAGCATGAAAATGGTGACTAGTGACAACTACCCATAACCTTTGTTAGTTTGGTTGTCCCACTACAAGAATAATTGATTTTTCCGGCCAGGAGTTTCCGGCGGATATAGATCCGCCGCAAATATTTCGGCGGATTCTAGGAATTTCAGGCGGATCTTATCCGCCGCAAAGTTACCGGCGAAATAATTGATGTTTGCGGCGGATTAATTTTCGTCTTGGATTTTGCGGCGGATTTATGGTTTTTTGCGGCGGATTTCGGATTACAAAAAATTATTTTTTTTACGAGATTTTAACAATCCGCCGGTAAGGTTATTTCCGGCGGATATTTGCCAATTTTGAAATCCATAAACCGCCGCAAATGCAACTCCGTCCGCCGCAAATCCTCTAATCCGCCGCAAAGCCCATAAATCCGCCGGTAACTGCCGTTTCCGGCGGATCATGCCTTTTGACCGTTTGACTTCGTTTCTCCTATATAAACGCCTTCTCCCCTTCTTCTTTTTTCACACCTCTACCAATACTCTCATTCTCTTGATACGGCACTCGATCTCTTAATACGGCACTCTCTTGAGCATTGTCGGCAGCGGCTCCAATAGAGTGGCGTATGTCTCCATTTTTTTGTAAAAAAATTTCCACATTGTCATGAAGACCCCTTCATCTTTTTCGTTAAAAGTAACCCCTTTATCAGCAAAAAGCTCATCCTCATTATTTTCACCACAAGAGACATATACGCTCATCAAACGCTCGGTATCATCCTCCAACTTAACAACCCGTCCTTGCAGTTCCTCAAACTTTCTATTTAGAGATTCAATCATCTTTTCAAAAGATGGTTTCTTGTGAAACTTTCTATTTTGAAAATATGGTTGAATCTCTAAATAGAAAGTTTGAGGAACTGCAAGGACGGGCTGTTAAGTTGAAGGATGATACCGAGCGTTTGATTAACGTATATGTCACTTGTGGTGGAAATAATGAGGAGGAGCTTTTTGCTGATAAATGGGTTACTTTTAACGAAAAAGATGAAGGGGTGTTCACGACAATGTGGAAATTTCTTTACAAAGAAATGGAGACATACGCCACTGTAATGGAGCTGCTGCCGACAATGCTCAAGAGAGTGTCATATCAAGATAATGGCGTAGGTCTCCGTTTAGGGGTAGCAGACATTAAATATATATTTTACTGTTTTTCCCAATTTTTATTGCTTTCGATTATTTTATTTTTTTGTATGGATATTTTATTAATTGTATGGATGTTTTTTTGGTGATAATATTTTACTGCTTTTCCCAATTTTTATTTTTTTAAATTAAAAATTAATTAGTTATTGGATTTTATTTTTTTATCAATAATTAAAAAAATTAATAAAATAATATATATTTTTAATTAAAACGATTTTTTTAAAAAAATAAAATTTATTTTTTAAAAATAATAACAATTTTTTTAAAAAAATAATAATTTTTTTTTAAAAAAATGGTACTTTGCGGCGGATTTGTGTCATTTGCGGCGGATGTTGAGTATTGGCGGCGGATCTTTGCGGCGGATTGTAGCTTTTGCGGCGGATTGTTTGGTGTTTTTTAAAAAAAAGGCGCAGTATTTTAATTTGAATATCCGCCGCAAAAACCAATAATCCGCCGCAAAGCTCCGTAAATAAAAAACCAGCGGATATTAAATTTCAAAATCCGCCGCAAACCTCCATAATCCGCCGCAAACCTCCGTAAAAAAAAACCCGCGGATATTGAATTTCAAAATCCGCCGCAAAGACCCAGAATCCGCCGCAAATCTCCTATTGCGGCGGATATTACCTTTTGACCGTTGGCTGCGTTTTCCTATATATATCCATTCCCCACTTCTCATTCTTCACACTTCTAACAATCCTCCCATTCTCTTCTTAAAATTTCTCTTTTACTCTCTCCCAAATTCTCTCCTTCTCTACTAAATCTGTTTTTGAAGTGTAGCGCTTCCTCCCTACGAATTGTCTTCTGCTCTTATTGGGAAATTTCTTCAAGGTATGTTTTTGATATGAGTTAATAGTTTTAGTTTTTAATTTTTTTTTTTAATATTCGTTTTCAAATTATTTTATAATAATATGAATTTGTTACTAATTGTGTTGTTTTTTGTTTAGGTATTGTTTGGGTTCCTCCTTTTTCCTCTCTGCTTGAGTTCAGGATAAGCTTCAAGCCAAAGCCTTCTCTTCACTACGGTTAGTTGTTAAAGTAATTAATAAAATATTACTTACTTCACTATTTTTAGTAAAATTTTGTTACAAATTTTGTTTGCAATAATAATACAAATTAATTTATATTGAAAAAACTTATTTATTAAGTTCACTTATAAATTTTATTAACATATATTGTCTTATAAAAATTGAAATTTAAAATTAAATTTGGAATTATTATTTATAATGTTTAAATTATTAGTATATAACATTATTAAAAAATTAATTCTGTTGCTTGTAATTAATTGGTAGTTTATTGAAATATCAAAATAAAATGAGTAATATATAAATATATATATCAAAATATGAAGTAATTGATAGTTTATTTTATTTATATTGTAGTGTAGTATACGTATAGTTCTTGAAAATGGATCGTAGTTGGATGTATGATCGATTGTATCCTGGAAGAACTGGTGTAAAACGACGTTTTGTAGAAGAGTTTATTTTTTGTGCTAAGTACATTGATCATGAAGAATTTGGGCGACAAGGCGGTATTAGATGTCCGTGCTTGAAATGTTCATTTCGAGCTATAAAAAATGAACATGAAGTTAGACTTCATTTGTACAATAATGGGTTTAGGCCAAATTATTGGACATGGAGTCGTCACGAGGAAGGAGCGCCAGGGGTAGCTGCAGTTCCTGCGGTTAATGTTCCGGTTGAAGTAGTAGATCACACATCAAGTAGTTATCCAGTGACTACGACATCTGAAGGATGGGGAATACAACCGTTAGATGTTTATCAGGGAATGATATCTGACGCTGTTGGAGTAAATTTGGATTTTGAAGAACCAGATGCTGACGAAGTTCCAAATGAGGAAGCTCAAAGGTTTTACATGTATTTGAGTGAGACAAATAAACCCATATTTGAAGGATCTACAGACTCAAAATTATCAATGTGTGTTTGGTTGTTGGGTCTTAAGTCTCAATTTAATGTTGCTGAGTTGTGCATGGAATATATGACCAAAATGATGTTGGATGCAACCCCCATTAGAGGGAGTTTACCGCAAAGTTATTATGAAGCTAAAATAGTGGTATCGAAGCTTGGCTTAAAATCTAAAAGGATTGATTGTTGTGTGTCTGGTTGCATGCTCTATTATAACAATGAGTTTGGCATAAATGATGGAGAGTTGTCGGAATGCAAGTTGTGTGGACAACCACGCTATCGTGTCAGTAGATCAGGGATGAGCAGAGGCAAACCGGTTCCACGACAATCAATGTTCTATCTGCCTCTTATTCCAAGGCTACAGAGGATGTTTACTTCAATGGAGACCGCAGGTAAAATGACATGGCACCATCAAAATAGAAATAATTCTGGTGAATTACGTCACTCATCTGATGGTGAAGCTTGGAAGCATTTTGATCGTGTTCATCCAGATTTTGCCAGTGATCCAAGCAATGTTCGGCTTGGTTTGTGCTCTGATGGTTTCACACCATATATTCAAGCCTCGGCAACACCGTATTCATGTTGGCCAGTTATTGTTACCCCATACAACATTCCTCCAGAAATGTGTATGTCCAAACCATACATGTTTTTAAATTCTATTATTCCAGGGCCAAGTAATCCAACAGCTGGTATTGACATCTATTTGCAACCTTTGATTGATGACCTAAAAAGGTTGTGGAATGGTGTTTTAACTTATGATGTGGCACGCAAACAAAATTTTGTGATGAGGGCGGCTTTGATGTGGACCATAAATGACTTCCCTGCCTATGGAATGTTGTCTGGATGGGGGACACATGGTAAGATGGCGTGTCCGATTTGCATGGTTGACACAAAGGCTTTTAGTCTTAAATACGGAGGAAAAGTTTCATGGTTTGACTCGCACCGTAGGTTCTTACCTATGGATCACCCATTTAGAAAGCAGAAATATGCGTTCATCAAGGGAAATGTTGAAACAGCTGGACCTCCTCGTCAGTTGACACCAAAGGAAGTTTGGAATAATGTTAGGGATATCCCTCCTGTGGAAGTCGTAGCCGGTGTTGTTTCTCGTCCAGATGGCTATGGACAATGGCACAATTGGACAAAAAAAAGTATTTTTTGGGAACTTCCCTATTGGAAAGATAATCTATTGAGACACAATCTCGATGTCATGCATATAGAGAAGAATTTTTTTGACAACATATTTAACACTGTCATGAACGTGAAAGGCAAAACGAAAGACAATGAGAAAGCTAGGAAGGATATAGATCATTTCTGTAGACGAAAGGATTTGTTGTTGGTTGAGCAAGGTACTAGGATTTTGAAACCCAAAGCCAATTATACTTTATCTACCGAACAAGCGAAAGTAGTTTATCAGTGGATAAAAGAGTTGAAAATGCCAGACGGTTATTCTTCCAATTTATCTAGATGTGCGGATGTGGATAATGGGAGGTTGCATGGGATGAAGAGTCATGATTGTCACGTATTCATGGAGTGCTTACTTCCTATCGCTTTTAGTTCGTTGCCAACACACGTTTTGAATCCGCTCATTGAAATAAGTCAATACTTTAAGAATTTGTGTTCTGCAACGCTAAAAGCTGATGATCTTTCAAAAATGGAACAAGACATCCCACTTATCTTATGCATGTTGGAGAGAGTATTTCCACCTGGTTTCTTTGATTCTATGGAGCATCTACCGGTGCATCTCGCATATGAAGCTAAACTTGGCGGACCTGTCCAATACAGATGGATGTATCTGTTTGAAAGGTCAGCTAATTTTTAATTATAATATAAGAAACAAGTTTAAATTAAAATATATGACTATTATATTAATATCATATTCTCTAGGTTCATGGGTGATTCAAAAAGATCGGTGAAAAACAAAGCTAGAGTTGAAGGATCGATAGGTTCTTCTTACCTACACCGTGAAACAACACATTTTTGTTCTCATTATTTCAAGAATCAGTTTGCTCCTGGAAGCAGTCGAAATGAAGTGGATACTGAATGGCGACATCCTTTGGCTTTGTCTGTCTTTTGTCTACCCGGTCGTCCATCTGGGAAGGAGTCAACTCACTGGCTAACAGATGAAGAGTTAAGTTCAGCACATGTTCATGTGTTGATAAACTGTACTGAGGTGCAACCATTTATTGAGTATGTTCCTCAACATTAACAATCGATCTTAATTAGTTAATATAGTAGACAAGTGTAACAATTAAATTATTTCTTTTTAGGGAGTTCTTGTCATCAGAGGCAGTACGTGAAGACCAATCTTCTGCTCATATTCATGCGCATTTTGCAATGTGGTTTAGTCAATATGTGTATTCCCTCCCGCCAAATCCTACCAACCAACACTTGAGGAACATATCAGACGGTCCTCGAAGATGTGTTAAAGAATGGCACACATACTTTGTCAATGGATACAAATTTGCCACCACCTGTGTCTGAGGATGGTGCTAGTACTAGTACTGCAGGGGGCCCATCGATTCCTGTTGGTACTGAGGGCTTATCCCCGACACATGTTGATGCGGATGGGGTACGCACATTCATTGATGGGACTGATGTGATTAGGGTTACACCTGATGGGCGTATCATATTGCAGATTGTTGGCGATTCGTAAGTCTATATATATATATATATCTATATTATTATTTATTAATTTATTTTTGTTGCCATTTATATATAACTTATATTTGGTGTAACAAAATTCATCTTTTTTTAATGCAGTTTTATTCCTTCGAAGGCTTCAGCTACCGCCATCACAAAAACAATCAAGGAGAATTTTACCAAGAGCTGGAAGAACTGGACGGAAGTTAGAAAAGATAAGGATGCAAATAAGAAGATGTTAAGATCATTTTTGGTAAGTTATTCGATTCTACGAAATAATTAATTTGGTGTATTATCTTTTATATTGACTTGATTAATTAATTAATTATTGCCTTATAATTAACAACATTATTGTAAATTTATTAAATAGGAAAAATGTACATGGTATCCAGGGGAGCAAGCCGCAGTTGAGAGAGTGTTCCATAAGAGATGTTCTCATCGCTATTCTGAATTGATGCGGAGGGCGCGCAATACGGGTACGAAGCCATCTTATATGGGAGACTCAACTTGGGCTGAGTTTAATGAGTATTGGCAGAAAGATGAAGGATTTAAGAATTATTGTGAGAAAGCCAAGAAGAACCGTGCTTCTGAAAAAGGTGGCTGCACACACACGGGGGGGGGGGGGGGGGGGGAGTGTTAATACTGCAACGCATTACATGCGTTTGGTAAATTTATTACTTAATTTATTACTTGATTATTAATTAATTATTTATAATAATTAACTAGTCATTTTCAATATGTGTATTTAATTAATAATATATATATTTATGTACATATATATATATATATATATATATATATATATAGGTGGAGAGGGAACAAAGGCCAATCACTTTGCCTGAGTTGCATTGCCACATGCATATGGTGGAGGAGACTGGTGAGTACGTTACAGATCAGGCGAGGCGTATTCAGGTAAAACTACTTTTACAATTATATATTAATTAATGTTTATTATTTATATTAATAATTAGTTATTTATTTGTTGGGTTATTTTTTCAGGAGAGCTTCGAGGGTGGGATGGCTGAGTACCATCAGTCACAACAGAGCAGTGGGGAAGCTGTCGATCCAGTGGAGGAGGCTAGAGTAGCTCGTGATGTTTGGGAGAGAGCAGTTGGTCCCCAAAAGACTAATCGTCTCGTAGGATCAGGTGGTATTGGACCGGCTGCTTTTCGAACAAGCATTATTCCGAGTCTATCAGATTCACATTCTGGATCCTCGACTGGTCGCAATTATGTTCCCAATGCTGGTGAGTTGAATGAGGTTAGGCAATTGACGCAGCAACTGAGCGAGGCTCAGCGTCAGATTGTCGAGCGGCAGCAGCAAAGCGATCGGGAAATTCAGGCGATTCGGGATCAAAGTGATCGGGAAATTCAGGCGATTCGGGAGCAGGCTAGGGTAGCTGAGGAGCGCATGGAGGAGCGCTTTAAGTTATTGCAGGATCAGATGGTGTCTCAGCACTCGAGGCCATCCTCATCAGCATCCTACCCGCCGCCGCCACAGCAGCATTACTACCAGCAGCAGTATGCACCCCAGTATCCCCCGCCGTATGCATCCCAATATCCCCCGCAGTATACACCGCAGTATGCGCCGCCATTCCAGCCATACCAGCAGCAACATCAGTCACCCCGCCAGCCATACCAGCAGCCCCAACATCAGTCACCCCTGATCCAGCCAAACCAGCAGTACCCCCAGCAGCGGTCACCCCCGCTGGACATTGATCTTAATGTCCAAATGTCATCGCTCAGTGCTTTACTTCAAGATGATACATATTATAATAATGTTGATGACATTGACCGGCAGGCACCCCAGTAGCTTTAGATTATTTTATTTTTTTGTATGGATATTTTATTAATTGTATGGATATTTTTTTGGTGATAATATTTTACAGCTTTTCCCAATTTTTATTTTTTTAAATTAAAAATTAATTAGTTATTGGATTTTATTTTTTTATCAATAATTAAAAAAATCAATAAATCAATATATATTTTTAGTTAAAATGATTTTTTTAAAAAAATAAAATTTATTTTATAAAAATAATAATAATTTTTTTTAAAAAAAAATGGTACTTTGCGGCGGATTTGTGTCGTTTGCGGCGGAATTTTAAATAAAACGTTTTTTTAAAAAAATTATATTCATTTTTTTTTTAAAAATAAAACGGGTGTTTTGCGGCGGATAACAGGTACTTTGCGGCGGATAATTTGCGGCGGATATTGGGCACTTTCGGGCGGATATATTGCGTCAAAAATTTGTCCCCTTTTCCGGCGGATTATCCGCCGCAAATTTGCGGTGGATTTTGCGGCGCGAATAAATCCGCCGCAAACTTGCGGCGGATAATCCGCCGCAACGCGTTTGCTTCGAGCTGGCTACCGGCGGAAAAATTCCGCCGCAAAGTCCAAATATCCGCCGCAAATTTGGCTTTTGCGGCGGATTTTGCCCGCCGCAAAGTCCAACTTTTCTTGTGGTGGCAGAGGTTGGAGACTGCTAATGAAGAGATTACTTGGGAAGTGTTCAGCAGAGAGTTTAACCGTAAGTATTATCCGGAAGATGTCCGAGGGAAGAAAGAGATTGAGTTTCTGGAGCTGAAACAAGGGAGTATGTCTGTATCGGAGTATGCTGCAAAGTTCGTGGAGCTAGCAAAGTTCTATCCGCATTACACTGGAGCTAATGCTGAGTTTTCAAAGTGTATCAAGTTTGAGAATGGTTTGAGGCCCGAGATCAAGAAGGCAATCGGATATCAAAAGATCTGTGTCTTTGCTGACTTGATTGATAGTTGCAGAATTTTTGAGGAGGATAGTAATGCTCACTACAAGATTGTGAATGATAAGAGGAGCAAGTTTCAAGGCCGTAGTAAACCGTATGAAGTCCCTGCGGGCAAGGGTAAGCAGAGAGCTGATGCTGGCAAGAGGACTAGTGGGGGAGATGCCCCTGCTAGCATTGTGTGTTTTAAGTGTGGCAAGCCTGGCCACAAGAGTGTCATGTGCAGAAGCGACGTAAAGAAGTGTTTCAAGTGCGGTAAGGACGGTCATGTGGTGGCCGAATGTGAGCGTAAGGCAGTGGTCTGCTACAACTGTGGTGAAGAAGGGCACATTAGTACTCAGTGTCCGAAGCCGAAGAAGGAAAGGTCCAGTGGAAAGGTGTTCGCTTTAGCAGGTGAAGAGCCTACTGAAGATGATGGACTCATTAGAGGTACGTGCTTCATTAATGGTACTCTTTTAAAGTCTATTGTTGATACTGGTGCTACGCATTGCTTTATTGCTGCTGATTGTTGTAAGAGGTTGAATCTTGTATTGTCTGCTATGAATGGAGAGATGGTTGTCGACACTCCAGCTAAGGGGTCGGTAACTACCTCTCTAGTGTGTTCTCAGTGTCCCTTGTCGATCTTCGACAGAGACTTTGTTGTGGACTTTGTTTGCTTGCCGCTGAGTGGATTAGATGTAATTTTGGGCATGAACTGGTTGGAGCATAACCATGTTCACATTGATTGTCGTCGCAAGTGTGTGAGCTTTGGAGAGGAAGAGTCTGGTTTGTTATCTGCTAGTCAGTTGCGGAAGTTAAAAAAAGGAGGGAGTTCAGTTATTCTCGCTGATGGCATCGCTGTCTGTTGAGAATCAAGCTATCATTGAAGAGTTGCAAGTGGTGCGCGAATTTCCTGAAGTCTTTCCTGATGAGATTCCAAGTGTGCCGCCTGAGAGGGAAGTGGAGTTTTCTATTGATCTTGTGCCCGGTACGAGCCCTGTGTCTATGGCACCGTACAGGATATCTGCGTCAGAATTGTCTGAATTGAAGAAGCAACTTGAAGATCTGCTTGAGAAGAAGTTATTAGGCCGAGTGTATCGCCATGGGGAGCTCTTGTGTTGCTGGTGAAGAAGAAGGATGGAAGCATGAGGTTGTGTGTTGATTATAGGCAGCTGAATAAGGTGACCATTAAAAACAAGTATCCACTGCCGAGAATAGACGATTTGATGGATCAGTTAGTGGGTGCTCGAGTGTTCAGCAAGATTGATTTGAGATCAGGTTATCATCAGATCAAGGTGAAGGATGGAGACGTGCAGAAGACTGCTTTCAGGACGCGGTATGGGCATTATGCGTATTCGGTGATGCCGTTCGGTGTCACTAACGCGTCGGGTGTATTTATGGAGTACATGAATCGTATATTCCATACTTACTTGGATCGGTTCGTGGTTGTGTTCATTGACGACATCCTGATTTATTCGAAATCGGAGGAAGAGCATGCAGAGCATTTGAGATTAGTATTGGAGGTCCTGAGAGAGAAGAGGCTGTATGCCAAATTGTCTAAATGTGAATTCTGGTTGTCGGAAGTAAGTTTTCTGGGTCATATCATTTCTGGTAGTGGTATTGCTGTGGATCCGGCTAAGGTTGATGTCGTGATGCAATGGGAGAGTCCGAAGTCGGCTACGGAGATTAGAAGCTTCTTAGGGTTGGCTGGTTACTACAGAAGGTTCATCGAAGGTTTTTCTAAGTTGGCCCTTCCGTTGACGCAGTTGACTTGTAAGGGTAAAGCTTTTGTGTGGGATGCTCGTTGTGAGGAAAGTTTCCTTGAGTTGAAGAAGAGATTGACGACGTCTCCTGTTTTGACGTTGCCAAATCCGGGAGAGCCGTTCGTGGTGTATTGTGATGCTTCGAAGATGGGTCTAGGTGGCGAGCTTATGCAAGATGGGAAGGTGATTGCTTATGCGTCGAGGCAGTTAAGGGTTCATGAGAAGAATTATCCAACGCATGATTTGGAATTGGCTGCAGTAGTCTTTGTGCTGAAGATTTGGAGGCACTATTTGTATGGTTCCAGATTTGAGGTGTTCAGTGATCATAAGAGTTTGAAATATTTGTTTGACCAGAAGGAGCTGAATATGAGGCAGCGAAGGTGGTTGGAATTGTTGAAAGACTATGATTTCGGTTTGAACTATCATCCAGGCAAAGCTAATGTCGTGGCTGATGCTTTAAGTCGAAAGTCCTTGCATATGTCGGCAATGATGGCTAAGGAGTTAGAGTTGATTGAGGAATTCAGGGATTTGAGTTTGGTGTGTGAAGTGTCGCTTCAGAGTGTTAAGTTGGGTATGTTGAGGATTAATAATGAGTTCCTTGATAGTATCAGAGAAGCCCAGAAGTTGGATATCAAGTTGGTGGATTTGATGGTCGGGGATGATCAGCCTGAGGGTAGTGACTTTAAGTTGGATGCGCATGGTGTTTTGAGATTCCGTGATAGGATTTGTATTCCTGAAGACGTAGAGCTGAAGAGAGCAATTTTAGAAGAGGGTCAACGAAGTAAGTTGAGTATTCATCCCGGAGCTACGAAGATGTATCAAGATCTGAAGAAGTTGTTTTGGTGGCCTGGTATGAAGCGAGATGTGGCGCAGTTCGTTTATGCATGTTTGACTTGCCAGAAGTCAAAGGTTGAGCATCAGAAGCCTGCTGGACTGATGCAACCGTTGGAAATTCCAAAGTGGAAATGGGATGGCATCTCGATGGATTTTGTAACGGGATTGCCTAATACTGCGAAAGGGTATGATGCAATTTGGGTGATTGTTGACAGGTTAACGAAATCGTCTCATTTTGTTCCTATCAGCATCACGTATCCGGTGTCGAAGTTGGCAGAGATTTATATCCGGGAGATTGTGAAGCTTCATGGAGTTCCTAAGAGTATCGTTTCGGATAGAGATCCGAGGTTCACTTCAGATTTTTGGAAGAGTTTGCAAGAAAAGTTGGGGTCTAAGTTGAGGTTGAGTTCGGCATATCATCCTCAGACCGATGGTCAGTCAGAGAGGACGATTCAGTCATTAGAAGATTTGTTGAGGGCTTGTGTTTTGGAACAAGGAGGTTCGTGGGATTCCTACCTTCCACTGATAGAGTTCACGTATAACAATAGTTACCATTCTAGTATCGGAATGGCACCTTTTGAAGCATTATATGGTCGGAAGTGTAGAACCCCGTTGTGTTGGTATGAGTCTGGAGAGAGTGTGGTGCTTGGACCAGAAATTGTTCGAGAGACAACCGAGAAGATAAAGTTGATCCGTGAGAAGATGAAGGCTTCGCAGAGTCGTCAGAAGAGTTATCACGACAAGAGGAGAAACGATTTAGAGTTTCAGGAGGGTGAGCATGTATTTTTGAGAGTTACTCCAGTGACCGGTGTTGGCCGTGCTTTGAAGTCGAAGAAGCTCACTCCTCGATTCATTGGTCCTTATCAGATTTCCGGGAGAGTTGGGAACGTGGCGTATAGAGTGGCTTTACCGCCAAATCTTTCGAATTTGCACGACGTGTTTCACGTGTCGCAACTTCGGAAGTATATTTCGGATCCATCTCATGTGATCCACATGGATGATGTGGAGGTGCGAGATAATCTCACGGTGGAGACGATGCCTCTGCGGATTGAAAACCATGAGGTGAAGGTGTTAAGAGGCAAGGAAATTGCATTGGTGAAGGTGGTCTGGCTAGGAGCTGCCGGTGAGAGCATGACTTGGGAGTTGGAGAGTAAGATGCGGGAGTCCTATCCAGAGCTGTTTGATTCAGGTGAGTTTTCGAGGACGAAAACATTCTAAGTGGGGGAGAGTTGTAACGCCCAAATATTTAATTAAATTATTTAATTAAATATTTAGGTATCCAATTATTTATTTATTTATTTCAGTTGGTGTAATTATATTAGCGTTTGATTAAGAGGTGTGTAATTGAATATTAGGGGATGGTGTTAGTGATCGGGCTTAAGCTGGAGGAAAGCCCATGATCCAAGCCCACTAGCTAGGCGCATAGGTGAAGCGCCTAGGCTAGGGTTTGGCTCACTTTTGCGAATTGGTTGAGAAAAAAAAGAGAGAGGTCGCGAAATAGAGAGAGGAGAGGAGAAGAGGTTTGGCGCATATCCAAGGGAGAGGAAGAAGAGGAATTCGCGAATTCAAGGGAGCAGAGTGGAGCTGTGTTGCTGAGGTTTTGTTGGTGACTCGATCAAGAGAATTGGTGCTCTCCTACTATAAGGTAAGGGTGGGGTTCTTCCTTATAATGGGGTTTCATGATGGGGTTATGTGGGGATAGGTCCTATAATACCCGTTTATTGATTTTGATGTTTGATTTGGTGTTAGTTCAATTATAACTAGGTTGAATTGAATTTGGGCATTGTTGGTGATTGATGTGATCATAAGAAATTGGTGATTCATTGTTGTTATAACTAATTGCATGCTAGGTGTTCGAGTAATTGTTGTTTGGTGTAATGATTGATAATTCATGGTGATTGGCATTGGTGATTAAGGATTGGTGATTTGAATTGGTGAAATAACGAAAATATTGACCCTAGGGCGCCATGGGCGCCATTGTCCTAGTTGCTGATTTTGGGGCCCTGGCGCTGGGCGCCATGCTGGGCGCTGTGTGTTGCTGTTTCTGGCGCCCTGCTGCTGGGCGCTGTGTGCTATGTTCCAGTCGTGTTGCGTTTGGGTGTCTGTGTTGCTGTTTTAGGCGCCCAGTGCCTGGGCGCCGTGTCTGGTGGGTGTGTGTGCCAGTGTGTGTGCCAGTGTGTGTGTTGTTGTGTCTTGGCGCAGGGGCGCCATGGGCGCCTGTGTCTGGGTGTGTTGCGCGCTGTGTCTTGGCGCAGGGGCGCCAAGGGCGCAATATCCTGCCATGTTGTGTTTTGTGTTGCCTGGGCGCCAAGGGCGCCAGTTTCTGTTGCTGGCCAGCTTCCAGCATGTTGCCTGCTAGGCGCCCAGTGCCTGGGCGCCATTTTCAGGATGTTCCTCAATTTTTCCCCGGTTTTGTTTTTGACATATCTTTTGACTCGGGAGTCCGATTTAGACGTTTCAAAATGTTTTGGAAAGCTTATTCAGAGGCCTAGCTGAATATTCTAATTTGAGGCAAAGTGGTCCATTTTTCTGGAAAATTGATAACCGTTGGTGTAGTCGTTAAATGTTGATGTTTTAAAAAGAAAGTTGTCATGTCTCAAATACTTTGAAAAAAAAATTGTCGTTCTCCCAATATTTTGGAAACTTGTTGTCATCTGGTGTCTTGGTGCTGTTTGAGCTAGGTGAGAAGGCTCAAACCTTGGTGTTGTGGGAGCTAGGTGTGAAGGCTCCAAATATTGGTGTTCCGTTGTGTCGGGTAGTTTGGTGTTTCAGTGTCGTTGGGCTAGGTGTGAAAGCTCAACTTTGGTGATATTGGTGAATGATTTTTGGTGTGTCATATTGTGACTATTTTGGATGATTGTCTGTGTGCATACATGGTGTCGCATACAGCATGTGCATTTATTTTGGTGAAGGCCTTTGGTCTTGGAGCTAGGTGTGAAAGCTCAAATTTTCTAAAACTAGTGAGCCTGGTGTGAAAGCTCAATTTTTGGTGAATTGGTGAGCCGGGTGTGAAAGCTCTCAATTTTGGTGACGTCTCTATTTACAGGCAAAATTTTGGTGATTTGGTACCACATGCATATGCCCGTTGGTGTGGGTTGCATTCATGCATTATCATAACATTTGGTGACTGATTGTGGTGTTCGTAATTTGACGTGTGTTTATGATTTGATGTGTGTAGTGAAGTGGTAGATATAGTGGTCATATTCTAGCATATTTCCTATCATTTTACGCTATTATATTGAAGATATCTCACCCATTCTGTTTGAATGTTACCCCTATGCGGTAACGTGCAGGTGATTGCGAGTGAAGGCCTAGGTACCTTCGCTAGTCCGAGTCGGTGTCCTTGCTTTGATGTGTAACACTCAAGGGGGGATAAACGCTAAACTTTGGTTGTTATATTTTAGTTGTTTGGAGTCCATTCAGGACGTTATGATTTCATTGTTGTGAAACTTATTTCTATTTCCGCTGCGTTTTGATAAAGTATTATATACCGTATGTGACTTTTTGGTTTTGATGAATGTGTGACATCTCTTTTCGAAGTATGAAATAAATTTTTGTAACTCTGATTTTTATTAAATAATTACTGGGTAGAAAAGGGGTGTTACAGAGCCACATGCTTTTTGATATCATGCATAGTCAAATTTTTAGTGACTTTTGAATACATTAAATTCATTTCGGTTGTTGTTTTGATAATAAGCAGACAATGGATGCAGCAGTTCGGTTCTAATGGATTCGCTACATTTCTCTCCACAAGTTCTGCTTTCACGTTTTTCTGCTTCCCCTGAAACTCTTCTTCAAAGACTTCAACTAGCTTAGTCCTATAACCGACTCACCACTCTCAAACTCGTCTATAACCTCTGATCGCCAAGGATTTTACGCAGCCGGTCTTTTGTTTCAGAACCACTTTCGTAAAGGATTGGTTTCATAACTAGCTTTGGTTTCACTCGCAACAGTGGCGCTCTGCCGCTGGCCAGTTCCGAACGGTGGCGATGAAGGGTTGATCCTTATCCGGAATCCGGAGCAGTAATTACCACACGATCAAAGAAATTCCAAGAGAGTGCAGTGGCAGTAGAATCACTGCTTGGGATAGAATTCAAGGTTGAATATCAACCGTCGTTTTCTTCCAGAACCTTCTCGACAAAAATGCAGATGCTAGATCGGCGTCAAGGAAGCATTTCCTCATTGTTGTGAAGAAGCAGATTCAAGCCGTTCTTAATTCGGTCGGAGTTCCTTTCTTTTGCTCCACTCGTTTTCCGCTCCAGATTCGTTACAGATTTGGATCTTCCCATTTGGTTGAAAGCGGAACTGTGCTACCTATTAAGGTTTACATTTTTTTTCATTATCTTCTTTATTTGGACTTTGAAAATTGTGACATGAGGTTTTGCGTATCTGGTGTGTAGATTAAAAGAGATGAAGAAAATGGGAGTATTTTGAATTTGGTGTTTGTTTGGGCTGAAGATGGGATGGAACTGAAGGTGTGGATGTCCCTGTTGTTTTCAAAGGGGACGATATTTGTCCTGTCTTCAGAAAGATGGAGTTTTGAATAAGATCAGAACTAGTCTAAAATATCTTTTTGTCCATCTGAGCACATTCCTTCAATTTGTGTAATGTTGACATTTAGTGTTAATTGACTGTTGCTAGCTTTAATTTGTGTAATGTTGTTGTTCATTTTGGTCAAGAAGTGTAAAATTTGATGTTTGTTCAAGTTAAGATTATAATGTTGAATTTTGATATAATCTTTGTATGAATAATTTCTTGAATATCAACTATGTTTTATGTGTGTAATGAGGAAGAAGATAGAGGACGGCAATGTTGTTAGAGGAATACTCACAAATGAGCAAGAAAACTAGTAGTTCCTATGTTTTATATCTATAAGCTAGTTCCTACGTTTTATATCCTATATTTGTATATGTAACAATAACAATGGTTTTTGTGTTTTATGTGAATCCACACGCCTAGATAGAGATGCTCTGCCTTCTCTCTAGTCGTGTCGTCACCCCCTCCCGAAACTAGGGTTTCGTGGAGGTTTTTTGCCCCGGTTCGTTGGTTTTCTCCTCCCTTGTGGAGGTTCTGCCTCTCCCCACCCGCTGGGGTCTCTTGTCCTTTCCTTTTCCATGGCTTTCTTCCCTCACCTTCCCTGTACCCTCACCACCAATCCCCCACGTCTACACTTCCACCCCCATATGTTTTCCCTTCCTACCCCTCCCTCACCCACCGTCCCATCTCTCTCTTCCGCACTTCCCTTTGACCGGAAAACCCTCGATCTTCCTTCGCGTGGGTCTGTTCATAATCAATCGAAAGTTTTTGGGTCAGATCTGCTCAAATACGGCACTTCTTTGATGGTCAAGCTCCGTCGTTGTACTCTACTCCAGCTGGTCGCACTTAAATGTAAGTCTCCACGAACCCTGGCTGTCACTTCCGACCCTTTCCTTACTTTTCTCAACCGGCCTCCACCTGACCCCCTACCCCTGGTTTTGGAACCATGGGAAGAACCCCCCCCCCCCCCGCCCACGCCCACCTTCCCTACAGTTACGAACAGGTCCTTCATCCCCTGTTTTCGTAAGCCTGGAAACCCTCCCTTGATTTTGTTTCCGATTCGGCCACCCCTTAATCAACCTGGATTGAACCTAGGTCATCAGTGACGGCTTCTGATCCTAGTGACTTTGACCGGCTCTTGATTGGTGTTCTTCGTTTAATGAAATGGTCAGGCTGTTCCAATCGCTTTTGGTTTTGTGTTATGTCCTCAGTAGCTTTGGGGTTGGACATTGATCTTTTGGTTAGCAAGTTCTTTGCAGTCACTTTGATAGTCATCAGCAATTTCAGCTCTGGCTATCTCCGTCAAGCTGTTTCTGATACTGTGGTGTGTTTAGACTATCGTGAGACCACGTATAGTCGAACTGCGCGTATCCCAGCCAAAGAAATGATCCGTAACTGGATAGAATCAAAGACTTTGGATTCTCCTTCAATTATGGCCATCTACGATGGACGGATGCTGTTTGAGTGGCTGATAGCTTTAGCTATTTTGGTTTGATGTCATACCATTGTGGTTTACATTGTACTCGTGCATTGATGCAAAGGGTTTTTATGTTTTAACCAGTAGGAACAACTCAAAAATGTGTCTGGGGTATGTCCCAACATTGATTGATCATCCTGATTGTAATGTTTCTTCTCAATTAATAGAATGAGATATGTTTCCTGTAAAAAAAAGATTAACAATGGTTGTTGTCAAAAATGAGGAAGAGCTTACTGAGTATGAAGATGGTTCAGTGATATTATAAAACTTTGGCACATTTGGTTTGGTTTGGTGAATCGGAATTTAATCGTAAGCCTTTTGTCTTCACATCCCCTTGTTCATAATGAACGGTAAATGTCTAAGATTCTCATGTATGCTTGACACTCGACAGGCAGGAAATATATTACTTGGCTGGCAGGTCCTGTATTGGTTATGTATTTATTGTTAAATCTCAGTTTGCCTGGTCAAAAACAAAATCTCAGTTTGCAATTTTTTAACCGAAATCCAAATATACACCAAGGTTCAGGTCATATATACACAGACAGTATCTCATAGTTAGATCTAATACCATTGTTATTTAACAATCCTTGTTTTTCCCTTTTGTTTAAATTGACGATGTCAAGTTTGAGCGATCACCTAAACAAAACTTCGTTGTGCCTGGGATTTTAATACCGCTCATGTACATCTTTTCCTTAAAATGTTATGCCTGTTGTATTGTAAGTGGTTCTCTGCAATATAGGTGCTAACAAGTTCCTTATGCTATAAGTGGTAGCACACTTGGTTTTGATATCGCCCATGTACATCTTTTCCTTAAAATGGCCTGTGTTTTATAACTCGTTCAATATATTAATTGCTAGAAGTGGTAGCACACTTGTATGAAAACTGAGTGTGTCGTCGTACTTTTAGAACTAAATAATATTTTTTAATGGGTTCTATTATTCAAGATTTAATGCATGTATTTTTTAATAGCTGCTACTGGTATAGTATAACACTTCTTATGGAAGGATTGATGACCGATGAGGATTCTTAGATACAGAGATTATAAGTTAAGCATAGCGCCTGCTAACAAAAGCAAATATTCTGTGAACATTATCTTACGGTCAACTACGCGATTGATGCACACCAGGTTAGGTAATAGTTTATCATCACTCTTACAAAGTCAAACAACAGAATAATGAATGAGTTTATGCCTTGTCATGTTATTAAAACCATATAATCTGAATTTTTAAATCTATTAATCTTCAACATAACATTACTACCAAGCACAGACCGTTCAATGACATTTGATGCTTCTACATCCCCTGTTTCACTTTTAACTTCACCAAACTTTTTTCTTGTAAATATTTTCGATGCTTCATGCTCATATCCTTGCAATGCGGTTGTCAACACAGGTTTAGAATAAACGACATGAAGTCAGTCATAAATTTATTATGCCTGTATTCTTTTAGGGCTCTTTCAAAATTATGCAAGAAGACAACAAGACTACTTTTATTTTGCGTATACCTCTTGATTAAAGGATTGATACCTTCGCACAATGATGTAGTTCTTATGCCACAAAAATATATTTCGCACATGTACGCACTTGCCCACTTTGTCTTCTTTGCATAAACTTTATTGACCCATTTGTTATCTGATACACCATGATTCTCAATAAGAGTCTTCCACTCAGTTTCAAACCTCTCAGGGGTATAATTGGCATAAATCAATAAATTAAAGTCCTTCAAGAATTTTGGATCCTTGACTTTCTCACATGCTTTTCGTTGCAGATGCCATGAACAAAGAAGGTGATATGCATTTGGAAACACCACTCTAATAGCTTTTTTCATTGATTTATCTCCATCAGTAACCACACCAGCTGGATGTTTCCCATACATCGCTTCTAAAAACAATTCTAAAACCCACTCATATGTTTCCTTTGATTCATCAGAAACCAGAGCACATCCAAAAATTGTAGTTCCACCATGATGGTTGTACCCACAAAATATAACAAGTGGCTTGTTATACTTATGCTTCTTATAAGTAGTGTCAAACGCCACCACGTCACCAAAGCATTCATAGTCAATCCGACTCATTCCATCTGAACAAAATAAGTTATCCAGTTTTCCATTAGATGTGGTAGTGAACTTTAAATATAGGGTCATTATCAGCTTTGGCCTGCAAATAGCTCAAAGCAGCAAAAGATTCTCCACCCTCAACTCTAGCCCGTTTTTGACTATCAATGCAGTTATATAGGTCCTTCTTGCAAAATCCTAGACTTTTATGACCACCTGTTTGACTCATCATAAATCCCAATATATGACAAGTTTTAATACCATGCGAATGCAAGCCATCAACAAGTACTGCTTTATCAATTTCACGCATGCGACGATAGTTAGGAATCAAATGGACACATTCTGTTGGAGTGAACTCGTGATTAAGATGACTGAAATGCAGAAACTCTCCAATTCCCACTTTGACAATTGTAAGCTACTCGCAACTTTGCTTTACATCCAATGCGAGTCATTGGCCTAGGATTTTTACATTTGTCCAACTGTGACAAATATTCCAGATGTCTAGTACCCTGTTTGCTGCAAACTAACTGACGCATGACTATATTAACATTAACATCCTGTGTCAAATCATCTTTTCTTACACCAAACCCACAGCATTTTCCATACATTTGATAAAAATCAATAGCTTTTTTGACTGACTCAAATTCCATTCTTTTTATTTCTTCGTCACTATTAGGCACACCATTGCTAGTATCATCAATATCTCTATCATTATCCAAGTTAGTCTTTTTTGTTTCATTATTTGAACCCATTTCAAAATTACCTGTGATATACACAACCAAACTAAATCAATCTCAAATATAGTAGGAAAAGCAAGAGGCGAGACCAATGACCAATGTGAGTGACAGGTTCTCCATCACCAGTTCATGAGCAGATGAATTTAAATTTGAAAGAAATGACTATATGTAGGAATGAAGAAATAAAACTGGTATATATACAAACATATTTTAGCATGTTAGAGGACAATGCTGCGAGAGGAAATGCTTTTAGGAACACAATGCTGTGCAAGAATTAAAGTGTTGTTATTTTCAACTTGCTACTAAGAAGACACAAGTAGTGGAGTTTAACTAGAACTTGAACATGTTGAAGAGGAAACACAACAAACACAAGCACCTTTCTCCTCACATTCTTTACTACATAATAATGCATTATTCTTCTTCTCAACCTCACCTTTCTCAGCAAGGTAATTAAAAAATTATATAATGTGTTTGTTTGTTTGCTTGTTTCTTTTGTTGTTAATGTAAAATAAGCTTTCTAAAGAGCTTCTAGAAAGAATTAGTAAGTTCCAAGAAGAAATGGAAGAGGGAACAGATGAGTAATCCTCTTCTAAGGAGCAAAAGCCAAATGAAGTAATGGTAAGAAATTCCCCCAGGGAGTGTTTGGATAGGGTATTTTTAGGAGGTAATGTAATTTTTGGGGGGAATTGGAACATTTTAGTTCAAAATTTTGAACTAAAATGTTCCAATTCCCCCCAAAAATGACATTACCCCCTAAAAATACTCCATCCAAACATAGGGCCAAGGTATGCTCAAACCCTTCAACTCATGCAAAATCAAAGACCAAGTTCTTTGAATAAATGTGAACACTATTAGTTTCCTTGAGTTCCAACCATTACTTACGATTTTGCAGTAAGCATAGAAGTGAAAAAAGGGAAGTAACTTGAGAAGGAAATTAACAAAACAGGACAGCAAGCAACAATTTGGAAGTGAACTAAGATTTCGATGGGGAAACCAAATATTATACACAGACTCAATAAAGCACAACAGCCTATGTTTTACTATTGTACACAGAAAAATTAGCTAGTTTCAACCCTACAGGAAAATACCTTATAAATAATACTATGCATTAGTCTAGTACCAGAATATACCTTATAAATAATAGAACATAGAATATAATCTACGCATACAAATCCTAAGCATTCATAAATCCTTAATATTTAACTATGATGGGAAACCAATCCTTATAATCTACGCATACAAATCCCAAACATTCGTAAATCCCAAGCATTCCCCAATGTGTCATAAGTATTGAATACATTGTAATTTTCATTGCCTAGAATAAATGCCTATGTGGCACACGCTAGTTACTTAGTTAGCTAGCTAGTTAGTTAGTTAGTTAGCTAGTTAGTTAGTTAGTTAGCTATTCGACTCTATATATATATATATATATATATATATATATATATATATATACCTCACCCCTGTCAATGTAAAAATATGCAATTCACTTTCTTGTAGAATTCTCTCTATTTCGACAACACTCTTTCCCTCTTCGACAAGTCTCTCTCCCTTCCGACAAGTCTTACTTCCCTTCGACAACATTCGTTTTCTTTCTCTGCAACTCATCTTTCTTATCAAGATTCAACAAATTGGTATAACAGAGCGATAACGATCCTTCCAATGGCGACGCGAGACAACAGTGGCGGTGGGATTCCGTCGAACCACCCTATCTTCAATGGAAAGGACTACGAACGGTGGTGTGCGCAGATGTGGGTCCTGTTTCGTTTTCAAGATGTACTTGAAATCGTTGTGAGGGTGTTCCACCACTGGCAGCAAACGCCACTGAAGCACAAAGGAACAACCACCATGCATTACGGAAGAGAGATGGAAAAGGGCTGTTCTTGATTCATCAAAGCGTTGATTCAAACATTCTGAATTTGATCATTGACTGTGATTCCGTGAAGAACGCGTGGGACATCCTCAAGAATGCTTATGGAGGAGCAGATAGATTGAAGAAGATTCGTCTGCAGTCTCTCCGAAAGCAATATGAAGCGCTGAGGATGAAAGATGGAGAATCAATTGGTGAATTCATTACAAGGTTAGTAGCTTTAACCAATCAGATGAAAAGCAATGGCAAGACTGTATCTGAAACAAGTAAAGTAGAGAAAATCCTTAGATCCTTGACCCTAGAATTCGACTATGTTGTTACTGCAATTGAGGAATCCAAAAACCTAGATGAAATGAAGCTAGATGAGCTTCAAGGTTCTTTGGAGGCACACGAATTGAGAATTTGACAAAGAAGTTCAGAAAAGGATTCTGAACAAGCTTTGTTATCTCAATCCTCCAAAAAGAATTGGAAGGCAGGCAACAAGAAAGAAAAGGGAAAATGGAAGAGTAAAGATAAGGATTCTGGTAACAAGAAAGATGAACATAAGAACTCTGATAGTAAAAAGCCTGATCTGAGTAAGATCCAATGCTACAATTGTCAGCAATTTGGGCACTATAGGAACAAATGCAAGAACAAGAAAGTTCCTAGGGATAGAGATGCAGAAGCCAAATTTGCAGATGATGATAACCCTGATTCTGATTCAGATGGATTGGTACTAATGGCAGTCATAGATGATGAGATTGAAGAAGACATTCATTTCAATGAAATTGTTGCTCAAAATACTTGTGCAATAGTTGTGGGGCAGGGCAGTCGAAACACTGGTGATGCCTCCAACATTTCCAGCAATGATGATGAATGCTTATCTCTCATGACAGTCACTGACACTGAATTGCTACTGCTGAAAGCAGATACAAATGAGGAAGATGAGAAATCTGATGAATGGTATTTGGATACAGGCTGCTCAAATCATATGTGTTGCCACAAGAAATGGTTCATTGAAATGAAGCAAATAAGCAAGAGAATCAGGTTTGCAGAAAACAGCAAAGTCATGGCAGAAGGCATTGGAACAGTGAAGATCTTAATAAAGGATGGAAAATGGTCCTATATCCAAGAAGTGTTCTATGTGCCAAAGATGAGAAGCAACCTGCTTAGTCTTGGTCAGTTGATAGAAAAGAAGTATTCTGGTGCAATGGAAGATGATCATTTCAGATTGTTTGAGTCAAACAAGAGACTGATTCTGAAGGTTCCAATGCTGAGAAACAGAACATTCAAGGTCGAGTTGCAAGTAATCTAAGAGCAATGCCTCACAACCACTGTCGATGATGAGAACTGGAAGTGGCACAGAAGATTTGGTCACCTAAATTTCAAGAGCTTGAGTACCTTACATGATAAAGGGATGGTATATGGCCTGCCAGCAGTGAAGATACCTGGTGAGATATGTGAAAAGTGTTGTGAGTCGAAGCAACCTAGGAATTCTTTCAAGACAGAAACACCAGGGAGAGCAGAAAAGAAACTAGAAGTGATATTCTCTGATGTGTGTGGTCCATTTGATGTCAGGTCATTGGGTGGAAACAGTTACTTTGTGACATTTGTTGATGAATACACTAGAATGACTTGGGTGTATCCAATCAAGAAGAAGAGTGAAGTGCTTGGAATTTTTAAGAATTTCAAGAGAATGATTGAAAAACAAAGTGAATGTTCAATCAAGACTCTAAGAACAGATGGAGGAGGTGAATATAACTCACATGAATTTGCAAAATTCTGTGAAAATGAAGGCATCATTCGTGAAGTAACCGCACCATACACACCTCAGCATAATGGCATTGCTGAAAGGAGAAATAGGACCATCCTAAACATGGTAAGAAGCATGATGAAGGAAAAGGAATTACCTCATTATCTATGGGGAGAATTAGTAGACACAACAGTGTACATTTTGAATAAATTTCCAACTAAGAAGCTAATTGGGAAGACACCTGAGAAAGCTGGGCTTGGAAGAAGGCCAAGTGTCAAGCATCTCAGAATAATTGGCTCACTATGTTACAAACACGTGCCTGAGCAACTTAGAAAGAAGTTGGATGATAGAGCACAACAAATCGTTCTTGTTGGATATCATCCAACAGGAGCATACAAATTTTATGATCCTATACAAAAGAAAGTTGTGAAGAGTAGAGATGTTATAATTGATGAATACATGATGAGAGCACGAGTTCCCTAAGCATGTGGAAGGAATTCTATAAAGAAAAATATTCAGCTCCAACATTTTAGAAGCCAAAACACATCAATAAGAAGCAATCATGGAATAACTAATATTTCCTATTTTATTTTTAATTTTCGTATTTACACGAGTTCCCTAAGCATGTGGAAGGAATTCTATAAAGAAAAATATTCAGCTCCAACATTTTAGAAGCCAAAACACATCAATAAGAGCAATCATGGAATAACTAATATTTCCTATTTTATTTTTAATTTTCGTATTTAATTTTAATTAAATAATTTTAGGTGTCTTTTGATCTTTCCTAAGTTAGTTTGTCGGTTTTAAAGGCTTGTAAAGTCATTATGATGACTAGTGGAGTTTTATTTTTATAATTATGTTTATTTACTAGGTATTGAATAATGTAAATGCACTTATCAATTTATTTGATAAATGCATGATAGTGGAAATTTATTTAGTTTATTTCAAGAGTCACTTTAGGTTTCCAAAGGTTGTGAGTTTAGCCTATAAATAGGGATCTTTTGTACTACACAAATCAGATTATGAATATGAATGAAAATTGAGTTTCCTCCATTTGTGAGAGCTTCCCTTATGTTCTTGGGTTAAAGAACCAAATTGATCTTATCAAGGCAACTTGTGCCGATCAAAATCCATGACTTATCACTCACCTTCTCATCTATTTCTTGAGTGTGGCGTCAATATCCTTCTTTTAAGTCTCATCATCAACGCGGTCTTTCCTAGTTTGCCATCATTTGGTATCAAAGCTTAGGTTCTACTCACTATTTTTTTGTTTATGATGGAGGGAAGGCAAAGGGATTATGGTATATACATTAGAGATTTTGTGATGGATCCTGCATATGTGAAATACCTTTACGAAAATGGGCTAAAAAAAGAGGCAGAAAGAGTAGAAAAGTTAGCCTTCAGAGAAAAGAAGAAACTGAGAGAGAAAAAATTAGAGGAGAAAATAGAAAGAGTGATTGCAGAAATATTTTGTGACCATCTTTGTAAAGTCCAAGAGTCACCAACCATTCACTCTAATATTTCTTTGTCTAGTTCTAATGCTATTCAATTTACTCAAGTATCTTTATCTCCAATGGAGGTAGAAGAGGAAGTAGAGGAAGAGACAATTTCTACTTCTGAGAGAGAACAAAAGATAATCAAAGAAATAGAGGAAGAACTACAGAAAAATACTGTTGGTGATATTGTGAAAGATTGGAAGTTTGCAAAGGGGAAGAAAAAGAATGCATTTAAAAACCAAAGGGGAATGAAAACTTGTAGAATTTTTTTAAATAACCCTTTAGTTTATTATGCAGGTTTGGATTTGAGGACAAATCCTTTCGAAGAATGGGAGAATGATGAGAGCACGAGTTCCCTAAGCATGTGGAAGGAATTCTATAAAGAAAAATATTCAGCTCCAACATTTTAGAAGCCAAAACACATCAATAAGAGCAATCATGGAATAACTAATATTTCCTATTTTATTTTTAATTTTCGTATTTAATTTTAATTAAATAATTTTAGGTGTCTTTTGATCTTTCTTAAGTTAGTTTGTCGGTTTTAAAGGCTTGTAAAGTCATTATGATGACTAGTGGAGTTTTATTTTTATAATTATGTTTATTTACTAGGTATTGAATAATGTAAATGCACTTATCAATTTATTTGATAAATGCATGATAGTGGAAATTTATTTAGTTTATTTCAACAGTCACTTTAGGTTTCCAAAGGTTGTGAGTTTAGCCTATAAATAGGGATCTTTTGTACTACACAAATCAGATTATGAATATGAATGAAAATTGAGTTTCCTCCATTTGTGAGAGCTTCCCTTATGTTCTTGGGTTAAAGAACCAAATTGATCTTATCAAGGCAACTTGTGGCGATCAAAATCCATGACTTATCACTCACCTTCTCATCTATTTCTTGAGTGTGGCGTCAATATCCTTCTTTTAAGTCTCATCATCAACGCGGTCTTTCCTAGTTTGCCATCATTTGGTATCAAAGCTTAGGTTCTACTCACTATTTTTTTGTTTATGATGGAGGGAAGGCAAAGGGATTATGGTATATACATTAGAGATTTTGTGATGGATCCTGCATATGTGAAATACCTTTACGAAAATGGGCTAAAAAAAGAGGCAGAAAGAGTAGAAAAGTTAGCCTTCAGAGAAAAGAAGAAACTGAGAGAAAAAAAATTAGAGGAGAAAATAGAAAGAGTGATTGCAGAAATATTTTGTGACCATCTTTGTAAAGTCCAAGAGTCACCAACCATTCACTCTAATATTTCTTTGTCTAGTTCTAATGCTATTCAATTTACTCAAGTATCTTTATCTCCAATGGAGGTAGAAGAGGAAGTAGAGGAAGAGACAATTTCTACTTCTGAGAGAGAACAAAAGATAATCAAAGAAATAGAGGAAGAACTACAGAAAAATACTGTTGGTGATATTGTGAAAGATTGGAAGTTTGCAAAGGGGAAGAAAAAGAATGCATTTAAAAACCAAAGGGGAATGAAAACTTGTAGAATTTTTTTAAATAACCCTTTAGTTTATTATGCAGGTTTGGATTTGAGGACAAATCCTTTCGAAGAATGGGAGAATGATGAGAGCACGAGTTCCCTAAGCATGTGGAAGGAATTCTATAAAGAAAAATATTCAGCTCCAACATTTTAGAAGCCAAAACACATCAATAAGAGCAATCATGGAATAACTAATATTTCCTATTTTATTTTTAATTTTCGTATTTAATTTTAATTAAATAATTTTAGGTGTGTTTTGATCTTTCCTAAGTTAGTTTGTCGGTTTTAAAGGCTTGTAAAGTCATTATGATGACTAGTGGAGTTTTATTTTTATAATTATGTTTATTTACTAGGTATTGAATAATGTAAATGCACTTATCAATTTATTTGATAAATGCATGATAGTGGAAATTTATTTAGTTTATTTCAAGAGTCACTTTAGGTTTCCAAAGGTTGTGAGTTTAGCCTATAAATAGGGATCTTTTGTACTACACAAATCAGATTATGAATATGAATGAAAATTGAGTTTCCTCCATTTGTGAGAGCTTCCCTTATGTTCTTGGGTTAAAGAACCAAATTGATCTTATCAAGGCAACTTGTGGCGATCAAAATCCATGACTTATCACTCACCTTCTCATCTATTTCTTGAGTGTGGCGTCAATATCCTTCTTTTAAGTCTCATCATCAACGCGGTCTTTCCTAGTTTGCCATCATTTGGTATCAAAGCTTAGGTTCTACTCACTATTTTTTTGTTTATGATGGAGGGAAGGCAAAGGGATTATGGTATATACATTAGAGATTTTGTGATGGATCCTGCATATGTGAAATACCTTTACGAAAATGGGCTAAAAAAAGAGGCAGAAAGAGTAGAAAAGTTAGCCTTCAGAGAAAAGAAGAAACTGAGAGAAAAAAAATTAGAGGAGAAAATAGAAAGAGTGATTGCAGAAATATTTTGTGACCATCTTTGTAAAGTCCAAGAGTCACCAACCATTCACTCTAATATTTCTTTGTCTAGTTCTAATGCTATTCAATTTACTCAAGTATCTTTATCTCCAATGGAGGTAGAAGAGGAAGTAGAGGAAGAGACAATTTCTACTTCTGAGAGAGAACAAAAGATAATCAAAGAAATAGAGGAAGAACTACAGAAAAATACTGTTGGTGATATTGTGAAAGATTGGAAGTTTGCAAAGGGGAAGAAAAAGAATGCATTTAAAAACCAAAGGGGAATGAAAACTTGTAGAATTTTTTTAAATAACCCTTTAGTTTATTATGCAGGTTTGGATTTGAGGACAAATCCTTTCGAAGAATGGGAGAATGATGAGAGCACGAGTTCCCTAAGCATGTGGAAGGAATTCTATAAAGAAAAATATTCAGCTCCAACATTTTAGAAGCCAAAACACATCAATAAGAAGCAATCATGGAATAACTAATATTTCCTATTTTATTTTTAATTTTCGTATTTAATTTTAATTAAATAATTTTAGGTGTCTTTTGATCTTTCCTAAGTTAGTTTGTCGGTTTTAAAGGCTTGTAAAGTCATTATGATGACTAGTGGAGTTTTATTTTTATAATTATGTTTATTTACTAGGTATTGAATAATGTAAATGCACTTATCAATTTTTTTGATAAATGCATGATAGTGGAAATTTATTTAGTTTATTTCAAGAGTCACTTTAGGTTTCCAAAGGTTGTGAGTTTAGCCTATAAATAGGGATCTTTTGTACTACACAAATCAGATTATGAATATGAATGAAAATTGACTTTCCTCCCTTTGTGAGAGCTTCCCTTGTGTTCTTGGGTTAAAGAACCAAATTGATCTTATCAAGGCAACTTGTGGCGATCAAAATCCATGACTTATCACTCACCTTCTCATCTATTTCTTGAGTGTGGCGTCAATATCCTTGTTTTAAGTCTCATCATCAACGCGGTCTTTCCTAGTTTGCCATCATTTGGTATTGATGGCAAACTAGGAAAGACCGCGTTGATGATGAGACTTAAAAGAAGGATATTGACGCCACACTCAAGAAATAGATGAGAAGGTGAGTGATAAGTCATGGATTTTGATCGCCACAAGTTGCCTTGATAAGATCAATTTGGTTCTTTAACCCAAGAACACAAGGGAAGCTCTCACAAATGGAGGAAACTCAATTTTCATTCATATTCATAATCTGATTTATGTAGTACAAAAGATCTCTATTTATAGGCTAAACTCACAACCTTTGGAAACCTAAAGTGACTCTTGAAATAAACTAAATAAATTTCCACTATCATGCATTTATCAAATAAATTGATAAGTGCATTTACATTATTCAATACCTAGTAAATAAACATAATTATAAAAATAAAACTCCACTAGTCATCATAATGACTTTACAAGCCTTTAAAACCCACAAACTAACTTAGGAAAGATCAAAAGACACCTAAAATTATTTAATTAAAATTAAATACGAAAATTAAAAATAAAATAGGAAATATTAGTTATTCCATGATTGCTTCTTATTGATGTGTTTTGGCTTCTAAAATGTTGGAGCTGAATATTTTTCTTTATAGAATTCCTTCCACATGCTTAGGGAACTCGTGCTCTCATCATTCTCCCATTCTTCGAAAGGATTTGTCCTCAAATCCAAACCTACATAATAAACTAAAGGGTTATTTAAAAAAATTCTACAAGTTTTCATTCCCCTTTGGTTTTTAAATGCATTCTTTTTCTTCCCCTTTGCAAACTTCCAATCTTTCACAATATCACCAACAGTATTTTTCTGTAGTTCCTCTATTTCTTTGATTATCTTTTGTTCTCTCTCAGAAGTAGAAATTGCCTCTTCCTCTACTTCCTCTTCTACCTCCATTGGAGATAAAGATACTTGAGTAAATTGAATAGCATTAGAACTAGACAAAGAAATATTAGAGTGAATGGTTGGTGACTCTTGGACTTTACAAAGATGGTCACAAAATATTTCTGCAATCACTCTTTCTATTTTCTCCTCTAATTTTTTTTCTCTCAGCTTCTTCTTTTCTCTGAAGGCTAACTTTTCTACTCTTTCTGCCTCTTTTTTTAGCCCATTTTCATAAAGGTATTTCACATATGCAGGATCCATCACAAAATCTCTAATGTATATACCATAATCCCTTTGCCTTCCCTCCATCATGAACAAAAAAATAGTGAGTAGAACCTAAGCTTTGATACCAAATGATGGCAAACTAGGAAAGACCGCGTTGATGATGAGACTTAAAAGAAGGATATTGACGCCACACTCAAGAAATAGATGAGAAGGTGAGTGATAAGTCATGGATTTTGATCGCCACAAGTTGCCTTGATAAGATCAATTTGGTTCTTTAACCCAAGAACACAAGGGAAGCTCTCACAAATGGAGGAAACTCAATTTTCATTCATATTCATAATCTGATTTATGTAGTACAAAAGATCTCTATTTATAGGCTAAACTCACAACCTTTGGAAACCTAAAGTGACTCTTGAAATAAACTAAATAAATTTCCACTATCATGCATTTATCAAATAAATTGATAAGTGCATTTACATTATTCAATACCTAGTAAATAAACATAATTATAAAAATAAAACTCCACTAGTCATCATAATGACTTTACAAGCCTTTAAAACCCACAAACTAACTTAGGAAAGATCAAAAGACACCTAAAATTATTTAATTAAAATTAAATACGAAAATTAAAAATAAAATAGGAAATATTAGTTATTCCATGATTGCTTCTTATTGATGTGTTTTGGCTTCTAAAATGTTGGAGCTGAATATTTTTCTTTATAGAATTCCTTCCACATGCTTAGGGAACTCGTGCTCTCATCAATACAAGAGTTGGGACTGGAATCAGCACAATGCAGAAAGCAGTAAAAGGACTACTGTGATAGACTGTGATGAAACACAGGAACATGTTAACGAAGTTCCTCCAGTTGTAGAAGCTATCATGCAAAATGAAGAAGTGCCAGTGAGGAGGTCCTTGAGAAATAGGCAAGTGCCTGCAAGACTAAATGATTTTAAGTTGATATCAGATTCAGCCATCTCTGCAGAAGGCGAACTTGTACACTTTGCACTGCTTGCAGAAGGTGAACCAGTGAGTTTGGAGCTGGCTTTGAAGCATGAACAGTGGAAAGAAGCTATGTTAGATGAGCTAAGGTCAATTGAAAAGAATAAAACAGGGGAAATTGCTGATTTGCTAGAGCAAAAGAAAGCAATTGACTTGAAATGGGTTTATAAAACCAAGGTCAAACCAAATGGTGAAGTGGCAAGATACAAAGCCAGATTGGTGGCAAGAGGTTTCTTACAAAAACCAGGACTAGACTTCAATGAAGTATTTGCTCCTGTAGCTAGGTTTGAGACTATAAGGCTAGTAGTTGCCTTGGCAAGTCATAAAGGGTGGTCAATGCATCAATTGGATGTAAAGTCAGCCTTTCTAAATGGGCCACTTGAAGAGGAAGTATATGTTAGCCAACCACCTGGGTTTGAATTGAAAGGTCAAGAAGATAAAGTGTTTGAGCTTAAGAAGGCCTTGTATGGGCTTAAGCAAGCACCAAGGGCATGGAACAAGAGAATTGACACATTTCTCTTGGCCTAGAAACTCTTGAAATGCAACAATCAACATGGATTATATGTGAAGAAAACTGCTACTGACAAACACTTGCTACTGCGTCTGTATGTTGATGACCTGATAATAACAGGAAACAACAAGTCTGAAGTAGATGAGTTCAAGAAGACCATGGCAGCAGAGTTTGAAATGACAGATTTGGTTCCTCTTTCATGCTTTCTTGGCATGGAATTTGTGCACACTGACAGAGTACATTGCTGCCTCATTTGCAGCTTGTCAAGCTTCATGGTTGAGCATGTTGCTTGATGAAATTCGACAGCATAAATCAGAAGAAATGAAGTTGTTCATAGACAATAGATCTGCTATTGATCTAGCCAAGAATCCAGTAGCACACGGAAGATCGAAGCATATAGAAACCAAGTATCACTTTCTTCGTGATCAAGTGAATAAAGGGAAGTTGAAAGTGATCCACTGCAAGACAGATTGCAAATTGCAGATGTTCTAACCAAGTCATTGAGCAAAGGCAGATTTGAAGAATTAAGAACAATGCTTAGAATGAAGTTTTTAAGAAATTTCAATTAGGTGGGTGTATTGAATACATTGTAATTTTCATTGCCTAGAATAAATGCCTATGTGTGGCACACGCTAGTTAGTTAGTTAGTTAGCTAGTTAGTTAGTTAGTTAGCTATTCGACTGTATATATATATACCTCACCCCTGTCAATGTAAAAATATGCAATTCACTTTCTTGTAGAATTCTCTCTATTTCGACAACACTCTTTCCCTCTTCGACCAGTCTCTCTCCCTTTCGACAAGTATTACTTCCCTTCGACAACCTTCGTTTTCTTTCTCTGCAACTCATCTTTCTTATCAAGATTCAACAATAAGCAGTTCCATTGATTTTCCCCACATGTGAATAAACAATTGCTAAAAGTGATAAACGAATCTGTCGAAGCTATCAAGCATATCGAAATCGGATAAAAAATGAACCTATCGAAACAATAGGGATAAACGAATATAAAGCACAGCACCACTCAAGTAGATCAAAAACAAACCAGTCTAACGGAATGAAGCATAATAGACAATACAATTTCAAGCATATCAAAAACTCCAAGATTCATATTTTAGATGCGAAACACTAACAAATTAAAAGCAAACCTGTACTTACGCAAAAACCAACTGGAACAAATAAAACCAAACAAAATAGGATGATATTTTACCAAAAAGTACTTGAATATTTCTACTTGTTGAACATCAAACAAAGGAAATATGATTAAAGCTGATACCCAATATCATCCCTTTTACAGAAAAAGCTGTAAATTAAAGGGCGCTTGTCATAGGAAAGCAAGAAAGTAGGCAGCAGTATAGTGCTGCGACTTGTAGGGAAATTTTGATGCGCATGATTTAAAATTAGGATAGCTTTGATACAAAAGACTATAGGGCAATTATGTTTAATGTGATGGAAAACAGAACGAAATAGAAGAGAAAGTCGAACCCTTACTGTTCTAGACTGGACCAAGAGGCCCATTCAGCACTTAGACATGGATTGGCCCAATCACTTTGATCCATATCCACAATACACAAGCCCATTCATGACTCTCATACTTGGATGGCTCAGATTCACTCTACCGATCCAACGGCCCATCACGGGCACAATTCCCTATAAATATTGGCACACATTGCCATAAAGAGGTAGATTCTCATTCCTAGCTAAATTACTCATCTATTCTCAATACTGACTTGAGCGTCGGAGTGGCTTCGCAGGTACCCCTCTCGGGCTCGCACTAACCTCTGGCCAGGCAGCAGGTGACCTACCAACTGTAGTCCACCCAACACTGCAAGGTACAGAACATTGGCGACCACAGTGGGAGATATCTATCTTTCACATCTACTTTTTGAACTTCCTCCTGCTTTCCCATGGCACCCAGAGGTAGACCCCGAAGGTCTTGCTGCTTCCACGCCAGACCAAGACATTCAGGTCCCGGCACCCTAGCCAGCCTCTATCCAGATCCCCGTCCAACTTGGGGATGCGGTAACCATCCGCCAGCTCTTGGACCTGTTGTGCAACTGCACCCAGACTATGTTGCAGCAAGAAGCGCGCCTCAGGCAGATAGAGAGGCGAATGACAGCCATGCCTTAGCAACCCCATCCTCGCTGGAACACCCCTTCCCCAAGGACAATGAGCTCCAGGCGCCGCAGATCTCCACCCAAGCGTCATCATAATCATCGCTCTCCACCTAGACGAAAGCGAGCTCGCCACTCTCCTCCTCGACGCGGTAGGCACCAAGGATCAGATTCACCTCCAAGCACCCCTCCAACCTCGCCTAACGGTACATACTGGCCCGGGGAGTCTCTCCCCAGGACCTCATCGCTCGCAACCTCCAATTCTCGCAAGAGGTCGCGGAGCCGAGCCAAGACCCATAAGAGGCATCACCATAGATCTACCTCGAGGAGATCTCCAGCCTGACGTGACCGTCGAGACATAGATCTCGGGAACTGGTCACCTCATAACTCGCGATGGACCTCCAATGAATGACCTTTCACTAGGAAGGTTGACGACTGCCCAATTCCGAGGACCTTAGAGAAGCTCACAGCTCTCAAAACGTATGACGAAACTAGGGACCCTGACAGGTATTTGGCCTACTTCTCAATGATGATGCATTACCGGGGGGCAAAAGAACCCGTCCACTGCAAGATCTTTCCCCTCACTCTCACGGATTCAGCACTAGCTTGGTTCCAAGATTTAAAACAAAACTCAGTCTCATCCTGGGGGCAACTAGCTACCATGTTCACGACCCGCTTTGCCGCCTCTCGCTTGAAGCCAAAATCTGAAGAAGTTCTTAGGGCGATCAGGCTAGGAGAGAAAGAAACACTTAGAGAATATCTGGAAAGGTTCAACAAGGAGGCTGCCAACGTCAGGAACCTTGAAGACAAGAGGAGGCTCTTTTGGATGAAGGATGGCCTCAAGAAAGGAAGCCTGTTTCAAAGGGACGTGGGGGTTAACAAACCCCAAAGCTTGGATGAGTTCCTTTAGAAGGCACAAAAGTACATGGACTACGAAGAAGACAACATGGCGTACCAAGAGGAAGCCAAGGGTTGGCAGCAAAGAGGACGAGCTGGCTTACAAGGCCGTTGAAGAACCTGGCAGAAGGGAGCCCAAGATGAGAGAACTCCTCGGGAGTCCCGACCCCGACAAGGTCGCTTCTCAGAGTACACCCTGCTGAACACATCCCAGGCTGAGATCCTTGCCGAATGCGTGGACGCAGAGTTTTGGGACATCAAACAACCCGAACCTCTCGTGCAAAGGAAAGGTCGAACCTCTAAGAAGTACTGTCATTATCACAAAGTTATGAGCACAGTACCAGCAAATGCAACACCCTCAGGGATGACATTAAAGAGCTGATCCACGAAGGGAAGCTCTCCCAGTACGTGAATGAAGAAAAGGATGAGACCCGTGACTCTGAGTAGGGAGCGGGGCATCAGGACCTGAACCTAGGGCTAGGCCTAATTAAGAATTTTGTTGTTTAAACACGAAGACAAAATGTAAAAGCTCGATATGAATGATTAACAAAAGTTCAGCTTGCAATTACTGTTTTTGCTCTAGCTCACTAGCATTAACACTTGTTCCAAAGTAAATTCCTTAGGATCAAGAAAGAAAAAGGGTCCAACTCCATAGTTAGGGGCGGACCGAGACAAGTTTGAGACCCGACATACCCTGCAGAGAGGGACTGCCTGGATCGCAGGGGCAACCTCAGCATTAGCTTAAAGCCAAGACTATCTTCCCAAGGCGGTGTTCTTAAATACACTTCTGGGAATCCTAGTAATGGAGTCAAGAGTGCCATGGCACGCCAAAACAAATAAGTGACCTTGGTGGTCACAACCCCTTGGGCGAGTTCTATCTGGGCTGAGTCCTGGTAAACTGTGCCAAGGGTATACTTCAAATTGACATTGGTGGTCACAACCCCTTGGGCGAGTTCTATCCAGGCCGAGTCTTGGTAAATTGTGGTAAGGGTATACTTCATTACAAATTGTCCCGATGGGCGTCGACAAACTCATCTGCCAAAAGCAAAGCAAACTTAGCAACTATCTACTTAAAATCCAAAAGCCAAGCAAAATTACTTTAGCAAGGTAGGAGCAGCACAAAAGCTCGCGAAAGGTTTGAAAGGATAGTGGCACAAAGCAACCATGGTCACGGTACCCACCCAGCAGGGATCCATGGTCAAGGCACCCACAGGGTGCCAACAAGGGTGTCAATGTCATGAGACAAGGAAAAACACCGAGAGAAGAAACGTGAGGGGGTGTGAAAGAACTCACTGAGATTTATAATCTCATTGTTTTTATGTGGTGTTTTCAGATGTGCATGGTAAAGCAAAACAAATTGAGGAAAAGTAGCAGAGAGTCTGTAGCTACTGATGAGTCCTCATCATATGTATATTTTTATTCAGTTTGCAACCAATTTGTTAGTCATTTATGTTTTATTCAGCCAATAACTAGGGATTTGGCATAGTTTTAGTTTTTTGTAGTAGAAGTTGAATTGTAACCAAAATATAATTGGTAAGTCCAATTAAAGAAACAAAGGAGGTGTGAAAAGGAATGCATGTGGGCTTCAAATAAAAAAAAAGAGGAAAGGAAGGCGTGGAACAGAAGCTTAGCAATTCAAAGGATAAAGGAATTAGGAATTAATTCATACACACACAGTACCACGCACAACATTAGCGCCGGAAGGCGTCAACAACGAAGCCAAGGAGAAAGAAAAGCAGTACCACCAGCACTTCGTCTGGGATGCGATTTTAGGATTTGAAGGTTTCATGGAGTCCTCTATGTGTAATCTCTTCTTATTTCTATCTTCTCATTCATTGATGTTGTCTTTTTAGTTTCTTTTGATTAGGGAGAGATGACTCTCCCCAAACCCTTCTTATGGATTCTTTGATATGGTTAAGACAATTGATTGTTTGATTATCATATGTCTAAATCTTATGTTCTTAATGCTTTGCAATTACATATGATAATTGTAATGATCTAGGTAAATAATCACATAGGAATATGGGTTGTTTGCTGGAAATTGGGATTTAGATCACATGCTAGTAATCATCATAGGAATATGTGGTAGCTTATGTGAATTCATTAAAATTCTTAATCTTAATGCTTTACCCTCTGGCATGACTCACCTAAGGAATTAGGGTAACTCTTAGGGTAATAGGGGTTTTGAGGCAAGGAATTGTCCTTAGCCTAATATTGTGAATTGAATCTGGTATTTCAAACAATTAATATGTGAGTAGCCGAAGGCCCATAAGATCGGTGAAGGGAGAGGATTCGACCCCTAATCGCGTTTATCCTAATTGTTTTATAAATTTCTATTTCACCATTACCGATAACTATCTTTTTGTCCAATCGTATCAACTAAGAAATAATTTGTTTGCTGAATTGACAATAAAAGCAATCCCTGTGGATCGACCGGTTCTTACCGATATTTTATTACTTGCGACGACATTTGGTACACTTGCCAAAGTCTTAACAAGTTTTTGGCGCCGTTGCCGGGGATTGTTGATTTCATTGTCAATAAGGCAATTGAGTTAATTCTTAGATGTTTTATTTTGTTTTATTTTATTTTAGTATTTATTTTTTGTTTTATTTATTTAGATACTTAGTTAGTGTGTTGGACTTGTTAACGGTTTGTTGAAGTGTTTCAGTGAACTGTGTAGCAGGGGCAAAGTTCGAAAGAATTGCTGTTTGTCCCGGAAAAAAAAATCATGGAATCCACTTTTCGGATGGAAGATGCTTTGGCCCAGTTTAGGCAAATGGCTGAGACTATCTTCCAGCCTAAAGAGCAAGCTTCTCGGTTGGAAGATGCTTTGGCCGAGTTTATGCATATGTCCAAGACTCTCTTCCAGCCCCAAGAACAAGAAATGATAAACATGGGGAAGCCACATGAGCCGCAAATTGACCAACCTCAGCACATAGAGTCCACGCCACCCTCACTTAGCGGTAATTTTTGTGAAGAACCCCACTGGAATGGAAAATGTGTGACACGCACCTTTTGCGATTCTTGTGGGGAGTATCTTGTGGAGTGCAACTGTGAGGATGAGTGGGTAACTATATCAGAAAATTACCCATGGTTATGCACTACCAATGAGGAACAAGAAGAACAAGCCCCAACAAAAGAAGAATCTGGGGAGGATAAGGAAGATGAGGAAGAAGAAAAGATTGAAATGGAGGAGCATGTAGTTTGGAGGGAAGATCAAAGCTCCCAATGTGGGGAAGGGGTGAAAACCCACCAAGAAAGAACCCAACAAAGCATGATTCCTATTATTCTTCTAAGTGGCAAGGAGGATAGAAGTGAGGAGCTTGATAGATACTTAGACTCCTTCTATGCCTTGTTCATCATCCTTCACCTAAAAAGGGTATGGAAGCATCTACATCTATATTTCAAATTCATGATGTTCTTGCCCCAGAAGCTGAAGAAGAAGGATGATGTGTTCTTCTTGTCATATCAGCCACCTTGACAGTGGAATGACAAACGTCAAGCTAGTGACGTTAAAGAAGCGCTTGGTGGGAGGCAACCCATTGGTTCCCTATTTACTGTTTTGAGTCTTTATTTTTCATTCCCCTTTTTCAGTTGTTTTGCATTTTGGTTGTACTGCTGTCTAACTTTTACATTGATGATGATGCACCACAATTTTGAACTAGTTCACTGTGGTGGTTGTTCAGTCTAACATTTTTGCAGCTACCATGTAATTTCTTCCATTTCAGATTTTTTTTTCATCAGATAATGTCAGTGGCAAAGTCAAAGGTTTAGGAAGACCTGGATCATCTTTGGGCAAGCTCTCAAAAGTTCATCTCTTATCCCAGCTGTGAGGTTTGAGCCCAAACACTTCCTATATTCATTGTGTGATTATTCCTTGCCTGTATTAGTCTGCAGAACTTGAGCTTGTACTTAACTGTCATACATGTGATTTATACACACACTGAGGCAAATTTTTTGGCACCCCTGAGCCTTTCAAGCCAACCCATTAATGTTTATCCTTTGCTAGCCCCTCTGAGCCTTTTTGTTGTTTTGTTGTTTTTTTTTTTATGAGACACGACGCACGACAATAGGTCCTCCCCCCCCACTTAAAACACAGCAGTGTCCTCACTGATAATAGATAGGGAAGGCCTATCTACAGACACAACGGAAAACAGCAAAACATAAAGCAATGACAACTAAAGGAATTAAAACACCAAAATACACAATCAAGTAAGACAGAGATCAGGGAACGAGAACAAAACCAAGGTCTACTGCGGAGGTGCCCGAAAGATGTCGGCATCTGGGTCCAGCTGCCTTCCACTCTGCATAGTACATAAGGCTCTGTAAAGATTTCTCATCCCAAATTTAAACTCTGCTCCCATCCTCAGTTGGGTCCTCCTCAACTCATCCTGATTGGCTGTGAGAGCCTCCATTCTTGATTGCAGCTGCTGGAAATCCTCAGCAGATGGCCCAGCCTGAAAATCTTCCATGGTGAAGGTTTGTTCGTTCTCATCTAGCTGCTCATGGGGTTGCTCCTCTCTATGGCCCGGGTGCTCTTGTCCGGTTCTAGCTCTGATCCAGCCCCCAGTGATAGCAGCAGCTGGCGAAATGGTGGCCTCCTTTGGATCCGCTACAACACCCGCTTTTTCACACAGCAGCGAAACGAGGCTAGCATGCCTCCAATAACTGGGCAACGCCCCACCCTTGAAATTTGCAAAGCTTCTAATCTCATCCTCAAGCACCCATACCAAGTTGACCGGCTCTCCTCTAATGATGCAAGAGGCTAAGGTCGCCCTGGGGAAATTCAGCTCAGTCTGATTGGAACTTGGGCAGATGGTGGAAAAAATGAACGCTGCCCATCCTCTAGCCACTGGTGTAAGAGAATTTACCATAATTTTCTGTGGCTCCCCACTAGCGTTTCTGACCCAATCCGCCCCTGGTTGACACAATGCAGCACAAACCTCAGCTGCATGTTCTGGGTTAGCCTTAAGATTGCGGCTACTGATCTTGGTTCCAAGAAAGCAATCTAAAACAGGCACAGCAACTAACCCAAACAGTTCATTAATAGTACCAATGTCATAGGGAACCTCACACCCCCGCACAAAACTTTTGGACCCTGAGAATACTAAATCCCCATCAATAGCTGGCTTGGGGAACACATTGGAGAAGAACTCATACACCAAAGCTCTGCTTGCTTCCTTAGGGTATGCCACAAATTGCTCCCACCCCCGGTCACTGATGTTTTGTCTTATTTCCTCAAATAGTGTGTGTGAAATTCATGTGTATTGATTGGTATAGCACTTGTTCAAGCCTATGAAACGATGATGCAGGTACTGTGAATTGAGCGAACACCCAAAAACACCTCAAAGAGCGAAACAGTAGTGAGATGTGTGAAAAGAGAGGACTTGAGATTGCTTGCCTGTTTATGATCCTGTATTTTCCAATTCAATTGCTTTGTCACTATATTATGTTGGATGATACTTTCTGATGTGCTGAAGGATCTATTGGCCTGTAAATTATGTAAAAGCTGAATGACAAATTGCCACAATGAATGGAGTGATTGCTTGAGGACAAGCAAAAGTTCAAGTTTGGGGTTGTGATGAGTCCTCATCATATGTATATTTTTATTCAGTTTGCAACCAATTTGTTAGTCATTTATGTTTTATTCAGCCAATAACTAGGGATTCGGCATAGTTTTAGTTTTTTGTAGTAGAAGTTGAATTGTAACCAAAATATAATTGGTAAGTCCAATTAAAGAAACAAAGGAGGTGTGAAAAGGAATGCATGTGGGCTTCAAATAAAAAAAAAGAGGAAAGGAAGGCGTGGAACAGAAGCTTAGCAATTCAAAGGATAAAGGAATTAGGAATTAATTCATACACACACAGTACCACGCACAACATCAGCGCCGGAAGGCGTCAACAACGAAGCCAAGGAGAAAGAAAAGCAGTACCACCGGCACTTCGTCTGGGATGCGATTTTAGGATTTGAAGGTTTCATGGAGTCCTCTATGTGTAATCTCTTCTTATTTCTATCTTCTCATTCATTGATGTTGTCTTTTTAGTTTCTTTTGATTAGGGAGAGATGACTCTCCCCAAACCCTTCTTATGGATTCTTTGATATGGTTAAGACAATTGATTGTTTGATTATCATATGTCTAAATCTTATGTTCTTAATGCTTTGCAATTACATATGATAATTGTAATGATCTAGGTAAATAATCACATAGGAATATGGGTTGTTTGCTGGAAATTGGGGTTTAGATCACATGCTAGTAATCATCATAGGAATATGTGGTAGCTTATGTGAATTCATTAAAATTCTTAATCTTAATGCTTTACCCTCTGGCATGGCTCACCTAAGGAATTAGGGTAACTCTTAGGGTAATAGGGGTTTTGAGGCAAGGAATTGTCCTTAGCCTAATATTGTGAATTGAATCTGGTATTTCAAACAATTAATATGTGAGTAGCCGAAGGTCTATAAGATCGGTGAAGGGAGAGGATTCGACCCCTAATCGCGTTTATCCTAATTGTTTTATAAATTTCTATTTCACCATTACCGATAACTATCTTTTTGTCCAATCGTATCAACTAAGAAATAATTTGTTTGCTGAATTGACAATAAAAGCAATCCCCGTGGATCGACCGGTTCTTACCGATATTTTATTACTTGCGACGACATTTGGTACACTTGCCAAAGTCTTAACAAGTTTTTGGCGCCGTTGCCGGGGATTGTTGATTTCATTGTCAATAAGGCAATTGAGTTAATTCTTAGTTGTTTTATTTTGTTTTATTTTATTTTAGTATTTATTTTTTGTTTTATTTATTTAGATACTTAGTTAGTGTGTTGGACTTGTTAACGGTTTGTTGAAGTGTTTCAGTGAACTGTGTAGCAGGGGCAAAGTTCGAAAGAACTGCTGTTTGTCCCGAAAAAAAAAAAATCATGGAATCCACTTTTCGGATGGAAGATGCTTTGGCCCAGTTTAGGCAAATGACTGAGACTATTTTCCAGCCTAAAGAGCAAGCTTCTCGGTTGGAAGATGCTTTGGCCGAGTTTATGCATATGTCCAAGACTCTCTTCCAGCCCCAAGAACAAGAAATGATAAACATGGGGAAGCCACATGAGCCGCAAATTGACCAACCTCAGCACATAGAGTCCACGCCACCCTCACTTAGCGGTAATTTTTGTGAAGAACCCCACTTGAATGGGAAATGTGTGACACGCACCTTTTGCGATTCTTGTGGGGAGTATCTTGTGGAGTGCAACTGTGAGGATGAGTGGGTAACTATATCAGAAAATTACCCATGGTTATGCACTACCAATGAGGAACAAGAAGAACAAGCCCCAACAAAAGAAGAATCTGGGGAGGATAAGGAAGATGAGGAAGAAGAAAAGATTGAAATGGAGGAGCATGTAGTTTGGAGGGAAGATCAAAGCTCCCAATGTGGGGAAGGGGTGAAAACCCATCAAGAAAGAACCCAAGAAAGCATGATTCCTATTATTCTTCCAAGTGGCAAGGAGGATAGAAGTGAGGAGCTTGATAGATACTTAGACTCCTTCTATGCCTTGTTCATCATCCTTCACCTAAAAAGGGTATGGAAGCATCTACATCTATATTTCAAATTCATGATGTTCTTTCCCCAGAAGCTGAAGAAGAAGGATGATGTGTTCTTCTTGTCATATCAGCCACCTTGACAGTGGAATGACAAACGTCAAGCTAGTGACGTTAAAGAAGCGCTTGGTGGGAGGCAACCCATTGGTTCCCTATTTACTGTTTTGAGTCTTTATTTTTCATTCCCCTTTTTCAGTTGTTTTGCATTTTGGTTGTACTGCTGTCTAACTTTTACATTGATGATGATGCACCACAATTTTGAACTAGTTCACTGTGGTGGTTGTTCAGTCTAACATTTTTGCAGCTACCATGTAATTTCTTCCATTTCAGATTTTTTTTTTCATCAGATAATGTCAGTGGCAAAGTCAAAGGTTTAGGAAGACCTGGATCATCTTTGGGCAAGCTCTCAAAAGTTCATCTCTTATCCCAGCTGTGAGGTTTGAGCCCAAACACTTCCTATATTCATTGTGTGATTATTCCTTGCCTGTATTAGTCTGCAGAACTTGAGCTTGTACTTAACTGTCATACATGTGATTTATACACACACTGAGGCAAATTTTTTGGCACCCCTGAGCCTTTCAAGCCAACCCATTAATGTTTAATGTTTATCCTTTGCTAGCCCCTCTGAGCCTTTTTGTTGTTTTTGTATTTTTTTTTTCTACATATCATTGCCTAGTTTTCTTAACTTGGAGTTAGGTAGACAAAAGCATGAGGGTGGGGAAAAATTCTAAGTTTGGGGTTGCTCATGGAATAGCAACAATCTAAGTTTGGGGTGGTATACAAGAGAATGGAACATACAAAGAAAAAAAAAGAAAAAAAAAAGAGAAAAAAGGAGAAAAATGTTTCAGTTCTGGTTTCTGTCTATTTTCGCGTCGCGACAGCATGCCTTCGCGTCGCGATGCTATATATGTTTCAGTTCTGGTTTCTGTTTAATTTCGCGTCGCGATAGCATGCCTTCGCGTCGCGATGCTATAAAAAAAATTATTTTGTATGAAATTCCTTCTCTTGTGAAATGCTTTGGGAAAATGGTAAGTGAGTGAGAATGTAAAAAATTGACAAAGTGAGAGGTAGGCCTAACTCCAACTTTTAACCTACTTATCCAAATTTTACCCACCCTTACCTAAGCCCCAATATAACCTTAAAAGTCCTCAAATAGTGTGTGTGAAATTCATGTGTATTGATTGGTATAGCACTTGTTCAAGCCTATGAAACGATGATGCAGGTACTGTGAATTGAGCGAACACCCAAAAACACCTCAAAGAGCGAAACAGTAGTGAGATGTGTGAAAAAGAGAGGACTTGAGATTGCTTGCCTGTTTATGATCCTGTATTTTCCAATTCAATTGCTTTGTCACTATATTATGTTGGATGATACTTTCTGATGTGCTGAAGGATCTATTGGCCTGTAAATTATGTAAAAGCTGAATGACAAATTGCCACAATGAATGGAGTGATTGCTTGAGGACAAGCAAAAGTTCAAGTTTGGGGTTGTGATGAGTCCTCATCATATGTATATTTTTATTCAGTTTGCAACCAATTTGTTAGTCATTTATGTTTTATTCAGCCAATAACTAGGGATTTGCCATAGTTTTAGTTTTTTGTAGTAGAAGTTGAATTGTAACCAAAATATAATTGGTAAGTCCAATTAAAGAAACAAAGGAGGTGTGAAAAGGAATGCATGTGGGCTTCAAATAAAAAAAAAGAGGAAAGGAAGGCGTGGAACAGAAGCTTAGCAATTCAAAGGATAAAGGAATTAGGAATTAATTCATACAGACACAGTACCACGCACAACATCAGCGCCGGAAGGCGTCAACAACGAAGCCAAGGAGAAAGAAAAGCAGTACCACCGGCACTTCGTCTGGGATGCGATTTTAGGATTTGAAGGTTTCATGGAGTCCTCTATGTGTAATCTCTTCTTATTTCTATCTTCTCATTCATTGATGTTGTCTTTTTAGTTTCTTTTGATTAGGGAGAGATGACTCTCCCCAAACCCTTCTTATGGATTCTTTGATATGGTTAAGACAATTGATTGTTTGATTATCATATGTCTAAATCTTATGTTCTTAATGCTTTGCAATTACATATGATAATTGTAATGATCTAGGTAAATAATCACATAGGAATATGGGTTGTTTGCTGGAAATTGGGGTTTAGATCACATGCTAGTAATCATCATAGGAATATGTGGTAGCTTATGTGAATTCATTAAAATTCTTAATCTTAATGCTTTACCCTCTGGCATGACTCACCTAAGGAATTAGGGTAACTCTTAGGGTAATAGGGGTTTTGAGGCAAGGAATTGTCCTTAGCCTAATATTGTGAATTGAATCTGGTATTTCAAACAATTAATATGTGAGTAGCTGAAGGTCCATAAGATCGGTGAAGGGAGAGGATTCGACCCCTAATCGCGTTTATCTTAATTGTTTTATAAATTTCTATTTCACCATTACCGATAACTATCTTTTTGTCCAATCGTATCAACTAAGAAATAATTTGTTTGCTGAATTGACAATAAAAGCAATCCCTGTGGATCGACCGGTTCTTACCGATATTTTATTACTTGCGACGACATTTGGTACACTTGCCAAAGTCTTAACAGCTACTCAGTTAGAGGGAAGGTCCTTTGGTGATCTTTATGATGTATTTTGCTTTTTTCCTTCTCATGTATCATTGAAATTAGTTCCTTGAAGTTTATTCAAGGTCATGTAGCATTTTATAACCTTGTCTTGTAAATGGACCATAGTTAGGTATATTTTATCGAATATGTACCTTTGAGTACTTATTTCGCAATTGTAATCGAGAAAATTTTATCTCAAAGTCAGGTTACGTGGTTTTAATCCGCTTTAGTTCTATTTGGTCCATTATTATGAGCAGGTTATACTCTGGTTTTAATGATTATGTTAATGCCTTTTTGATCACTATGTGGTGAAATTTAGGGTGTTACATTTTTGGTATCAGAGCCATTCGACCTTGTCGGGCTTAGAGACCTGACGGTCAAAAGAATAGATAGATTGAGTCAGCTAGGGACTTAGACAATTGACTGTCAGATCTTTTTAGTATCTTGTGTGAGACATTGAGCCCGGATCCACTCAATATTTCATGCAACGTACTGAGAATAATGTCCAAAACCATAAACCCTAGGATTCCTGGACTTCTCGTTTCATCAGAGCATGCAGCGGAAGTAATGGGCATCCCGAGTTGGTTCGAGAAATTGTGGTGACCGTTGTGTCATCGCGTAAATCATAGAAGGCCATCTAGAGAAGAGGTATTAGTGTCCTAGATTTATTCATGTCTAGTGAACCCCGTAAAACACAGATTGTTGTCTGACCAGTCTCTCAGCTACTGAGATGACGACTAGTAGTCAACTCTCATGTGTAGCATAGATTGACTCTAAATTATGGTTCAGCCAAGTAAGATCCTTCGGGATAGTCATGGTTCTCAAATAGGTTTCCTTTCCTAAGAACCACATTTTCCAAAGCTATGAAACCAAACTAGAAAGTTATCATTGCACTTGCAGTTTTGATAAGTACACTAGTGGAAAAATGGGATTCAAGGTCGGATATTTAGGACTTTTAAAGTCGGATCTTCACCCGACTTCTATCAAAGCGACTTAGAAACTAAGTTTTTTTAAAGTCGGATTAAGGTTCGACTTAAAAAGTAAGTTTTTAAGTCGGATTATTATTGAGTCCGACTTTAATTATGGCCTATTTCCTGCGGCACTGACCTCTGTGGAATACTTTTAAAGTCGGGTTGTTTCTGAACTCCGACTTTAAAAGGGCATGTGTAACGTCGGATGATATAAATATCCGACTTTAAAAGTGTACTTATTTTTTTCAAAACTTGTTGGTCATTTTGCTTCACCCTGCAGATACAAAACATTTTATGCATAATTTTTTTTTGGTGGGCACATTTTATGCATAATTAAAACAAAACTAAATTAACATCACAAATATTGCAAATGCCAAACTATTGTAACACACAACATCAATCAGTATCATTGAATTGGTAGATTTATATTGAAACAACGACCATATATATATATAAATATATATAGTACTATATATATAGTGGTACTAGCCCATTCACATTGGGTTATCTCGATTTTACAAGGCACGCCTTCCATTCCAGATGACATGTATCTAGTAACAAATGAGTAAACTCATGTAACAAATACACACTTCTAAATGCACAATAAGCAACTTTGATTGATTAAATACATTAGATATCCAAAAAGGGGCATTTTTACAACAGGCCTGTGCTTCCAAACCCTGGGTTCATCAACACATTTTGCTGCTGCTGCTGCTGAGGATGAAATGGTTGGAAAGGACCAAATGGATTTGCTTGTTGTTGCATTGCTACCAATTGTCTCTCATTAGCTGAAGAAATATCAGTCCTTGGAGTGCTGACAAGGGCAAGCTCTCAGCCAGTTGGATCAAAATCTTTTGTTTGACCAGCACTAGAGTTAAAAGCTGATGCAGTGCCTACATGCATAAAACAGTCACACTTCATAGATGAGAAAAGCAAACCATTAAACCTTTCTAAGCAACAGAGTTTAACAAAGCTCACCAGTTTCGGTGGGGACTAAGGCTAAGGCAAGAGCATTCATATCCTCTATGGACGATGCATTCGGTGCCAAATCATTCAATTCCTGCAGCAACAGCAGGAATTAGGAAAATTCTAAAAAGACAAATTGAGATATATGCTTGGATACAATAACTTACCAGTAAGTCTCCAGTTTCAAAATTGTTGTGAGATGGTGGAGGAGGAGGAGGTGCAGGCTCAAAATCGGGGACAACAGTGATATCTATAGGAACCGAAGGCTCCTGTTCCTGTTCATCAGACTGTTTGGCGTCTTCAATTGCAAGAACTTATTCTGGTCTATAAGTCAACTGAAGCTGTTGATGCAAAAAAGAAATTACTGGTCTAAAAATTAAATGCAAAATAAATATTTCAAGGAAAAATGTACACAGAGTTTCTAAAAATTAAATGCAAAATAACTATTTCAAAGAAAAGCAGTTGATTCAGTAGCTTTTTTGAATGCATCAAGAATATCTACAAATATTGAAACCTAATCAATAGTTTGATCAATAATATTTTATTTGAAGAGTCCCCATTATCACAACTTAAAACCTTCTATGGACTCATCATCCAGTCCTGGTGAAAGTCCAAGACCCATGATATCGTACACTTTCGGGAGATATTTCGGGGTCATACTGATGGAATAAAAAATAACTTGATTAGATATGTGACAATAAACAAAGATAGCAACCTTCATAAACCAGGTACAAAGTACAAACCTGAAGAAGTTTAACTAAAGTAGACCTTGCTTGGCTAATGCACCCACTTTTTCGGCACAGAGAAGCAAATTTGAGCCATGTTTCAATGTCTTCCCCAGGAGGCAGCACAAGGGCTCTAACAGCCAAAAGTGCTTGCGAAACCTGCAAAAGGCATCAGAAAGTCAGAGGAAGGAAATTAAAAGCCCAATTTTGCAAAATTTAATTATACAAATAAACTTTGTGCTGCAAGAGCTCATAGTATACTTCAGTTGTTAGAGATTTGAAACTGAATGTGGGCCAACATCACAACGTCACATTTTAAATACTAAGGGTGCGTTAGGCCTAAATTCTAATACGGTATCTAAGAATATCCTAGATCTATTGGGCCACCCACCCAATAGTTCTGGGCATGAAGAGGTAAAATGTGAAATTCAAGTTCCACGACTAGAGATAAAATGTGAAAAAAGTTCATAAACAAAAGGGTATCTTTCACCTTACAAAATTCTAATACTAATGAATTAGGTTGACATATGGAAGATCATATTAATTAGGGTAAAATATGTTTTTAGTCCCTACAAAATCGGCTCCTTCTAAGTTTAGTCCCTACATTAATGAAATAGGCGTTTTGGTCCTCATCTTATTTTTCCGTTTTCAATTTTAGTCCCTCATGACTTTTAATAGCGCTTATAAAAGGTCAAAAAAGCGCTATTAAAAGTTTTGAAGCGCTATTAAAAGTCATGAAGGACTAAAATTGAAAACGGCAAAATAAGATGAGGACCGAAACGCCTATTTCGTTAATGTAGGGACTAAACTTAGAAGGAGCCGATTTTGTAGGGACTAAAAACATATTTAACCCTATTAATTAATATCACACTTCACAGGTTGACATACAATTTAACCGCATAGTATTGGAGTATAAGAATACTCAGGATGCTCACCATTACTTACTGCCTTGATAGCTGTTTACTGCCTTTTATACTGTATTTAGTTTGGCACTGTTTGTGTGTATAGTTTTCCTAGTCAGGCAGTGCCTATTCTTTACTTGCTTAGTCTAGATTTACCAAGAATTATCCACTATAGTAACAAACTCAGAGAATCGGTTAGTTAAGTTATCCCGTTAGGAGTCTCCTATATATAAACTCTGAAATCTGCTTGTGAGCTTCTATATATAGGAGACTCTAATCTTTATAAACTCAGATTTCAGATTACACAATTGCAGATTCAATTCAGAATCTCTCTCTAGAGTCTATACCATAATCTTGATAGGCAACAACATTATGGTGTTTAGTACCCAAGCAGGTTATGACCCTAGCATAAACAATTCCCTTTCAAAGAAACAGCGAAATAATATTTGGATCCAATTAAAAGTCTCAAAAATCAAAATACACTCATTACAATCCTCTGAAATATAATTCTTATCCAAATCTTGTTTAAGTATACATATGCATTTCCATTGGGAAAATATGTTTACCTCAACATTGCTCTTGACTCCTTGAATACGCTGAATCCAAATATTGCGAATAAGAGCCCGCCGCTCTTCAGCAACTTGGTCTCCAATAGGAAGTGTACAGTAATCAATCACCTGGGAGAAGAGAGGATCTTCCCATGTTAAAGTCATAATAGTTATATTAAGTGAATGGTCACAATTGAAGGTAAGGATTCTGAATGCTGACCTCTTCTAATTCTGATAGTTGCTGAACACGAACCATATTGCTGTAAGCATGCTCATAGCTTTTCAAAACCTGGAGGTGAAAATGACTTATATGACAACAAAATTCATTGGAATCAAATACAAAGTATGATCACATCACACAAACTATGCACGAACTACAAGAATATCACACTAGGCAAACAAAAGCGTTTGGAAGAAGTCATATAAAAAAGATGCATGAAGTATCAACCAATATTTCGTTGAAATTAGTAATATTTATAGGGCAACACAAGACAAAGTTATTTGAATAATTATCACAAACAGTACAGGGTTCTGCATTAAAGTCTAATTGCAGAAGACTTATGTACCTGAGTCAAGGGAAACTCATCCCAAGATTGGGTAACTCATCAACCATCCATTGAGCTTCATTAACCAAGATTTTGTACATTACTAATCAGACTCATAGGCCATTAACCAAACTCAGCTACTACATGTAAATCATTAACCAAACTCAATACCCAGTTATTAACCACAATTCTAAACTTCATTAATCGCAGTGTCCCAGGCACCCACTTTCCAGATGTGAAAATAACATTATTGCTAGTCCCATGGTGCTAGTGCAGTCCTATCCTTATAAATCCCAAGTGACAGTGTTCAAATCCCCTTCGGGACAATTCGTATAGTCTAAGTGCCTCCCCATCCCCCACCCCTTTTTTAAAACAATAACATTATTGCTTTATAAATATCTTTAACCAATATTCAAGGTTGTTTTGATATTTTTCAACTAAACGCATTCTCAAATTAAGATTATATTAATGCAAGCATATGTAGATACTTCAAGATGACTTAACATCAGCATGGTGAATGTACCATATTTGGACAGCATGTGAAGCAATTGCAAAAATTTCTTGCTGCAATAATAACCTACTAAGTGATTAAGGCATAGTGTGCAATATGACTACAAAATTAGTGAAAACCAAATTAATCAATGCTGAAGAATAGAACATGTAGGAAAAATTTATGAAAGTATGAAACAAACTTACCAGAGCAGCAAGCTCTGTTGCTAGACATTTTCTAGCTCTTTCAACATACTCAGGTGCTTCATCATACTGCCAAATAGAATTAAATCATAATAAGTAAAATTGAATAAATAAACATCAAAGAGAGTAGATGTTCTAGAAAACTAATACGTTTCCTCTGCGAACTAATAGAACGACCCTAAAGAAGGTACCATTACTACTTCCATCACTACCAGAAGCATTATTCCCAACGGGTCTGGGTTTTGATTCATCACCATCATCTAATCGAGACACATACTCTGCCTTCAGAAAAACCAGAAGAAAACGAATCCAAAGAAGGTGACGGTCACAAGGAGAGAGACGGTGACGAAGAGATAGATGGAGATGGCGGCCGAGAGGAGAGAGCCACGGAGGAAGGCAGCGAGTTGGAGGAGAGAGCGACGGTAAGATGAATGGAACGGTGGAGTTTTGGTGGAGAGCGATGGTGAACGATGGAGATTTAGGGTTCGGTTCAGTAGTCTTTTGTTTTTGGGTTCAGTACTGGAAGTATGGAACGATGGGTTTTAGTTTAAGACAAAAAAGTCAAACAAAAATGCTAGGGAGAGGCACGCGAGGCTTTTATTATTTTGTTTCACCCAAAAAATAAGGTTACCCCTTTCACATCGGACATAAGCATTATCCGACCTAAAAGGGTGAGCGCCAGAATTTTTCTCCCACGTTTATTACAAAATTGCCACCGCGTCCAGTTTTTAAGTCGGATATATGGGGATCCGACTTAAAATCTCCAATTCTTTTCTAATTTTTGTACTAGTGGTAGTACCATCCAGTGTTTATTAGGCTAGTACCTTATCAAAACTCTGAGTTGGGTTCCTATCAAGAAGGGACTAGTAGTTCATGTTAAGGAAAGTAACCATATCACGATTCTCCGAAAGGGAGCATGTCAGTTTATATGTGTGAAATTTTCACTAGTCTTCCAGCTGTTTTATCCATAACTTTTGATCCGGAACTCCGATTTAGGTGTTTCAGGATGCGTTTGAAAACTAACGAATTTGTCTACACATGCCAATGGATTTTGGACTAGGTTTTATCTTGATTACAGAAAGTACTCCTATTCTACCTAAGCTCTTAGGCTCTAAGTGCTAGTAGAATGTCAACCATAGATAGACATACAAAGTATGTAGTGAATCCCCAATGAGTAAGACTAAGTATGTAGGACCCAAACTAGAACAATTCCTTTTGGCGTTCTAAGGGAGGCTATTTCTCGGAAATGGTCATTAGCAAGGATAATTTCCCTTAAGAAAATCTTAAGACTTAGTGAGAGTCCTAAACGATTTGGCACATAGTTCAATGTTGAAAAAGGAAAAGTTTGGTTTATCTAAGTGCCGAGGGTTGTTGATAGTTTATGTGAAAGACAAGTTTTCGGGTTTGATTGATTACGACAGTTGTAATGATTTCGTCTGTATTGTGTATGGAATTTGAAAAGATGGGGGACCTAAGGAATGTTCAAAATAGTTAGGATTTGTTTTCCGAATCAACACAGGATGCACTACATGTGCGCCCGTTTGATTCCTTAAAAGAATTATTCTATTTTCTCGTTTCTTTGATGCTACAACTATCCTAATACCGTACATAATCCAAATGTAAATGATTACACCTAGACTAGTCGACAATCCATCATGATAAGCTTAAGTCTATAAGAATTCTAGTAAACCCTATTTTTAGGGAAGCCATTTTGCCTCACCAGTGGGATCCCTATCGTATAGAGATTCTTGTATCTTAGTGTAAGGGTAGTTGAGACCCCAAAAGGGACTGTTAATCCGAAAGGATAAGTGATAGATTCTCAGACCAGTTCAATAAGGAGGATAATCAGTCTTGTAGGATTTCATCTGACAACAAGATTTCCCAAAGGTTCTTGCACTAATTTATAATTTAGGATTTTAAGGTTATTTAGTTTAAGGCTCAATTCATGAGTTATGGAGATTCAATCATACTAGTATTTTGGGTTAGTTGATAAAAATTGACTCTGATAGGTCCTGGCAAAAAGTATTTTTTAAAATCCTATCAATATGTGAGTCATTAAGACAATATAGTCAACTCCGATAGGTCGAGGAAAAACTTATTTTATAAAAATCCTATCACTATATGAGTCATTGAGAACAGTGATTGTTTCCAAGTCTAGCCCAGAGTACTAGATGTATCTCCAATAGGATCGAAAGGTAATGTCCCAAAATTTTCTTCCATCGCGAAGAAAATTTTGTTAGTGCATTGACTAATAAGGAAAAGTAAGGGTTTTAAGTAGAGTCGAGTGGTAGTCCTTAAGCCATAGTACCTACACAAGTCTCCACTTTGGTGGCGAGGTTTTAGTTTGTGAACCTCTCATTTGTGTGGAGGTTAACAGTTAGATTGTATTTTTGTGATTCCGTTTGACAAGTCAAACGTGAGTACAAACTGTTATGAAAAGTGATATGACTGCTGACAGTGTTTTATGCTATGAATAATCATCAAAAGTTAAATTGACTGAACTACTTGCAATTTGATTGAAATAGCTGTATAATGTTGAGCATGTTGATAGTAGCATAGGGTACATGAATTTGTGAAATAATGACATGGGGTATGCTTTTGTGGAATTGCATTGTATTTATGGATAAGTGGATTGTGATTAAAAAAAATTAAAAGTAAGGATTGATGTGCTGAAATGATGAACTCATAGTGAGTTCCTCACATTGTTTGAAAATTGTTAGCATTGTATATGGATGTTGATGATTTGGTTTTATGAAATGATAACACAACTCATGTGATGTTGAAAATTCGGGTTCAATGTTTGTGTATTGAATTCTGATTGACTGTGATAGTTTGTGAGTTATGATAAGCGAAAAATACTGTTGTAATAAGTTATGGCTTAATGTATAGCTTAGGAGAAGTGCTGTAACAAACAGAATGTACAAATTCGAAGTAAAAGTCGATTTTGAGAATTGATCAAAGAGCCCGATCTGTGTGCTCTATGGGCTCGGACCGTGCGAGGTTTTCTGCTACCCCTTTTCAAATAAAGTCTAAATCATTCTGTTTCAATGCCACTGCTTGCCTAACCTTATCCTTAACCCAAGTTGAGAAAATTCATATTGAAAACGGTTGATTGGATTCATGTTTAGTGTCACGAGAGTGTTAAACGGGCTACGGGTACGTATAAAAATAGAGTTTGTGTAGTGAGAACCGATTAGATTATAAGGCTATGAGATACCTTCGCATGAAGTAGAAATGTTCTTAAGTTTAATTAAGCTAAGGAGTATGTGTTGGTTGCACTACGAAGAGGAAACTCTATTTTGAAAACAACCCCAATGTGGTTTTGATTGTTCTTCAAAATTAATCGGTGCCATCATAACCCATTTTCTATGCTTAAGGTAGAAGTTTTTAATAAACCCTCATCTCATCTTTTTGAAATATTTCTATTTTGAAAACTTGGGAACGAATGAGGAGGTTCCCGAATTATATGTCACCCCAATGATTAAGAAATTTCATAATGAACTTTCCGTCATATTTTCCATTGTGTTTAAGAACTACTATGTGAACCTTATTTTCGAACTTGTATCAATGAATTGCATAACTAGTAATAGTTGCTCTAAAAGTGATCCAAAAATGTCTCTAAAAATACACTAAATTGGACTTTATCAGTTTTAAGTGAGGTTTGTTTAGAAATTTTGGAGAGAGTAAGGGTAAAATGACCCCCAACACACTTAAATATCTACTTTTAAAATAAAAGAAAAGAGAAAAGAAAAAAATGGGATAAAGAGAGAGGGAGAGTCGAGGGAAAGAAAGAAGGAAAAGAAAATGGAGAAGAAAAGAGAAAGAGGGGCGAAGGGGAGAAGAGAAGAGGGAAAGTGAAATATTCAAGGTGTGTCCTTCTTCTTCCTACCATTAAAATCATCTTTTCATCCTCTTCCTTTTGATACCAAGATCAACCCCAATAACTCAATATTTCTCTTTTTACCATTGTTATGCCTTAAGGTTTAAGGGGAGTTTCAACTCGCCAAGAACCAAAACCCGGCCACCACTCCTCTTCTTCAATTTTTCGAATTCATCATCATTGGTTGGAGTAAGAGCTAAGATTTTAGGGTTTTGGTAGATAAAAACTTGTTGATGATTAGGGTTTCCGATTTGGGTGTCTAGCGGTATATTCGATACTTCAAAGTTGAAATTTCTCGCGTGTTCGTGTGTGGGAATCAACATTCAAGGTGAGCTCTTCGATTTATTTGAGTTGATTGAAGTATTGATTGATAAGTTAAGTTGATGTCTCGGTATATTGTGTTGTTATTCGGTTTGATGTGCGTTGTTGAATATCGTTTTAGTCGAAAAACCGCAAAACGAATTGTTGACGAATCGCGATGTGAACTTGTTCCCATTTGTTTGATTGATGTGATTTGGTTGCCAAGTTAATGTTTATTAGTTGATTGTGTTATTGTTTCGGTTGATGCGTGATTTTATAGCGAATTGGTTAAAAAACCGTTAAACCGAACTTTTGACGGATTTTAGTAAAAACTAGCCCAAACTCGTTTGATTGAAATGATTGATTGTTTGTCTTGTTGATTAGACATGTTTTCAATGTGTTTTGGACAGAGGTTAAGTTAAAAAGTGAGTGGAACGAGTATCTGATTCGATCAGAATAGCCGATTACATGAAAATGGCAAATTTTCCAATTACAGTCAAAGCAAAAACATGCCCATGTTTTAAAAACACGGGAAACCGTGTTTATTTCTGGTCTTTGTGCAAAATTTTCTTAAAAACTAGAACACGGGCGTGTTTCAAAAACACGGGTGGCCGTGTTTTTTTTCTGTCACCCAGTTTATTTTCATGGTTTTAGACCTTCAAATGCATTGTTTAACAACTCTAACTCAGTCTCTTATGAAATCTATGATGTGTGTAAACATATGATGGTTAATATTACGGTTTATAAAACAAACCGAGTAGTTGTTGTATCGAGTGAGGAAAAGGATTTAAGTGTCAAGTAATAGACCTAAGTGTCTAAGTTAATGTATAAAACACCATGGGGATGACGATCCGAAAACCATTGTAGCATACCTAGCAGAGGGGAGTCATGAATCCGAAGCTAGGTCCCTAGCATTATTCAGTGTAGCTATACGAATTGGGGTTTCCGTTGAAATTGGGTATTCTAGAATACCTAACATTATTTCTCGGATTATGCTAAGCCACGGACAAGATAAAAAGACAGACATGATAATTCACAGACAAGAATAAGGTATGAGCAAGAACAGCTCATAAGACAAGGAAAACACCGAGAGACGAAATGTGAGGGGGTGCGAAAGAACTCACTGACAGATTGGGATGCCAGAAGTGACTCAAGTAGTGAAGAAGAAGCGGAAAGCCAACCCAAAACCAAGGGGTCAAAAAAGGCTGTGATGAAGTTCAAACCGGATGGAGAATGTCCTCACCTCCTTGAGGAGGTTAAAAAGAAGCTCACCATCCACCCAAGGGAGAACGGGGACCTATTCCTCTATTCTGCATCTGGCTCGTAGTTCCAATGCTTAGAACATTTTCTTTAAAGAAGTTGGTTGTTTAAGTTTAACACGTCTACTTTCAGAAGTTGGTTGTTTAAGTTTAACACGTCAAAACAATTTACAACACGCGTGCGAAGGAATTAAACCTTACTATTTACGGTTCAAGATATTGTTTCGAAAATCACAGTTTTTGCTCTAGCACCATAGAAAAAACCAAGAGAAACGGGCACCCAATACAGAAGCAACCAGCGCCCAGGAGGGCGCCTGGCAGGGCGCCTATAAGGAGCAGCCAGCGCTCATGAGGGCGCCTGGCAAGAGGTGGTCTGAAAGCCAAGTCCCGACTCAAACAACAGGGAACCAGGCAACTAGGCAGAACCAAGGCACGAGTCGACCTACTCAGTTCACGAAGCGGCTATCGAGAGACGTCGCAACCTCTGATGGGTGAGTTAAGATCGGATCGATTTTGATAAACTCCTGTCAGAGTCCCTAGATGGGCGAAGCGGCATCGCAAATGTCGCAACCTCTAATGGGTGAGTTAAATTCGGATAGATTCTGATAAACTCCTGTTAGAGACCTAAGGCGCAAAGCGGCATATCGAAAAGGTCGCAACCTCTGATGGGTGAGTTAAGTTCGGATAGATTCTGATAAACTCCTGTCAGAGTCCCTAGATGGGCGAAGCGGCATCGACAAATGTCGCAACCTCTAATTGGTAAGTTAAATTCGGATAGATTCTGATAAACTCCTGTTAGAGACCTAAGGCGCGAAGCGGCATATCGAAAAGGTTGCAACCTCTGATGGGTGAGTTAAGTTCGGATCGATTCTGATAAACTCCTGTCAGAGTCCCTAGATGGGCGAAGCGGCATCGCAAATGTTGCAACCTCTAGTGGGGAATTTAAATCGGATCGATTCTGATAAACTCCTCACAGAGATAACATTGCCACGAGATGATAGGAGGTGATACGTTCAGAAGCGTGAAAAATAAGCAAGACAAAAGAAACGTGGATATAACGTAAAATCATCAGTCGGGCTCCATAAAGGAAACGTACAACGAAATCCAACAGGACAAAAAGAAATTACAAGTCAAAAACAACTGAACTTCTAGAAGAAATAATCAGGGGGCAATGACGTCGAAATCAACCATGTTGGAACGATATCTAACAATCCTCCCATCTACAACCTCATGGTCAAACCGGAAGATGCTCGACTCAAGAACTGCATCCGGTTACATGCACTGAACATAACCTATCGCTTTATCTTAGGCAGCATAGGAGAAGTCCATGGCTTGCCCAGCCATCTCCCGCACCATTTCCTCGGCCGCATCCTTCTGTTTCTTCATACTGTCCAACTCAAATTGGAGCTCCTCCATTTGCTTCTGATAATGGCCAGCAGCGTCTCTTGCCCGACGAGCAGATTCCAGCGCTTCGTGTAAATCCACCTGAAGCCGACTTATATCCAAGAGAAGCCGATCCCTTTCCTCGATCACCCCTGCGCAAAGAGAGAAACAAACACAACAAAGTTAAAAACCAACACCACTAGCTCCCATGAGGGCACCTGGCAAAGCACCTCTAATAAAGCAGCCAGCGCCCATGAGGGCGCCAGACAGGGCACCATGGTCAAAGCAGGCGGCGCCCATGAGGACGCCTGGCAGGGGTGGTGGCCCGTGCAGGTTTGATGAATATCGTAAGACATGACTCAAGAGGATTACCTGAACGAGATCCACACTTCTTTTCAGTTTCCCACTTCGCATGCATGCCTTCCCCAATTTTAACCATGTGCGCGGCAAGTGCGAAAGGATGCTCACAAATGATCACGCTCTTCGGGAGAGAAGATAATTTCACCCTCTTCGTCAGCAGGGGGAGGAAGCCCAACCGGGGAGGGACAATCAGCAGAAGGAGGTCCCTGGGCACAACTTCTCTGGCGCTTGGACTTACTCTGAGTCCCCTGGGTGCTGGAGTCGACTGGAACCTTCGGCACCCTGGAGATGTCCCTTCCAGCACGGCTTGGCGCTCCTAAGCTGAGGCGAGGTCCCATAGAGGGACGCGCAGAGGCAGATGTAGCAGGAATCGGGCTCTTGACCTCGGTAGGTTCGGCATCCAAAGGTCTCCTCCGTCCGGCTAAAGAGGCCAATTCATTAAAAGAGAGTGGAGCGGCCATCTTATCTACTAAACAACAAAGTAGCGAATCAGCAATGTAAGTAAATAATTTATCAAAAGAGAAAACAAAGATACATCAAGACCTAACGAGCAACCTAAGAGCTTGGCAGCTTCAGGTGCCGTGGAAGCCTTAGACAGCTCACTACAAAAAAACTATTGTGGCATAGTGGACAAGCCACCGACGATCTTCTTCAGCATGCTCAAAGTCCTCTGCTCAGGATCAGATAACGTAGATGGGAGGACGCGATAAGACCGAGAGGTGCGGTCAGCATCGACATTACACCACCCAAGGCGAAACTTATCCCGAACCAGACGCCCTTGTTCATCAAAGAAGCCCATGCTGTCGACGGCCTTCTCACTAGAGGGAACGAGGTAAAAATACTTGAACCTTCAATCGTGCTGGTTATCTGAGTACACATGAAAGAAAGCATAGTTTGTCCGACATTTCAAATGCACAAACTCGTAACGAATGATGCCATCCGAAGTATCTCGACGACGCTGCACCTTGAAGATAACCATAAAAACCCTCAAGCTGCATCTTCTTTGAAGAACTCTCATCACCAGCTCGAAACACTTCACAAAACACCACGAATTTGGGTGGAGATGAGAGGGAGCTATCTTAAGGTGATTCATAACCTCCAGTTGAAAGGGTGTAAAGAATGGGGAAACCCGCACCTTGTAAACCACACGGTGAAACATCATGAATTTTCTACCGTCAGGGACTCTGCACACCCTATCTTGGGGGTCAACCACCTCAACCCTCCAGTCGCCTCCCAACGCATTTTGCAGACAGCGGGGAGGTTCTTTTCCTGGAAGGTAGAAGCTCCTGGCGGAACAAACAACACGAGCAACCCAGTCATAACTAAAACCACCAATGTTCACCACTTCATGCTCAAGCGGCAGATCATCATCAGAAGAAGTATCAACAAAGCCAAGGGTACCAGTCCCCTCCGAAGGCACGGTATCACCAGTCCCCTCTTCAAAGTCGTCAGCTCGACTCTTAGCAAGGTGAGCGGTAGGGTGCATCCGAGCCGTCTTTTTAGTCCTTGTCATCTCTCAACCTATGGGACAGGGGGAAAACAAGCAGTCACGAGACAGACGGGAAAACTTAGAGACAACCCCCCTCCCCCGAGGTTGGAGACTTTGCAAGACAAGACATGCTCGAAAGAACAAAGAAGCTAGAAAGATAAACAGAAAGTCCGCCCGGAAGTTACCTCAGTAAATTTGAAGCAGCAAAGACTCGCGGGAACGTCAATGGATGATGGTAAGAGCAACTCCCCTCGGCACCAAGCGAGCCCTGAAAATTCATAGATAAGAAGACAGGTTAAGAGTCAGGAGGAGCAGCAAAAATAAAGCGGAGTGCCAAGCACACATCCGCACAAAGCCAGCACCTAGGAGGGCGCCTGTGAGGAGGCAGCCAGCGCCCAGGAGGGCACATGGCAGGGCGCCAGTCAAGAGGCAGCCAGCGCCTAGGAGGGCGCCTGGCAGGGCGCCTGTGAAGAGGCAGCCAACGCCCATGAGGGTGCCTGGCAGGGCGCTAATATGAAGCAACCAGCGCCCATGAGGGTGCCTGGCAGGAGGGCACTCTCAACAACGTAAATAAACGGTAACGAACAACAAATACTTACCAAGACGAGAAGACGTTGAAACAAGTGGACCCTACTCCCTCCTCTCCTTTTTAAGGAGGCACTAGGTTGGTGACTTGGTCCCTACTCCTTCCTCCTCCTTGAAGTAGGCGCTAGGGTTAACAGTTACTTGGTCCCTACTCCTTTCCACCCTCCAATAAAGCTCTCCAATGATGGATTGGTCCCTACTCCTCCACGAAATTTTAAAAAAGAAAATGTGGACCACAAGACAAATACCCGCCTATTTATAGGAGGTAGCGTTTCGCGCAACACCTCGGATCTGGCAGATCAACTTGGCCCATATCCACTACGTACAAGCCTAATACGCCTGTCACCTTATGACGTGCTCAAACACAAAAAAAGCCAGAAATGTAAGCTGAAGGACAGCCCAAATCACATGGGTAGTAATTTAGAAGCGGTAAAACCCGTGGAAATGTCAAGCAAGAAAAGCAGGCTAAAAGACAAGATGAGCAGCAAAAAAATAAAGTAAAGTGCCAAGCACACGTCTACACAAGTCGGCACCCAAGAGGGCGCCTGGCGAGGAGGGCGCCCATTAGGACGCCTGCAAGGTAGCAACCAGCGCCCATGAAGGCGCCTGGCAGAACCAGGAGGGCGCCCATGAGGGCGCCTGGCAGAAGCAACCAGCGCCCATGAGGGCGCCTGGCAGAAGCAACCAGCACCCATAAGGGCGCCTGGCAGGACCAGGATGGCGCCCATGAGGGCGCCCGGCAGAAGCAACCAGCACCCATGAGGGCGCCTGGCAGGAGCAAGCAGCGCCCAGCAGAGGGGCGCCTGGCAGGGGGCAGTCTGAAAGCAAATCCTTCGCAACCAGGTAGTCAGCACTATGCAGTAAGACACCCACGAGAACACCGAACCTTGTCTCGCAAAATCTACTCCACGATAAGCCACCCAGCACACGCAAACAGGGAACAACACCCAAGGCACCCAGGAGGGCGCAAACTCTCAAAAACAAACAAGCAACCGGGAAGGCGCCCACGAGGGCACCAGCATCAGGATGTCTTAGCACCTTGGCCCAAGGTGCCCAAGAGGGCACCAACATCAGGGGGCATGGCACAAGGCGCCCAAGAGGGCGCCAACCTCAGAGCACTTGGCATAAGGCGACGCCAACATCAGGATACGTCACCTTAGCTTGGTGCCGGGCAGAAGGATTACACCGAAGGAGGTATGAGTCACGGTCGCAGCAAAGTGATCTCATACGACCCGACAAGACAGACAAAGCAACGCTTAAAAAAAATTTCTCCTTTTTTACTCTAGAGAGTGAAAATGACAGAACACGGTTGTTACAAAGGCAGTGTCCCGTGTAACCTCACAGATCCGGCAAACCGACGAAAATCCTTCAAGCCAAGACCATCCTTCGGAATAATCTCGGCTTGGGGGGAAACTGTTCTAGAGTCAACCAAGGGGTCCCATTAGCAAAACCAGGAGGTGCGAGCCCATATTCACCTCATGCGAGCCCAACATGCTTGGACGGTCAAGATCGACTCTACCCATCCAACGATCCACGAGAGTGCACGATTTCCTATAAATACAGGCAAACTTTGCCCTAAGAAAGGTTCAATCTCTAATCCTTAGTACCTTCATTCATATATTCGATATACTGACTTAAGCGTCGGAGTGGCTTGCAGGTACCCCCTGTAACACCCCATTTCTACCCGGTAAAATAATACGAAAATCAGAGTTATAAAAATTTCCGACACATAAATGGAGCGCTACACTTTCAACTAAAAACAAAAAAACATAATCAATTCGCCTGTGAAATCAGATACATAACACGCTAACTTGGATGAACCAATAAACAGATCCTTTTAGTCTTTAAAACAAGTCAACTTTCAATACTAAGCAGCGGATTCACTACAAAAGTCAATTCAAAATAATCGTGGCATCTTTAACCAACTTAAGACAGCTCAGATTTAGCAAAACTCTTAATAATAACAATTTTTAGTTTCAACAATAAAAATAACGGGGCAAATAAGGAAAACAAGTGTTCATCCCCCCCGAGTGTTACGTATCAGAGCGACGACACCGACTCGATCTAACGAAGGTAAGCAGCCTTCATTCGTGATTACCTGCACGTTACCAACAGGAGGGTAACATTCAAACAGAAGGGGTGAGATATCGAACCATATAATAGGACATATGAAAAACAGTATGTTAGAATCAGAAAATATGAATTCACCACTTCGCAGCCCTCAAACAACTTCAATCAATCACAAGTCATCAACATAATCACTTAAGTATGCAATATGAATGCGACTCAATACTATGCACATGCATGTGGTACCACTGGAGCAGAACTCCCGTCGTCGTCGTAAAAATCTGCCAGTAAATAGAGGCATCAACAAGGCATAAGCCTTCACGTCACTTTGCCAGTCCGGGCCATCGTGTTTTGACCATAGCTCCAACACGAAAATGCTATGTATGCGACGCGATGTGAATGCACAAACAATCAACAATGATTACATAGCAACACAACAACAACAGAATTCAACGTTGGCCATAAGCCTACAACATAATATCTTGCCAATAAATAGAGGCAATCCAACCAGATACACGTCGCCAACTTCACACAATGGTGATCACAACTAGGTGCAACATCATCAACAAATCAACAACTGAGCCAACAATTTAGCAACTTAACAAGTTAACAGTTTGACAACCCAACCAACAGTTACCAACCCAACAAATTAACGATTAACAAATTAACGACTTAACCAACAATTAGTCAACTGTGGCCTAATGTGCCTAAAGCGCCCAACAACCCACAAGACGGCGCCCAATGCGCCCAGCAAACGAACGAGGCAGCCACACATGGCGCCCATGGTGCCCAGTGTGCCCAGCAACCAACAGCCAACAAGCAACAGGCAGCAACACATGGCGCCCATGGCGCCCAGTGCGCCCAGCAACCAACAGCCAACAAGCAACAGGCAGCAACACATGGCGCCCATGGCACCCAGTGCGCCCAGTAACCAACCGGACAGCCACATACGGCGCCCAGGAAACAACAGGAAACGGCGCCCTCTGCGCCCATGGCGCCCTTCACGCCCAGGAAACAACAAGGCAGCCACATACGGTGCCCATGGCGCCCAGTGCGCCCAGTACATCAGCAACGGTGCCCTATGCGCCCATGGCGCCCTTCACGCCCAGGAAACATCAGGGCAGCCATATACGGCACCCTTGGCGCCCAGTGCGCCCAGTACATCAGCAACGGCGCCCTATGCGCCCAAGGACCCAAATTTTGTGCATCATTGTGTTCAAAAACCCCTAAACTGATTTCAATCATCAACAGATATATTCAAACATTGACAAATAGTTTTCAAACATCAACAATAGTTTTCAAACAACAACAATAGATTTCATGGATTAAACAAACACATAGGATCCCTTATTTTCCCACATAAAGCCCTTCATGTACCCTATTATAGAGTTAGAACCCCACCCTTACCTGATCATTAATTAATTGTAGTCGTTCCTTGATACAACGGCGAAGACCGGTCACAAACTCTCGAGTGTGATCTGATTCCAACGACAGCATGTTTGACTCGTGCACGTACAATTAAATAACAAGAACATTCAATTACTTTCCCAATCACAAAAACTAGAAATATTTAATCACTCGTTTAACAATTAGTCTTTCGAAAAATGGTACCTATCGAAAAGTTCCCGAACGGGAACACATCGACGACAGCTTGATATCCTGAACTAGAGAAGTTGAAGGTACGGATTTGAACGCAATGCGGAGTTACGGAGAGGGCTGTTGTCTAACCTTGGTGGCACCGTGAATATGTGAGTTTGAAGCTGAATCCATGGTGATTTTCGATTTGACACATGCCAAGTTGGTTCGAGATGATGGTGGTCGACGGAATCTAAGCAAGGGAGCCAGGGAAAAGGTTCTGTCGTGTTCGCAGGCGAAGGGGTGGACCACGGTGGTGACGTCGTGGCCTGAAACGCCGGCAGTCATGGTGGTTTTTTGCGAATGGGGTGGCGACGGGAGCACGAGAAGGAGGCTGAAATCGGCGAAATCAACAAAAATATGGGTTCAGCGCTTATTTTCGAGTGGAAGGCTGGATTTTCGTAGTTTAAATCCTTTTTTTAATGCCAATTTTCATTACAACTACCATGCTAACAACTTAATAGCCCAAAATAACTTTTAAGATAAATTCCACTTTAAATACCAATATTATTTTTAAAAATAAAATAAAATAATAATAACAATCATATTTTATCAATAGCCCATAAAATACATTAAATAAGATTTCAACCAATTTTGATAACTCAAATACAAAATAATTTAATCTTATCAATTCAAGATAATTCATAAAACAAGCACATACTACACTAATCACAACGCACGAAAATCGGGATGTTACACCCCTCGGGCGCTCACTGACCTACTGCCACGACAGCAAGGGACCTACCAACAGCAGTCTACCAAAAAGCTGCTCGGTACAGAACAACTATATATTAGTTATAATTATCAACAATTATTACTTATATACTATATACATACTTATATATTACGACTTTGTTCAGAACAAATTGTACTACTCTGAACTCATTTATATGCAAAAAAACTTAAATACACAAAGATTAAGAGAGTTAGTTATATTCATTTACTATTTTTATTCTTGATTTCATAAAAAATAAACTAATTTTACTAATATACCTTCATTTCCTTGGGACTGTGCAAGACTCTAAGTAGTAAAAGTATAATTAAATAAGAGTATTTATAAAATAATAGCATTAAATGAAGTCGAGTTAGTTGGCATTTACTTATATTTGAGTCCAAAAAACTAGGGGTCCAACATAGACAAAATTTAATCTTTCATGAGCACACTACTAATGCTGTTTTACAAGAACGGATTATAAGCCTCAATAGATAACATCTTCGAGTACTTAAAGGATTGTTAATATTTACTTCTTAATTTACAAAGTTATTGAATACAAAATCAAACATTTGGATAATATCTTCTGATATAATCAGCAAAATCTGAGTATTAACAATGTAACGAAAACGCAAAATAGAGTCTAGCTTCTCTGTGATAACTAAGTAACTAAAATTGAATGGCTTAAACCGCAAAGGAAGACGATGGATGGAAACGAAAAAAATAGAAGGACTCAATTAAAACAAATTACCTGTTTTTCACGAAGTAACTCTGCCGTTGAGCGATTCGACGGAAAAGAAGTTCTGCGACTTTATTAGAAGTGATACAATTGGTAGCTACTTGGGTCCCTTAACCATGGTCATGGTTTCGATCCTTGATCTGTGCGTATTGAAAAAAATTTGTTGGGAGAGGTCAACCGCTTAAATGAATCTACGATAGCTCAAATGATTAGGGTCCACAGTGGCCTTGGAGGATACATTCGTTTTCCAAAAAAAATCTGAGAGTCCAATTAAATATACAGACAAATAGTTTTCATGGTAAATCACAATCAAAAATATATTATAGCCCAATTGATTTGTTTAGTAATTTTATGATTTCTATTTTTTAAATGTTTTTTATCAGGCCCATCCTTTGTAAAAACCTGAAATTATATATGCGCTAGCTTATTTGTCAAGTTCGAAAAAGATAATGACCTCACAGTGTAATAAGTCGAGTAATTAAATCACCGATTTTCAATCAAAGGTAAAATTTTTTTTTTTAATTTTGTAAAACGATATATCTTATATAAAAATTTAAATTTTATTTAATTAATTTTTTACCACTATCAAAAAAATACATCTTTTTTTTACTGTTAAATAAAGCTCATATCTAACATTGTACAAAATTTATTATAAGTCACTTAACTAAATACATCATTATTGAATTACAGGTTAGCATTTGTATTCTAATAAGTTAACCTACAAATGTGTATTCTTTTGTTAACCAAAATTACAATGGGATCATCATAAACATCTTCAATACATATATATATATATATATATATATATATATATATATATATATATATATATATATATATATATATATATATACAAAATAGCTATAGATACCCAAGAGCACTTGAATGAGATGGTTGCGGTCTCTTCCAGCTTAACCAAGGTCCTGAGTTCGAATCCATCCTTGAGCATGCAGCAATGTTAAATCTCTTGAGGGAAAGCTTTTCCGCCCATTGTGGTCCTACCCGACTCGAGGGATTAGTCTCTACAGTTGCGTGTAGAGGATACCTAGTTTATACCAAAAAAAATAGCTATAGATGTATTTATCAATCGAACATGTAGTAGTAGCATTCTTTACTAACCTTGGAATATCATTCTCTTGCATTTTTTGCTACAAAACCGTTAATAATTTGTTCATAATCAAAATTCTATAAAATATTATTTTTTAATTGAAATCAAGGAAATACTTTTTAATCTACTTTGCGACATTGTAGAACTCAAAAAAATTTCAAAATTTTAATTTGAAAAACTCCTCTAACCAGATGCAACAATAACAGGTATGTTTAATATTATTATACAAGCTATACATACATTAGAAAAACAATAAAATATCTTAAGAAAACTTAATATCACAAAACTTGATTTTGATTCAATGACTCTTAATTCTACAAATAAAATTTCACCATCAAGATTATAAGAATTACCATATTTTAAATAAGTTTCAAGATTTATGCAAGATAATTTCAAGTTCTCATCATAGAATGACCTAACTCTTTTAATACTAAACAAAAAGAACTTGTGCTTATAATAAAGAGAAATATCAGTTGGCGAGCTAAGGGATATCGAAGGAGTGCACCAAAAGAGTGCAAGAGGGAGGTCCCGGGTTCAAACCCCGGAAACTAACATTCCCCCACCCCCACTAACATTGCTTATCAAAAAAAAAAGGAGGAGCGTTGGAGGTTGGTGGACCACGGTGAGAAGACGACATAGGAATACATCATGAAGACAAAACAGACGATGGGATATAAGTATCAATCTTATGCATTATAGCTGCTGATTTGACCGTACAAAAACAAATTTATTCATTTTCTATCGTCTACTGATTTTTGAATCTTTTTCATTCATCAAGTTCATGACTTTTATTAACCTTGCACAACTCATATATTTGCACGTACAATTCACCTACATCTATATTACTAAAAATGTTGGAAACCACGACAGAAATTATAGACTCTTAAAATAAAAATAAAATCAATTTTGGTGTCCTTTGGCTTATCAGCAACACTTCCATCATCAAAAGTTACCTTTGGAACATAAGGACCTTTTTCAATGATATCCCAAATGTCTGTGTCTTGGGATTCCATGTACAACTTCATTTGATTCTTCCACTAGTAGTAGTGTTCTCCGTTTAATCTTGGAGGTTTGTTTGAGGATGCTCCTTCTGGTAAAAATGCAATAGAATTTGGTCTACCCATAAATTCTTCCAAGATCTTTCCTCTGACACTTTTTTAGTGTGTTCAACTAAAGGTCTTGCTCTGATGCCAATTGAAGTCAAATATAAGTCAAAAGATAGGGGGTTTTGAATTGTAACACATTTAAAAATCTTTTGTAGACTCAAATTCTTTGAGAAGCTTGTTGGTAAATAATTGTAATGATGACTCTTACAAAAAAATATTGTTGATAAGGTTTTAAGTTAACTAGAAGTATACCCGTGCATACGCACGGGTAATATCATATTCTTTGTATAAATAGACTTAGAAAGAATTCAATTACAATAAATATTTTAAGTTATTAAGAAATGAATTTTTACAACTTTAGAATATTTTCTTCATTTGTCATTTTTAGTTGTTACAAAATACACTTTCTCAGTCATAAAATTATGATAACAAAATGTAACTTTTTCCCGTTGAATAAAATGCAAAATATGAAATAATTATTCTGATAATATGTAATGTTCCACCATAAAAAATTAACTGAAATTATAGCAAAAACATATAATGTTTACCCGCTGAAACTTAAATATAAAAAATAATTTTTTCGACAATATCTAGTACTTTCTTGTCGCAGCTCAAAAAAATGATTATATCGACAACACGTTACATTTCCCCGTAAGAAGTAAAAAATAATGAAATTATATCAACAACATGTAATGTTTACCCGTTAAAACTCAAAAGAAAGATAGAAAAAGATTTATAAAAAAAACAATAGTTGATAGTAAAGATATTTTTCCATCCAATATTTTAGATGTAACACCCTCAAAATAATTAGTCAAATTATTTGGATGTTAATCCAATTGAATTATTTTAGTACTTGATTAGTCAGATTATTGAGTGCTAAAGTTAATTATTGGTTGTCTTAGGATCGTTAACCGGTTAATACAGATCAAGGACGATTTAGAAACGAAATTAGAGATTAAGGGCAATGTGATCATTTGACCACATTACCACTTAATATATATGAAAAGAAAGAAAGAGAATTAAGAAAGAAAGAAAGGAAGCGAGACAGAGAAGGGAAAAGGAGAAAAGAAGAGAAAAGAAGGAAAGGAAGAAAGAAGAAGAAAGAGGGAAGAAGATGAAGAAGATCACCACCCATCACCCCTAAGTTTCATCATCATCATCATCCTTGCTTCTCCTTCCATCCCTCCAAGCTAGGTGAGTTAAAGTTTCTATTTTTCACTCCCCTTTGACTTTGATTTTGAGAGTTTTAGGAGATGATGAATAGTGTTTTCGAGTTTGTGATGATTTTGATGGTTTAGGTGTGATTAGAAGCGAACCTAAGGTGGATTGATCGCGGATTGAAGTTCGATTTGGAGACGGGAACGAGTTGGTGATCGTTAGGTCGAAATTGGGGATTTTGAGACTTCGGTGACTTCGGCTCGATAATAGCTCACGCGTCAAGGATGAGTTTTACTCACGTTTAGGTTTTGATTGAGGATTTCAAATTGTCAACATTGAGTTTTGAAAACCGTTATTTTGAAATTTAACGTATTTTGACATAAACGATATATTGTTGAAGTTTGTGTTTTTATGGATGTTTGATTGATTGATTGGCATGATTTGATGTGAATTGATTTCTGAGACATGTTGACAGGTTGATAGCGTTAATGTTTCGGTTTGACGAGTGATTTTAAAGGCGTTTGGTCAAAAACCGTTAAACCGAACTATTAACGAATTTTGATAAAAACTTGCCCAAACTTGTTTGATTGAAGTGATTGATTGTTTTGTTGTTGATTGGACATGTTTTGGGGCTGTTTTAGTGTTGTGGTTAAGTTAGGAATCGAGCGGAACGAGTATCAGAATCGATCGGAAAGCGAATTTTCATGAAAAAGGCCATTTTTGCAATGCTGTCAAATGCGCACGACCAGTGCGTCCTTGGGGCATGATCCGTGCGCCTGGTTCAGTTTCTGTTTTTTCAAATTGTTCAGCAGGGCGCACGATCCATGCGTATGGGGGGCAGGGACCGTGCACATGGTTCTGTCAAAATTTTACAAAGTGCCCGAAATGATTCCGTTTCGATTCAAATCCTCTTTTAATCCTTTCCTAACCCTTTTCCAATGATGTTAGGCTTATAATGCCATGATTTTGAATATGTTTTCAAAGGTTTTATAATGGTTTGCAAAGTTATTTTTAATTCGAAAAACCGTAAAATAGTATACGGGAGCGAACACATAATATGCTTGTCTTGTGGAACTAAATGTTCAGTAACGGTTTAATGTTGAAGAACCAAACGTTCAAGTGTCTGTTACGATATATAAATTATATCGGGGTTAAGTGTCGCCCCAATGTGGGTGGATCTAAGATATATAAATTATATCGAGTTTGGGTGACGACCCATGAGGTTAACATACTAGGCGGGGAAGTCATGATCCTTTACCCTAGGCCCGTATACCATTAGGGAAAGTATTATTGGTAAGGGGGTTCACCGGGATTACCAAAGCTGGGGTCGGTGTTATGTTACAGTTATAAAACGGTTACCGGGATTACCAAAGCTGGGGTCGGTACCGTGTTAAAGTTAGAAAAAATGGTCACCGGGATTACCAAAGCTGGGGTCCGTGTCATTCTAAATATATCAATAGTATGGTTACCGGGATTACCAAAGCTGGGGCTGGTATCATACTATGTTGACTAGTACGAGTCACCGGGATTACCAAAGCTGGGATCGGTGCTGTAATAAAGTTATGATACAGTTACCGGGATTACCAAAGCTGGGGTCGGTACCGTGTTAAAGTTAGAAAGAATGGTCACCGGGATTACCAAAGCTGGGGTCGGTGTCGTTCTAAAGATATCAATAGTATGGTTACCGGGATTACCAAAGCCGGGGCTGGTATCATACTATGTTGACTGGAACGAGTCACTGGGATTACCAAAGCTGGGGTCGGTGTCGTTCTAAATTAAAAGAATGTAGTTTTTAAAGTAAACTACGAATGTATAAGAATTCATAAATGAACCGAGAGCGTAGTTAGGGGTCTCGGTATAGAACTCACTGAGATTGTATCTCACTGTTTATATGTTGTTGTTTTACAGAGAAACAGGGAAGGTGGAGATCCAAGAGGCACGAGTAGGTTGTACTCGGATGGTTGCTGAAGACTTAGCTTTTATGCTTAAGTTTATATCTTTCCTCGTTATCGGTGTATCAAGACATTTTGTCTTTCTACGTTATGTATTTATTTCCGCTTTCTTGTACGATATTGAACATTGTTTCACTGATGGTTTATGGTCTTACTTATGTTTAAGACGGTCTTGTTATTATTCAGTGAAAAATTTAGAGTGGTGTTCAGTATTTAAACAAGAAATATATCTCTGATGTGTTAGGGATGGGGCACTTGGGTATTTCTACTCGTTAGAAATACTGGGGTGTTACATTAGACATGGTTAGTTTGGTATTTTTGGTAGTGATTGAGTTGATTAAATAGATAGTTCATGATTAGTTGTTTCATTAAATCAATAGTTGATAGTTGATAAATAGATAGTTGATAATTAATACTTTGATTAAATAGACAGTAGATCAAATAAAAAAGTAAAATGTGAAGAGAGGTAGAGTGAAAGAGAGAGGGGGGGTAGAGGTGGGAGAGATAGAGAGAAAATTGAGAAAGATAAGAGTGAGCGAGATAAAAAAGTGAGTTTTAAATATGAGATAAAAAAATCTAAAAGATGATGTGAGAAAGTGGGACCCACAAAAATAAAATATGAGACTGAATAAAAATCAATTTCCAAATTTGCCCTCAACAATGAAAAATTAGTATTTTATCAAGCTATTCTTTTCTTAAATAGTTAATTGATGCTTAAAGTGTTTGTTAAAAACGTTCTTTGAAAACTATAGAGGCTAAAAGCAATAAATGGAAATAGTAAAGAACACACATAGATTTATAGTGAGATTTTCCCAGGAAGGTAGCTCAGTTGGCGAGCTAAGGGACATGAAAGAGTTACAAGAAGGAGGTCCAGGGTCCAAACCCCGGAAACCAACATTCCCCCACCCCCACTAACATTTTAAAAAAAAGCTTACAAGCCAAACAGTGGCCAAAACATTGATAGTTTTCCTAGCACAGTTCTATCACTTTTCACACTAGTTTTCTACAAGTTCTAGCAATTCAAACCTCTAAGAAACCTTCTTAGACTTCTTCCCTAACAATACAAAAACCTATAAGAAACCACTTGTTGTGCCTTCACGAGCAATCAGTCCCTGATATTCTTTTGGAGACCTGTTTTACCCTCAAGTCGAATAATTTTTTTTTTTTGGTTTTTAGACAGAGTTTAAGTCGGCTCTCACCTAGGGACTTGACCTCAGTCGTCTCGTGGAGACCAATTCTGCCCATGATGGCGATTATGTTGGTTCATCTCGTGGTGATTATATTTGAATAGGATTAAGTCAGTTTATCTCATGGAGATTTGACTTCTTTCTTCTCTTGGTGACTCATTCTGTTCTTGAACAGTATTGACTCGGTTCATCTCGGGGGACTTGACCTTGATCGTCTCGTGGAGACTCATTTTTCCTTTGAATAAGGTTAAATAGGTTCATCTCATGGAAATTTGACCTTAGTTATCTCTTGGAGACTTACTTTCTATTTGAATAGGATTAAGTCAGCTCATCTCATGGAGATTTGGCTTTTTTTGTATCTTGGATATCGCTCCTATTCTTGAGCTATGTTGACTCGGTTCATCCTGAGGGGACTTGACCTTGATCGCCTCGTGGAGACTTACGTTGCCTTCGTATAAGGTTAAGTTGGTTCATCTCATGGAGATTTTACCTTAATTGCCTCTTGGAGACTTACTTTATATTTGAATAGGATTAAGTAAGCTCATCTCATGGAGATTTGGCCTCTTTTTCCTTTGAAGATTCATCCTATCCCTCAGTAGCATCGACTCGGTACATCTCGTGGACCCCGGCTAGCTGTCTTGGTTTAAATAATGAATGCACAAGAGCAAATTTTAGCTGGTCAAGTCTCGTTAAAAACTCTTTGTGGGAGAAAAGAGTACTTGCTAGGGTAAGTCTTATTGATAATGAATTGAATTAGAATTACATACAACAGTTATATGATAAGACAAAGAGTGTGTTGTCATCAAACACTTTAATCCTAGTCGTGGGATCGGCCAGAGGTTTGAACTCTTACAATTCCTCTGTTACTTCAAGCGATTGCGCCGAGGAGGGAACTATGTTCCTCGACTATTGGTTCCCTAACTACTCCAAAGAGTGTTAGGATAGATAAAAGGGACGTGTGGTTTGGATTATCTAAAGGCTAAAAACATAAAGAAAAGCAGCAAAGGATAAAGTAAATTGCCAGAAAAATAGTAGATTGATTGATTGATATGTGTCTTTGAACTGTACAAGTGATACTATATATATATATATATATATATATATATATATATATATATATATATATATATATATATATATATATATACATGAGCCTTCGTTGGCCACTACTCGGGCCTACAACTACCCACCGTTGGATTAATTAAGATCAATGACTCTCACTGCCCTAACCCCTAGAAGTTTGGAGATACTTCCCACGACCTCACTTGCACGGGTTAGTGGGATCAAACTGCTTTGCTCCTATTTCCACGGCGTTCTAATAATCACTGACCTTAACTATTTCAACGTTGTGGCCATGTGCATTGAATACTTGCACTCCAAGCAAGAAATCCTTGTCTCGGCCACAACCTTCCTCGGCCATGTCTCATTCTTGGCCTTCGGCCATTGGTGTCTTAGCCGAGTTATTCTGTGATCGAGGCACCCTCCAACCGATTTTCATCCTATCTCGGTGAACTTTATCACTCCCTCGAGAACTCAGTTTTCTAGATATACCCCTTATACTTTTCCAAGCTGTGTATCCCCCATAGCCATTCATCTGGAAAGTACCAACAGTGTCCAGCCCATAATTCACAGTTTGCCTCGGCCTAAATCCAACCTCAGACTCCTCTTTTTCCCTCGGCCAACAACTTCATTTATTATGGGTGTTAGCAAATGCCCCCTTTTGTGGTGTTGTCCAGTCGAGTGGATGGGATTGACGGCGCAAAACCGAAATGACGTGTTGTGTCAGTTGCGGTGACTAGCTGTTACATAATTGATTAGACAAGTGACAACTAGTTTAATGCAAACTGATGCAGTGAAGAGACGGTTCCCTAGGCGATACTCATTGCACCCTATAACTATAAATAGCTATCATTTTTTTGACAGCAATAAATAAAAAGCTATCATTATCACACACCACAGTTGCTTTTGCCTTTGTTTCTTTGTGAACTCTTCTCCTTCCATGGAGATCAATCTATAGGCCCCCCCATCGTAGATTTCACTCACAATATAAGGCCCTTCCCAATTCGGCGACCACTTGCCGAACTTAGGGTCTTTGATCCCAATCGGCAAGATGGTTTTCAAAACTAGGTCGCCTTCAACAAATTTCTTAGGTTTGACATGTTTGTTGTCAGCACAGGTGTTGTGTAAAATAATGTGCAAGTGTACACAATCCAACAAGTAGTAAAGGGATATGTAAAGTTCGTTCCCACGAGGATTGGAGTTTAATAAATGCTTAACTTGGCTAACAAAATAGTGAAGAAAAATAAAATAAAACAAGTTTTTGTAACAATCATTCAAATCAACAATAAAAGTAAAAGGTTGTGAAAATCAGATTAGAGAATAAGTTGGAATGCCTTTTACTATGTAAATTCATCAAAGTGTATTAATGTTGTATCTGATGTTGCAACATTGGGTGATGTAGCATCTCGTGTGTACTTTTCAGATACTTTCACTTGGGCTTCATTACAAGGGTTTATGTCTATGCCCTAAATAGGTTCACCCTAGGCTATTACGCTCCCACAGTGTTCACCCTATCGAACTTTCCCTCCAATGTCTAGGGTTTAAGCAAGGGATGTTAAAGTGTACTTTAACACCCACTATCCATATTATCCTTTGAGATTAATTTATAAACCTTTCCAGAATTCATAAATCAATGCTACTTAAATTTAACTAGCCATTTCTAAATCAAGATGAAAATATTATCACACAAAGGATAAAATGCTAAAACATCAAATACACCTCATTAAATATACTAAGACCTCATTACATAGATTTAAGTATCCCAACTAAGAGTATTTAGCTCATGATGAGAAAACAACACAAGAAATAAAGGTCAAACATAAACCTTAAAGCCATAAAACCGAAATACAAAGAAGAAATATACTAAGAAGAGGTAGACTGAATATTAGCTCCAAGAACAGTGGCTTGGAGGTACAAAACAGCTTCCCAAATCTACGAAAATCTCCAAGTTAGTCAGCTCCTGTGATGCTGCAGCATCCCTCCCAACATCAGAATTTCCTCTTTAGTTTTTAAAGGTAGTTTGGTAAAAAAGGGGAGGAAAATCAATTTCTATACTTTTCTCCTTTTGACCAGCGTACTAAATGAAGAGGGAGATTTTCCTTTTATAGTGCTAGGCTACATGATCCAAGGAAAACCCTAAAAGAGAGGCGCCCTTTGTCCTATATGATCCCAACAAAAATGATGAATATTCTTCATTCCATGCGCTATCCCCACTTGAACGTGCTCGTCCTTATCTGCCAGCTGCTATGCGCTAAAAGTAGCGCTTCACGATTTCTCTCTCATCTGACTCAGAATTGCATTGTTGTGGCACCTAATGTTGCAGCATAAAAAACGCACACTTAAAAGCGCAAATAGGGCACCATTGTGCCAAATGACTTTAAACCAGAATTAAATCCTCCAATCTCTAAAACAACATATTTACATAAATTAAACCCATTCATAATTAAGAACTTACAATAATTTAAGCATAAGAGAGTATAAGTTACTCTGATAAATAAGAGTTATCACTCCCCCAAACTTAAACTATTGTTTGTCCTGAACTTTCAAAGATGATCAAATTGGGCTTAAAGTTTCGGATCCTCAATCATTCGTACACGTTAATTTCTTCAAGATTTCTAAAATTACCCATGCTCAAAGTGTGTGTGTGTGTGTGTGTGTGTGTGACAACTAGGCTTTGTTTAGCTCTTAGCAAGTTTCAAAATTTCACCTAGCTTGAGAAAGAATAGTTTTCTTTTGGTTATGCCAAGGATTTTTCAAAAAGAACGGTAGTCTAACAACTTCAGCATAAGAAAGCAAGACTTCAAAGCACAACAAAGGGCTTAATTAAGCATTTCAGATTACTGGTCAGTGCACTACTAATACTTCGATTCAGATATATTGCTGCAACATTTGGTTCTACAACATCAACAACTTGACATACAACTTTGCTGCAATTCCTACTTCACTGAATATTTTTTGTTTTCTTTTTCATTTTTTTACTAGGAAACTGCAGCTTTGTACAATACATAACAAACATTTATTGCACTGACCATCCTAAAATCTTCATACTTAGCCTTAATATAACCGATGCACCCCCAAACTTAGTTTCATACGCTACCCTAAGTTTTAGTAGAAACTTGCACAACCTAGGTCTACCAATGTCTTACTTATTATCAGATCATTTCTAGCTTATTGAGTTCCTACCTAAACCTAGAGTAAAAGTGTAGGAGCAGAAACAATTTAGTCATCTATCAAACAAGGCTATCTTCACTCAATCTCACCATAATAATCATTAAGCAAGCACAAATTAAACATTTTTTTTACTAATTCTAACATTGATACAATTAAATAGGCCTTTCACATAACAACACAAAATAGGTCCTCCCCCCCCCCCCCCAAAGTTATGACTCAGCATGTCCCCAATGCTCATGCAAAGTTATACTGGGGAAGGCCTAGAACAATACATACTAACAAACAAACAAGTAATGATAAAATTCTAGACAACTGTTGCATGCTATTACAGATGCTACAACATCCAACAGGATTATTTAAAGTGAAACAACACAGACAGTAACTAAAAAGAACAAAAAAAATAGTTAGGATTGATCCCTGATTTAGCTCTATGGCTAGCTCTGGTTGCTCCTCCTCTGGTTACTCTAGGCACAAAGATTTTGGGACTCTTTTTCTTCGGTTCCTCCACAGCTTCTGTGACACCCTTTGCCCCGAAAGTAATTATAAATGAAAAAGTGTGCAAAATGAGTAAATTTGTTTTTCAAATAAAATCTGCAATTCATTTTCTGAAATAGTTTTCGCGAGTAAACGATGTCGTTGAATTCCTCAAAATCATATAAACACGGTTCATAACAATATTAAAGGCTGAAGTGATAAAACCTTTCTTTCAGTGTAGTAAAGAAGAATAACTTTAAATAAAAGAGAATAACATCAATACGTAGTATCATTTTTCAAGCTACTAGGTGATCCGTAGTGAGCACATCTCCACTAAGGCACGATCGTAGAAGGCTGCTCCAATGACACCTGGAAGTCAATCTAAAAAATGGTGCATCGGGGAGAAAGAGCGTCCAAACCATTTAAGGAACATAAGACTGAAACAAAAACAGCAAAGACTATCACAATCCATCAAACCAACGTCAAACAATCACTCACTAAAAGTGACAGATACAACGTGTCCATACTGCGACACGTGGATACAACGCACATAACACACGTACACAGTCAATCATCAACTAAGATCGTCATCTCGGTTTAGCGTACAACCCTATGACTACAACTTCAATGTGATCCTACCCACTACTTCAACGATAAATCAAGATCCATCTAACTCTGGGTAAGCGGATGCAAGTGCCGTCACATCCCGGGAAATAGATAGAGTCTAGTCAGGGTACCCCAGTGTTTTGTGGAACGCCCCAGCTTAGCCCCATTTAGGACCCCCTACTGGGCCTACCCGCAAGGTCGGGTCGTGGCCGTCTCTATTACTACTCCCATAATCGTTTGCTTACCACCCCACCTATCATCCCTACCATCCTTGAGGTACGGCTTGCCCTTACTGCGAAGAGTCATTGCCCATACTGCGACATGGTTCCTCCTATACAATTTCAACTATTGAGGTACGGCTCGCCCATACTGCGACGTGTCCTTACCCATACTGCGATAGGGTTCCTCTTACATTCTTCAACTTTTAAGGTACGACTCGCCCATGCTGCGACGAGTCCTTGCCCATGCTGCGACAAGGTTCCTTCAACAAATCTCGATCACGAAAATACCGCTCGTCCATACTGCAAAGAGTTCTTGCCTGCGACAAGATTCTTCAACAGGAACCATTTAGTTAATCATCGCCGAAGGATAACATGCCCATTGCGCAACAAGTTTCCCATAACAATACACACAATACCAACCAGCAATCACAACAAAACATGAACGTCAATCACTTAATAATCTTAACGACTTCGAGTCAATCTTAGCTACATTAATCGATGCTACGATATCGGTCTAGGGCTTAAACAATATTAACTCTCTATCATTTAAGTTTCCTATCATTCTAATCTATTAGCATATTAGATATTAACTCATACTTTAACTTTTATAACTAAAAGTTCATTCTCATTTAAGCGATGTCTAATTAATTATGAGTACCTCTCAAGCTATATCTACTCAAATATGTCTAAGGCTCATTAGCAATTGTCATAACTTAATTAACTTCGTTAATCTACTAAGTCGTCTTCATCTAGCTAGTACTAAGTAATTCTTTAGATACAGGCACCTCACTCTCTTGTTTTCCTATGTCACTTGTTCGACATGTTCTCCTCTCACTTATAATTATTCTCAAAGTCAATTATCGTGTTCTCATTGCTATAATGTAATTACTAACCGACTAATCATGTCTCCAAGTACTTCCTTAGTCTCACTCTTATTTGACTGTTCAGAATTAATTATTAATGCATCGCCTATTATTTTTAGACATTAATCTTTATAGTTACTCCGTTTTTACTCTAAATTAACCTAGACTATCGACATAATTCTACGGTCATCTGCCCATTCTTCGTTTCTCACATGTTAATTAAAAGACGTCATTTAACATACAATTGGCTACTCATACTAGATTCATTCCCTAAACTTGGCATAACAGTTACATTCCCAAATCATTAAATTACAGGTATCCAAATCATATGGTTACAGTCATCTAATTTATTTAGTTACAGTCATCCAGGTCAGCCAAGTCATATAGTTACAGTTATCCGAATTATTTTCAGTAATCCGAATTAATTACAATCATCTGAATTATTTACAGTCATCCAAATTGAATAAATTGATTAAATAAATAGACAAAATATGAATAGAAATAATCAATGACATAATAGTCCTATCTCCTAATTCCCATATAGAAAAGAAACCCTTCCCCCCATAACTGATATTCAACTGTTCATTTGGCACAACGAAGGGGCTGGTCACGAGCTCTCGGGTGTGATCTAATTTTGACAGCGTTATCGTTGACATGGACGTATACAATCACGCAACACTATCGAGAAGTACAAGTGATGATAATCGTTCGTAATCGTGAGTAGGAGAACTTAGCGTCAGGATCTGAATGTAACACCCCTTTTCTACCCGTTAATTTATTAGCGTAAAAATCAGAGTTCCAAAATTTTAATTACACCACAAGGGATGTCACACTTACTTCGTTAAACATCATACGCCAAATTACTCACTTTTTGAAAACAGTCTTATAATACTTCCAAAACGTCATTGTCAAATAAATTCATAACTTCACGGCGGAAAGTCCAACAATTATACACAGTCTTGAATAAGCTAAAACAACATTCTATTTCCCCCAAGTGTTACATATCAGAGCAGACGACCCGACTCAGCTAGCGAAGGTTCCTAAGCCTTCAGTTGCGCTCACCTGCACGTTACCGCATAGGGGTAACATTCAAACAGAAGGGGTGAGTTCATCTAACCATATAATAAAGCATATGATAAGCACTAAGCTAGAGTTATGACACTACATAGACCACACCACGAGACATCAAGTCAATCATCAAGGATAAAACAGTCAATTCCATCAGCAAGGGTAAACAGTCAATCTCATCATCAAGTTATTCGGCACAACGAGTTGTCACAATGTCATGCAGGAGTATGAAATGCAACCCACTCGCGGGCATATGCATGAGGTACCTTTTCACAAACGTCGCTTAGCCCTTAAGGCCTCATCGTCACTTAGCCACTCAGGCCTCAAAAACGTCACTGGGTTTATGCATATGGGCATGAGACACTATGACATGCACCACTCACAAACACACAAATACACAAATACTCAAATCATAGTCAACTATGTGACCCATCACTTACCAGTTTGCTCACAAGAAGCACATCACTTGTCAATTCAAAATCAACACACAACGTCACTTGGCCTTTTAGACCTTAACATCACTTAGCCTTTCGGGCTTTAAACGTCACTGGGTTTCATCGTCGCTTACACATCAATATCATCAACTCAAACAATAGCCACTGAGGGCAACAACGTCATTTACACTTCATTATAAATAATAGTAGCCACTAAGGGCAAAACAGTCATTTAACTAGCCACTAAGGGCATCATCGTCATTTACACATCATTATCATTAAAGTTGGCCACTAAGGCAGAAACGTTCTTTAGAACATCGTCATTGACACCAAAAAGGTTTTAGACACCGAAAACAGTTTTGCAACGCAACAACAACTACCATTGGGGCAGCCACTCGGGCGCCCAGAACCATCAGAAAATAATAAGTTTTCACTTTTAAAATAGGAAACACTGATAGACAACGAGATGGGCTTCACAACACTTTTTGAAACGTTTAAAACGGACACCCGAGTCAAAAGTTATAGCGAAAACAGTTTGTATTAAAAATCGGGAACGTCCTGAAAATGGCGCCCAGGCACTGGGCGCCTAAGACACAACTTAGACATCCAGAAGCAACACAACGCACGCACACTGACACGCACACTCAGCAAGCACAATTCAGCACAACAGCAAGCACAATTCAGCAACACAAACTTTGGCTCATACGCTCTGCACAAGGGCGCCAATTCCTGCAATGGAGAATTCAACCAAAAACACAACAACTTGGCACGGGGCGCCCAATCGCGAGGACGCCTAATTCCGTGGCCAAAATTCCAGCAACAACAATGCTTGGCACAGGGCGCCCCACTCAGGGCGCCTAATTCTGCACCTAGACAACAAAATCCAGCAACATCATAAACACAAAAACGGCGCCCTATGCGCCTATGACACCAACAACAACGAATTCGAGCAACACAACTTCATCAAATCACATACAACTCATACAAACAACTTCAAGTCGCATATCAACCGTAAAAATAATATCACATCACAAATCAATCATGAACACATAAAGAGTCATCAAAAATCATCCACTGAATCATTATCAATCACAATACCATCAAGGAGTATCCAAGCACTTAGCACGCAAACCACAATTTCTCAACAACAAGTTGTCATATGCCTAGGGTTCATCAATAATCACTAGAAATACATAAAATGGCATACATAGAGCCTACCCCTACTTAGTCCCCATCATAAGACCCTATTATAGAGAAGATGAGACCCACCCTTACCTTATCTCGAAGTGTCTTCCTATAGCGTATCGATGAGGACAAAACACGAGTTCCCGAGCGCGACTTAATTCCCATGGAACAAGGTTTGACTGGAACGCGTACCGATATGTATCAACAACAACGACAATTCAAGAATCATATGCTAAAAATATTAAATTGTATAAAACTTATCTAATTAAATATGTATTTATATGTGTGTGTGTGAGAACCATAAAACATAGCTTCCGAGGCTTATATGTTTCTTCAAATGTAGTTATATATAATATAAATATACATGTAAATATATATGTAAAAACGAAATACATTTATTTTCTTCAAATATAGTTTCTTTTCAAGCATAACCATAAAACATCTACTCCATCTATGCATCGAATGATTGCAAAAGTAAGTGCCTTAATCATAATAAGTAATAACAATACATTAATTTTGAAACAGACCCAAAAGCATTATTTTATTGAAAAGTCTTAAAAGCAGAATTGCAATTATATCAATGAAACAATGATATATAATAGCCTTTAATATATATGCTCACCGAATTGAAAAACTTAAGCTGACATCCTTGAACATTGCAACAGAGCGTGCGTGGGCAACGGTGTGGGCATAGAAGCCCAATCAAGTTTGGCGTATTGAGGAAAAGTAATATTGAACAGAGTGGTGCTTGCGATGGAGAGAGGGAAACTCTCGGTGGTGTTTCGGTATAGCCAAAAATGGCGGACTAAAAACGCGACCACAATCGAAGAAATCGAGGACATATTCGGAATCAGCGGTGGATTTCGAGTTGGGGGACGAGTTTTGGGGCCTTGCCGTGGTGTAGGGAGGAGGAACGCGTGAAAGAATGGAAGGCTGCCTAGGTTTTCTGATTTAACGCAGCTGAGAGAAGGAGAAGAAGATGGAACCGGGTCGGGTTGGGGATTTGGGCTTGGAATCGTGGGCAGAGGGCTTGACTGGTTTGGTTCGCATCGACTGTTAGAGTAAGTGACAGGGGGTGCAGGAAGTAGAAACAGGGTGCTGGATAATTAAAAAACATGGTTGTGTTTAAAAGACACCCAAAAATCCATTTTAATTCATTTTAAAGCCCAATTTAACTACAACTACTATTTTAACAATAATAGCCCAAAATAATTTTTAGAACGCATAACATCTCAAATACTAATATTTTATAAAATAAAATAATTAATTAAAACAATCATATTTCAAATATAAATATTCAATAAACAACATAAATTTAATACTAACCATAATATAGTACCAACATAGTATAAAATATGGTTTATTATCATTTAGACATATTTGATAATTCAAACACATGTAAATATAAAATCGATTAAGTTACTAAATATTATGAAAATACGTAATTACTGCGACGCACAAAATATCACTAGAATTACTATTATATTCGCGCATAAAGCAAAACGTACTAATATGAAAATCGGGGTGTTACAACTCTCCCCCACTTAAAGGAATTTCGTCCTCGAAATCCACCTGTCAACGCCAACACTCTCCCACTAAGGCCACCTAGACAACTAGCGCTATCAATCATGCTGATTACTATTGCTCTGATTACCGGCGGTAAGTGCTTGGGCGGCCGTCCCTCCTACTTGTTCAGCCAGGTAACTTCAAGCAGTAATAATCAGACTCACTCTCTACTCCGCTGCGCTACTCTGATAAACTAGCTCGCATCCTACCCCACTCATCTACCCATAAGGATAACAAAATACTTCAATCATCATAACATCACAACGAAATTTACAGGGTGCATAACAGTCGTACAACAAGTCTCATAATTTTAGTAACACGACAACAACATCCACAAACAACTCTGCCACTCAGGCGACATCAACAATTACAACTGCCACTCAGGCGACATCAACAACTACAATTGCCACTCAGGTGACATCAACAACTACAATTGCCACTCAGGCGACATCAACAACTACAATTGCCACTCAGGCGACAGCAACAACTACAATTGCCACTCAGGCGACACCAACAACTAAAAATCAACAACAGAGCAACATCATCAACGACAACAATATTAACAACTCAGTCACACAATCGGGCACTAAGGCACCGGCAACGGTTAACAATCGAATTAGGCACAACTCATAAAAATAGGGGCAGCGCATAAGCTAGGAACAGTAACAGTACTTTTCGGTACGGTGAAAGTAATTTTTAAAGACAGCAACGATGATCTTTCAGGAAACAACAACAATCATCTCAGGAGGACAGCAGCAGTAGCTTTCAGAAAACAGCAATAATAGTCTTTCGAAAAACAACAACAACAATAACATCAACAACATCACGAGGAAGTTTACTAAATGCGTAACTATAGCAACAACAAGGCACACGGCACGGAAACAATGGCATAATGTCACATGGCAACAACAACAATAGTTTTTCAGGAAGTGACAACAATAATTCTCACAAAAACAGTAACAATAGTTTTTCAGAAAAAAAAAAACTGCAACAATAATTTTCAATGCTACTATCAGTATCCAACCATAAATTTGTCTATGAGTCGTTCAAAAGCAATTTTCAAAATCTCTTCATCCTTTAGACTCCAAACCACCAAATAGGACAACTCATAAAAACAGAGACAGTCAACAACCCAAAAACAGGCACAACTCGCAAAATCGCAGCAGTGTGCAAAAGTAGGGACAGTAACAGTTATTCTTGAAAGCACTGACAGCGGCCTTAGGAAGCAGCAACAACAACTTTTAAAAAGGTAGCAACATTCATTTTTCAGCAATAGTCATTTTGCAGAAAACCATAACAATTATCCGAATAAAATAGCAACATTATTTTCTGAAAACAGCAATGATCATTTTTCAGAAACAGCAACAATTATGTAAATAAAACAGCAACAGCAGTTTAAACAAAACAGCAGTAGCATTCGACTTTTTAAAACAGCATGGCATTTATCATTCAAACAGCAATAGCAAATAGCTCAGGATAATCCACGAAGCATTATCAACTAAGTACACAGGAACACGGTTAACATTTAAAACCTTATTACAACTAGTCAGCCCAAAAGAATAGTTACATTAACATTTACAGTAATTAGTTAATTCCGCCCAAGTGCACAAGCGTCCAAAATGCACATTTTTAAATCTTAAGATTTTTAAAACCACGTAACGCATATCGCAAGAGTGCAACTGCTAAAACAAAATCCGAATCGTTTATAAAAGTGATTTTCAATGCTAATCTCGGTATCCAGCCGTAAAAGTGTTTAATGGATGTTCAAAAACAATTTCGGAACTTCCAGTATTTTTCGGATTATAAAACCCTATAGCGCAATTCAAGGAGTAACGACCAAAAAGATTTTGTCATAAAACTCAAGCATACAAGACTCCATCTTGAGGAAAATTAGGCAAGTCAAAATAGCAATCACATGAGACGGTAGTCCTCAGCTAAAATTGTTACATCAAATTGCGGTCTTTTCCAAAAAGAGTTGAGGTCAAAGTTATAGCACTCAATGAAGATATTTTTCGTTTGTAGTGATTAAAACGCTACGACAGTTATTAGTGCAGCAATAACTTGAAATAGTCCACAAAATAATTTTACAACGCATTCGGTTTCCAAACATCAAACGTACTCACAGGATTTTTCGTAAAAGCTCAGCGTCGACCTCTTAAAATAGTTCGGACATATCAACATAAGGAAGTACATGCGACTTAACAATCCACAGCAACAGCAATTAATTCGACATTTTATGTAAAACACACAGAGCTCAATATCAACTAAAACACATGTGAACATTTAAACAACATGACAATTCATTTAGAAGCACGCAGCAACAAGGTCAACAACAAGGATCACAACAGCAAAACACAGTTCTCACACTGAGTACACAATAGGGCACACAGCACTAGTAGGGAAATCTCCCCCACTAGTTCACTTACCAATAGAAACTTTCCGGTGTACCTGCAACACAAACAACTGTCAGCACTGAAAAGACAACAGTTGGTCACTATCTGACACAACGACTCGACGACTCGGCCGGACAGACCAACCATTGCTCTGATACCACTAATGTAACACCCCTTTTCTACCCGTTAATTTATTAGCGTAAAAATCAGAGTTCCAAAATTTTAATTACACCACAAGGGATGTCACACTTACTTCGTTAAACATCATACGCCAAATTACTCACTTTTTGAAAACAGTCTTATAATACTTCCAAAACGTCATTGTCAAATAAATTCACAACTTCACGGCGGAAAGTCCAACAATTATACACAGTCTTGAATAAGCTAAAACAACATTCTATTTCCCCCAAGTGTTACATATCAGAGCAGACGACCCGACTCAGCTAGCGAAGGTTCCTAAGCCTTCAGTTGCGCTCACCTGCACGTTACCGCATAGGGGTAACATTCAAACAGAAGGGGTGAGTTCATCTAACCATATAATAAAGCATATGATAAGCACTAAGCTAGAGTTATGACACTACATAGACCACACCACGAGACATCAAGTCAATCATCAAGGATAAAACAGTCAATTCCATCAGCAAGGGTAAACAGTCAATCTCATCATCAAGTTATTCGGCACAACGAGTTGTCACAATGTCATGCAGGAGTATGAAATGCAACCCACTCGCGGGCATATGCATGAGGTACCTTTTCACAAACGTCGCTTAGCCCTTAAGGCCTCATCGTCACTTAGCCACTCAGGCCTCAAAAACGTCACTGGGTTTATGCATATGGGCATGAGACACTATGACATGCACCACTCACAAACACACAAATACACAAATACTCAAATCATAGTCAACTATGTGACCCATCACTTACCAGTTTGCTCACAAGAAGCACATCACTTGTCAATTCAAAATCAACACACAACGTCACTTGGCCTTTTAGACCTTAACATCACTTAGCCTTTCGGGCTTTAAACGTCACTGGGTTTCATCGTCGCTTACACATCAATATCATCAACTCAAACAATAGCCACTGAGGGCAACAACGTCATTTACACTTCATTATAAATAATAGTAGCCACTAAGGGCAAAACAGTCATTTAACTAGCCACTAAGGGCATCATCGTCATTTACACATCATTATCATTAAAGTTGGCCACTAAGGCAGAAACGTACTTTAGAACATCGTCATTGACACCAAAAAGGTTTTAGACACCGAAAACAGTTTTGCAACGCAACAACAACTACCATTGGGGCAGCCACTCGGGCGCCCAGAACCATCAGAAAATAATAAGTTTTCACTTTTAAAATAGGAAACACTGATAGACAACGAGATGGGCTTCACAACACTTTTTGAAACGTTTAAAACGGACACCCGAGTCAAAAGTTATAGCGAAAACAGTTTGTATTAAAAATCGGGAACGTCCTGAAAATGGCGCCCAGGCACTGGGCGCCTAAGACACAACTTAGACATCCAGAAGCAACACAACGCACGCACACTGACACGCACACTCAGCAAGCACAATTCAGCACAACAGCAAGCACAATTCAGCAACACAAACTTTGGCTCATACGCTCTGCACAAGGGCGCCAATTCCTGCAATGGAGAATTCAACCAAAAACACAACAACTTGGCACGGGGCGCCCAATCGCGAGGACGCCTAATTCCGTGGCCAAAATTCCAGCAACAACAATGCTTGGCACAGGGCGCCCCACTCAGGGCGCCTAATTCTGCACCTAGACAACAAAATCCAGCAACATCATAAACACAAAAACGGCGCCCTATGCGCCTATGACACCAACAACAACGAATTCGAGCAACACAACTTCATCAAATCACATACAACTCATACAAACAACTTCAAGTCGCATATCAACCGTAAAAATAATATCACATCACAAATCAATCATGAACACATAAAGAGTCATCAAAAATCATCCACTGAATCATTATCAATCACAATACCATCAAGGAGTATCCAAGCACTTAGCACGCAAACCACAATTTCTCAACAACAAGTTGTCATATGCCTAGGGTTCATCAATAATCACTAGAAATACATAAAATGGCATACATAGAGCCTACCCCTACTTAGTCCCCATCATAAGACCCTATTATAGAGAAGATGAGACCCACCCTTACCTTATCTCGAAGTGTCTTCCTATAGCGTATCGATGAGGACAAAACACGAGTTCCCGAGCGCGACTTAATTCCCATGGAACAAGGTTTGACTGGAACGCGTACCGATATGTATCAACAACAACGACAATTCAAGAATCATATGCTAAAAATATTAAATTGTATAAAACTTATCTAATTAAATATGTATTTATATGTGTGTGTGTGAGAACCATAAAACATAGCTTCCGAGGCTTATATGTTTCTTCAAATGTAGTTATATATAATATAAATATACATGTAAATATATATGTAAAAACGAAATACATTTATTTTCTTCAAATATAGTTTCTTTTCAAGCATAACCATAAAACATCTACTCCATCTATGCATCGAATGATTGCAAAAGTAAGTGCCTTAATCATAATAAGTAATAACAATACATTAATTTTGAAACAGACCCAAAAGCATTATTTTATTGAAAAGTCTTAAAAGCAGAATTGCAATTATATCAATGAAACAATGATATATAATAGCCTTTAATATATATGCTCACCGAATTGAAAAACTTAAGCTGACATCCTTGAACATTGCAACAGAGCGTGCGTGGGCAACGGTGTGGGCATAGAAGCCCAATCAAGTTTGGCGTATTGAGGAAAAGTAATATTGAACAGAGTGGTGCTTGCGATGGAGAGAGGGAAACTCTCGGTGGTGTTTCGGTATAGCCAAAAATGGCGGACTAAAAACGCGACCACAATCGAAGAAATCGAGGACATATTCGGAATCAGCGGTGGATTTCGAGTTGGGGGACGAGTTTTGGGGCCTTGCCGTGGTGTAGGGAGGAGGAACGCGTGAAAGAATGGAAGGCTGCCTAGGTTTTCTGATTTAACGCAGCTGAGAGAAGGAGAAGAAGATGGAACCGGGTCGGGTTGGGGATTTGGGCTTGGAATCGTGGGCAGAGGGCTTGACTGGTTTGGTTCGCATCGACTGTTAGAGTAAGTGACAGGGGGTGCAGGAAGTAGAAACAGGGTGCTGGATAATTAAAAAACATGGTTGTGTTTAAAAGACACCCAAAAATCCATTTTAATTCATTTTAAAGCCCAATTTAACTACAACTACTATTTTAACAATAATAGCCCAAAATAATTTTTAGAACGCATAACATCTCAAATACTAATATTTTATAAAATAAAATAATTAATTAAAACAATCATATTTCAAATATAAATATTCAATAAACAACATAAATTTAATACTAACCATAATATAGTACCAACATAGTATAAAATATGGTTTATTATCATTTAGACATATTTGATAATTCAAACACATGTAAATATAAAATCGATTAAGTTACTAAATATTATGAAAATACGTAATTACTGCGACGCACAAAATATCACTAGAATTACTATTATATTCGCGCATAAAGCAAAACGTACTAATATGAAAATCGGGGTGTTACACTGAACACCATACACATGTTACAGTGAGGTTAGTGACAGTGGATCTTCTTAGAGCTTGAGCTTGCGAATTTGATACGAAACGTGACTGAGAAGAATTTGGCAAGGTTGTGAGAGACCATATCATGATGTCCAGGCTAACTTCCGGTGAACCAATAGTAGACCCATTTTGAATCTATCACAAGCAACAGAGGTTAGACGATTTAAGCAGCAACAGGAAGGCACGAATAGGTAGCATAACATGGTTCGAATCAAGCTAAAATTGTATATGCAGTGACACAATGCAAGGGGAGGGCAAACAAAGTTATGGCGACGACGTTGTATTTTTGAGGAGGCCTGGGGCGGGTCTATGTGGTTTGGTGGTGGTTGTTGGTGTGTTTGATACAAGGAGGGAGAGGATTGACGCGAAATCGAGGGAGAGAGATGAGAGAGTGTGAGGGTTTCGAATATAAATTCCTAATTTATGAAAAAAGATCAAGAATCATGGATCAAATGATGGAATTCAGGATTGTTCCGAAAATGGAAAGAAAACCGCGCAGATGGAGGAACTCTATGGCTGCTGCGGCGCTCTAGGGTTCTGAGGAACAAGAAGCGCATGTAGGTTAGAGCTGGGTCGGGTTCTGGGTCGCGCGAACTGGTCCAACTCTTGTGGTGTGAGATGGGCGCGGCTGGGCTGGTTCAAGGAGATTTGGTTTACTAAGAGGGGTGCATTTAGTAAACAGGAGGGGGTATATGCGAGAAAATGACCACAAAATCCTCTTAAAAAACTTTTTAAAGGTCATTTTGGATATCCGTACTATTTTAACAACTCTATAACCCAAAATAACTTTCATAATAAATAATATTTTAAATACTAGTTTTTTATAAAATAAAATAATCATCTAAAATATTAATGTTTCAAATACAAATATTCAATAAATCCAACACTTAAATATAACGACCATATATTACCAATATGCTGTAAAAATACTATTTAATATCCTTTCAACATATTTTAGTAATTCAAATACACATAAGGCTTCAATAATTTAAAATAAGAAGTAACAAATATTTTTAAAATACATAATTACTAAGATACACAATATATCACAAGAATTACTATTATATTTGCGCATAAAGCAAAAGCGTACTAATATGAAAATCGGGGTGTTACAGCTTCAGCCACTTTAGTTGCTGCAGCACTGGGACTTCATCTACAGCAGTCCCAGTAACTGAAGTGGAAACTTTCTTTCCACCTAAGGTAGCAGCAACGAGCTCCCTGGCTTCCTGGGCAGCAGCAGCTGCAGCAACAGTTTTTTCTTTCTCTTCAGTTGCTGCAGGATCAGAAGCTGCATCATTCTCCCTGTCAGCAACCACGACAGCAACAGTGCTCTACAACTCAGACTCTTCTTGGGTACCCGAGCCTTCTTCTTTAGTGTTCTGCTCCTCTTGAACCTCTACCAGCGTTGCTTTAGGGTCCTTGCGGATCATGACTTTAGTTCTTTTCCTCTTCACAGTTGTGGTAGCAAGGCCTGTAGTAGTGTCTGGTTCAGCAGATGCTGTAGCATTAAATGCTTCAACAGTGATTGTCAAGGCATCAGGGTTTTGCTGAGATGATTCAGTGGTGGTTTGTTGCTCAGGTTGGGGTTAGTTAGATTGTAAGGGAATGGTTTGAAAGGGTGTTTTTGGTGTTGGGTTTGATGGTTGAGTGGGTGGTGTTGTGGTTTTGGTAGGGGTGAATTATGAGGTGAAGGTGATGGTTTAGTGGTTAAATGTTTTGGTGGGTGAGGTGGGGTTATCTTTTGGGTTTGGGGATTTGATGGCTGAGGTATTAAGCTGCTGAGTGGTAGGGTTAGGCTCCATCTCAATGTAAGTCTCTTCCTCAGAAACCTCTTTGCTATCTTCACTGTCTTCTATAGATTCACCCTCTTCCTCACTTTCCTTCTCTAATCTGCCATAATGTCTCTGTTTTTTTGCTTTTCTTCATCACTCAGAGACTCCTCATCATCAAACAACAAAGCATCATATTCTTCTTTCACCACTTTCTTCTTTCCCTTCTCAACAACAACCTAGGCTTTCTTTGTCTTCAATGCTTGTTCCACTTGCTGCTCAGTTTCTGGTTCTTCTTCATTTACTTCCTCTTCCTCTAAATCTTCCTTTAGCACCTAGTCAGGGAATACATGAGGCTTACCTTGGATTTTCTCTTGAATACACAGCCTGTTGGTGTAGCATGAAGTGCTGCAGCACAACATCAGTGCCAGATGCTGCGGCAATTGTCTACTTCACACTGAGAACAATTGGGAAAGCACCAAGTGGATGGCCTTTTTCTTCTCCTTTACATTCTACCCTTGCATTGACACAGAGATCAGTTATCAAGCAGGGGTAGAACAAATACCCTGTTGTTTTGATTTGTAGACTTGAATCTCTCTTGATATCAATCGACCAATATCTACTTCCTTACCACCCAGAATAGCTTCTAACAGGATCATCCTCTCTTTCTCCACATTCCTGGTGTATAATGTTGGAAGTATCGAGTGATTGATGAAGTTGAACCAAACTTTTGCGTCGTTCTTTAGATTTCCTCTGGTGACCTTGTACTCTAAACCACTGTTCTAAACCCATTCAGTTCCTTCCATAGTGATTGCTTTCTTCACCGCTTCCATTTCTTTCTTTCCATAATTATCCACTTTTTTCATGAAAGCCAAGCCATTATACTCCAAAGCAAGCAAATCGTTGATGGTCCTTGAATCAAATTTTACTGGAACTTCTCTTACTACTGAGTGAACTTGAGGTTTCCCATCTTTAGGCTCTGGATTCCCTCGTAAAACTCGAGAACCACATATTTATAAAAAGAGGTAGGGTGTTGCACAAATTTCGTCGAACCTAGTACTTTCACAATTGCTGTGAAAGCATCAGGTGCTTTCTGTAGCTGAAAACCACACTCTAGCCAGAAATTCATTTTGCGGAACTTGAGTGCATCATCGGATCCTTCAACGCATTAGTTGTCTTGCACGACTCGTTTCAGCAATATTGGTGTTTGATTGATGCTTGCTTGATGTTTTGATAGCGCTTTGCTTATTTCTTGGCATGGTGATTTTACTAGCAACAAATTGGTTTTAGGAAATTTGGGGATTTTAGGGCAACAGTAACAATGCTTGACAGGGATGGAGATTAAAGTGTCTGGATGCGAGTGTGTTGACACCCAAAAATAAATCAAGTCGAAGGCCGAGGACTGAAAGGGAGAATTGGGAGAAGACTAGGGCGCCGTTGCAAGCCACTTGACAAATCCCAGGAGATATTTACTGAAGGGACAACCTCAAAGGAGAGGATCGAGGCAAGATACAATGTGAACGCCTCGAGGAAGGGTTGGACTTGAGGGATGTCAGAAGAAGCCGACGCAAAGGAAGTTTCAACCTATAGAGTACTACGGCCATGATGGCTCGGTTGTCTAGGTATAGTGGCTGCAGGCCGAGGACAAGGATCAGACGAGGAACTATATGACCGAAGTAAGGATGAATTACTTGGAAGGCAAGGAAAAGAAGCACGTGTACAGAACGTGTGAGCAGTTGAAGATCAAGCGAAGAAAGGAAGCCTTGAGGAGTGAAGCGAAGAAGTTTTGTCCCAGTAACCGTGCTTGTGAGATCGTGGGTTATGGCTCCGATTTCTTAGTTCTTAGGAGCTAGATTAGACGTTGATCTGTGATTGATCCAACAGTAGGTAAATGTTGGCTCGCATAGTAGCCGACGAGGGCCTATGTATATATAGGGAAGATTACTTGTACAAAACACACACATCAATCAATACGCAATCTATTTTTCTCTCGCAATTTATCGTTATCGCATTTTTACTTTACTTTTATGCATTAGTCAATAGATAATCCAATCCTCGCGTCCCCTCTACCCAACCTAACACTCTCTGGAGGAGTTAGAAAACACACAGTTGAGGAGTAGAGTTCCCTGCTCAACGCAATTGCTTGAAGAACAGAGGAATCGAAGACTGTCGAAACCCCTGACCGAACTCACGGCTAAGACCTAAGAGTTTGACGACAACAGAGTGTAAGTGGGAGAGAGAGAGAGATAGATAGAGAGAGAGACGGAGAGAGAGAGATGGTGGTTTTAAAGATGGAAGAGCAGTTTTATGTTGTAGCTCAAAGGGCAGGAGACAAGCTTTGCCATAAATAATTCTAAATGGAGACATTCTCAAAGGAGTCTTGAATGCACTTCTGTAGGCCCATAAAGCATCATCAGGATAATTAGCCCAATCCTTCATTGTAGGCCCTACCATCTTCTCAAGGACCCTTTTTCTCTCTCTGTTATAGAACTATGCTTAACAGTGGTTAGGACACTTTTTTGTATTGAAAAGGCTCATCCCCGGAATATTGTTTAACAACATGAAAGAACCCTTTCCTCTGCTGGGATGTCATATCACAAGGCCCCACCTTGCTGACCAGGAAGTTTACAATGTCAGCATACCAAGGTGCTACAACATCAGGTGCTACATCATTAACTGCAAGCAATTGCTCATTAGGAAAGCTTTCCTTGATTTCTCCATTGTGGTTACCTGCACTATCACCTTCCAATCTAGGCAAATGGTCAGCAACTTGGTTCCCCATCCCCTTTTTAATTCTAATTTCAAGATCAAATTCTTGGAGAAGGAGATCCCATCTTATTATCCTAGATTTTGCATTTTTCTTATCAATCAAATACTTAATGGCAGAGTGATTAGTGAAAACAATAACTTTTCTGCCAACTAAGTACGATCTGAATTGGTCAAATGCAAAAACCACAACTAATAACTCTTTTTCAGTAGTAGTGTAGTTTAATTGAGCATCTACAAGTGTTTTGCTAGCATAATAAATAGAATGAAGGACTTTATCATACATTTGGCCAAGGGAAGCTCCTATGGAAAAGTCACTAGCAGCACACATGAGCTCAAAGGGCTTGCTCCAATCTGGTGTCAGAATCACTAGTGCTGTTACCAGTGCCTTCTTCAAATTTTGGAATGCTTCCAAACAAGGTTCATCAAAGACAAAAGGAGTGTCATGCTATAACAATTGACACATAGGCTTTGAAATCTTAGAGAAGTGTTTGATGAACCTTCTGTAGAAGCCTGCATGACCCTGAAAACTTCTTACACCCTTCACAATGGTTGGAGGAGGCAGCTTTTCAATTACCTCAATCTTGGCTTTATCAACCTCAATTCCCTTCTTAGATATTCTGTGACCCAAAACAATTCCCTCTTGGACCATGAAATGACTTTTTTCCCAATTTAAGACCAAGTGAGTCTCTTCACATCTATCCAAAATCTCTTCTAAGTTGCTATGGCAAAGATGAAAATTATCCCCAAACACGAAGAAGTCATCCATGAACACTTCCATGGATTTTTCAATGAAATCAGAAAATATTGACATCATGAATCTTTGAAATGTAGCTGGTGCCCTACATAGCCCAAATGGCATCCTCCTAAAGGCAAACTGATGAGAGCACGAGTTCCCTAAGCATGTGGAAGGAATTCTATAAAGAAAAATATTCAGCTCCAACATTTTAGAAGCCAAAACACATCAATAAGAAGCAATCATGGAATAACTAATATTTCCTATTTTATTTTTAATTTTCGTATTTAATTTTAATTAAATAATTTTAGGTGTCTTTTGATCTTTCCTAAGTTAGTTTGTGGGTTTTAAAGGCTTGTAAATTCATTATGATGACTAGTGGAGTTTTATTTTTATAATTATGTTTATTTACTAGGTATTGAATAATGTAAATGCACTTATCAATTTATTTGATAAATGCATGATAGTGGAAATTTATTTAGTTTATTTCAAGAGTCACTTTAGGTTTCCAAAGGTTGTGAGTTTAGCCTATAAATAGGGATCTTTTGTACTACACAAATCAGATTATGAATATGAATGAAAATTGAGTTTCCTCCATTTGTGAGAGCTTCCCTTGTGTTCTTGGGTTAAAGAACCAAATTGATCTTATCAAGGCAACTTGTGGCGATCAAAATCCATGACTTATCACTCACCTTCTCATCTATTTCTTGAGTGTGGCGTCAATATCCTTCTTTTAAATCTCATCATCAACGCGGTCTTTCCTAGTTTGCCATCATTTGGTATCAAAGCTTAGGTTCTACTCACTATTTTTTTGTTCATGATGGAGGGAAGGCAAAGGGATTATGGTATATACATTAGAGATTTTGTGATGGATCCTGCATATGTGAAATACCTTTATGAAAATGGGCTAAAAAAAGAGGCAGAAAGAGTAGAAAAGTTAGCCTTCAGAGAAAAGAAGAAACTGAGAGAAAAAAAATTAGAGGAGAAAATAGAAAGAGTGATTGCAGAAATATTTTGTGACCATCTTTGTAAAGTCCAAGAGTCACCAACCATTCACTCTAATATTTCTTTGTCTAGTTCTAATGCTATTCAATTTACTCAAGTATCTTTATCTCCAATGGAGGTAGAAGAGGAAGTAGAGGAAGAGACAATTTCTAGTTCTGAGAGAGAACAAAAGATAATCAAAGAAATAGAGGAAGAACTACAGAAAAATACTATTGGTGATATTGTGAAAGATTGGAAGTTTGCAAAGGGGAAGAAAAAGAATGCATTTAAAAACCAAAGGGGAATGAAAACTTGTAGAATTTTTTTAAATAACCCTTTAGTTTATTATGCAGGTTTGGATTTGAAGACAAATCCTTTCGAAGAATGGGAGAATGATGAGAGCACGAGTTCCCTAAGCATGTGGAAGGAATTCTATAAAGAAAAATATTCAGCTCCAACATTTTAGAAGCCAAAACACATCAATAAGAAGCAATCATGGAATAACTAATATTTCCTATTTTATTTTTAATTTTCGTATTTAATTTTAATTAAATAATTTTAGGTGTCTTTTGATCTTTCCTAAGTTAGTTTGTGGGTTTTAAAGGCTTGTAAATTCATTATGATGACTAGTGGAGTTTTATTTTTATAATTATGTTTATTTACTAGGTATTGAATAATGTAAATGCACTTATCAATTTATTTGATAAATGCATGATAGTGGAAATTTATTTAGTTTATTTCAAGAGTCACTTTAGGTTTCCAAAGGTTGTGAGTTTAGCCTATAAATAGGGATCTTTTGTACTACACAAATCAGATTATGAATATGAATGAAAATTGAGTTTCCTCCATTTGTGAGAGCTTCCCTTGTGTTCTTGGGTTAAAGAACCAAATTGATCTTATCAAGGCAACTTGTGGCGATCAAAATCCATGACTTATCACTCACCTTCTCATCTATTTCTTGAGTGTGGCGTCAATATCCTTCTTTTAAGTCTCATCATCAACGCGGTCTTTCCTAGTTTGCCATCACAAACGTACCACGTGGGCATGTAAAGGTAGTTTTCTATTGATCCTCGGACACTATTGCAATCTGATTATAGCCAGAGTAGCCATCAAGAAAGCAATAGAACTCTTTACCAGCCAATCTATCAATCATTTGGTCAATGAATGGTAAGGGAAAATGATCCTTCTTTGTAGCCTTGTTGAGATTTCTGTAATCCATGCAAATCCTCCAATCAGTCACAATTCTTGTGGGTATAAATTCATTTTTCTCATTAGCCACTACTATCAGACCCTCTTTCTAATGAACACACTGCACAGGGCTCACCCATGCACCATCAGAACTAGGGTAGACAATACCAGCATCAAGCCACTTGATTATCTCTTTCTTAACCACCTCCTTCATGATAGGATTCAACCTCCTTTGCCCCTCAATGTTATTCTTTGAGTTTTCATCAAGAATTATTTTGTGCATGCAAATGGTAGGACGAAATAGACATACTTCAAGTGCTTGGGCAGCTCCTTAAGCTCAAATGAAGGGGGCCTTTCAATTGATGGAACATTCTTCTCGAGGCTTGAGTCTTCCAGCTCCAATGACTCATATTTCCTTGCCCGTATTTCTTTGACAACAATCTCATTTGTAACACACCCTATTCCACGAGCTCTTCTTTCTCAGTTTCAGCAAGAGTTTTGACCAGATGGTCACCATGCTTGTGGAAGTGCTGTTCAACCACAAAATCAATGGATGCCACAAAAGAGGGGTAGAGAAGACCGTGAGTGGGAAGGGGGTTTAACTTGCACTTATGCCTCAGGTGCAAGGTTCGATTCCCACGGAAGGCAAAAATTCTACAAGAGGGGTAGAGAAGACCGTGAGGTAACAGTGGGACCGGGGTGGCCGCTGCGGTGGACCTGGGCTGTTACAGGACCTGTGAGAGCCACAAATCCCTTCATGAACTTGAGCGATGACCAAGTAGGACTCTTTTCTCTTCAGGCATCGTAAAAGTACCCCATTAGTGCTCTTCTTGTATAACTCGTCACCTACTAGGACATACTTGAGGGCTCTCTGCTTGATTTTGAAATCAATCCCAGTAGAAGGATTTCGCAAATAATCTGCTAACATCTTTGTCCAAGCATCGGCTGGGTCTTGCTCAATCACCGTCACGGCGTCCTACTGCATGATTTTCACCACCATACATGATATCTAGAAGTTTGCTGAGCAAGATCATTTGATTCTTGGTTCTCATCCCCGGGTGCATACATGATAACAACATCAGCAAACAACTTCAACAAGTTATGAGCTGAGGCGCGCAGTTCTCTCAGCTTAGCATTATAGCATTTGTATTCACTATTGATATGCTTAATTACTAGCTGAGAGTCCCCTTTTAGTTCCACATAATGGACTTTCATGGCGGCCAGAATATCAAGTCCAATGATCAAAGCCTCGTACTCGGCCTTATTATTGGATGTCTGATCCTCTATCCTGCACATGAACCTCCATGTCTTGACAGCACAGGCTAGATATGCCTACCCCAACACCTACTCCCGTTTGTAATTGACAGGCTCGACTTTAAGCCGATGTAATTGACAAGCTCGGCTGGTGGATCGTGGACTTCATCACACGTGTGTCGGGAACGAAAATCGGCTAAGGCCTGTCCTTTGGCGGCCTATAAAGGTACATAAGTTAAAGCGAATGCATTTAATTTAATGGCCCACTTTAAAAGTCTTCCTTGCAATATCATCTTTGCATACAACTAGAACCTCTTTAGGCAATAAATAATACTCCAATTTTGTATATGCGTTAAACAATGATAAACAAAGTTTTTCAATAGGAGAATATCTAGTTTCTGCATTGTCGAGAATCCTAGTAAGATAGTAAATAACTCTCTTAACGCCATTGTCATAATCTTGAGCCAGGAGGCAGCAATGGCTTTGACCTCTACCACAATGTAGAGCTTCAATGGCCTTCCGGGTAGAGGAGGAACTGGGATTGGAGGATTAGCTAAGGCAGACTTGATTTTATCAAAGGCCTCCTGCTGCTTTCCTCCTCACACCATCTCACCGGAACTCTTCAATCTCAGCAAGGGTGAAAAAGCCATCATTTTCCCTGCTGAGTTAGCAATGAGCCTCCTTAAGGAGTTAATCTTGCCGAGGAGGCTTTGTAGTTCCTTCTTAGTTCTGGGAGGACTAGCTTCCAAGATGGCTCAGGCTTTATTCTTGTCCACCTCGATGCCTTGGTTGTGTACCAAGAAACCTAGGAAGTTCCCTAACAGTTCTTTTGAATCCTGCCTTCAATAACCTCTCTACCTCAGCTTTGATTTGAGCCATCAGCCGAGGGTTGAACCTCCTTGGTGGCTATTTGTGAGGTTTGCATCTATCATTGATGGGCAACTGATGTTCCACCAGAGCTCTATCCAAACTCGACATCTCATGGTAGTCCCATTCAAAGCAGTCGTGATACTCCTTTATCAATTCAACCATCTGGTTCCCCAAAACTCAAGTGGAATAGCAATCCCACCATCTCTATATCTGCGAGGAAACCTTCACTTTCCTCATTCAATATGTCATCCAGGATGTAGTCGCTTATCAGCTCATCTTCAGAGACAAGCGGCCCAAATGGGTCTTCAGCTTCGTCACCCATAGCCATGTCCACAGCATCCTTGGCCAACGACTTTGGTCTCTCTTTAGAGGAGGAAGCCTCAGTGTTATCTCCTAGTGCTTGGAACTCTTGGGACTATGGGGATCATATAGGCACTCCATAACAGCGTCTGTGAGTGGGCTACCAATTACCTCAACTTCCCCGATCATATTATTAAGCTCGACTTCTTCTGCCAAAATGGTGCCGAGGGTAGGTGTCACGACATGGGGTCCATCATTTGCACTAGCCTCGGCACGTTTAGGAAAACCCTGTTTCAACGCTGTGGCTATAGAGGCCACAGAGGTCTCCTATGTATCCCTCTCCTTGCGGTCAGCATCTGCAACATGCCCCTCATTTTCTGAATTGATCTCACCCTCTCCATCCTTCTCTTCTATGAGTGTACTGAGAGGCTACTTTGGGTGGTGATTCCTTGGACACCTTCATTTCCATCCATTGATCTTGGGGTATTTCTATGGGTGGTTTCACTGTCCTGCTGATCCGGGTAGTATCCGCCTGACATGGTCTGTTGTTTATGGCCAAACCCCACCAGTATCCATTCCTTACCTCCCTGGAGAATCTCAATCTGCTATTGTGGACAGATCCCTAATGGCTAGGGAAAAAGCTATCAAATTGCTTAAGTTTCCCCTCATGAGAGCCCATAATCGTATGACTCAGCAGCTAGGGTATATTCCTTATCCAATGATTGTAAAATATAGCCTATTTATAGGCTGTCAAAATTAATGAAAAGTATGCAATCACTAATGTTCATTTGTCTCTTACCTTAAATTTTGTGCCCCAGCTTTTTAGCTACTACCAGCGAGCTTCATTCCTTTATATTTGGAGCTCCTGCTAGTTGCCCCTTTGCTACCTGTTATAACCCTAGCAGTAAAACCTGTAATTCCTGCAACAATCTGTATTAGTAGGTTTCAGATTCTGGTATCATGACACGCTCCTTAGCTGATGTTGAATAATGATTTGCAGAACACACCAATGAGTTAGGTGCTCGCATTGATCAACTCAATGCACGAATGAACGATAGAATGGAAGATATACACACTCTGTTGCGTGACTTGGAGCGAACTACTATTCCCACACCACCACCTCCACCACCAATAAACATTAACCCACCACAACCACCACCGTTAGTCCCAAATAACGCACAATATTCTACCTGTAATTCCAAAGTACGGGATTGGTTATATAAATGTGATCAATTCTTCCTTCTTGACAATACACCACTAGCTTCCATGGTTTGTCTTGTTTCCATTCATTTGGATGGGCTAGCCTTGCAATGGCATCTAAATTATATGCGCAAGAAGTGTGATGTGTACCCCTCTTAGCAACAATATGTCACTGATGTGACCAGGCATTTTGGTGATCCTTATGAAGATCCTCTTTCTGCTTTGCTCTCTGTTAGAAATTCCGGAAATGACCAGGAATATGTGGAAGCCTTCGAGTTGGCTCTCACTTAGGTAACCCTAATTCTAGAACGGGCTTTGAGTATATTTTTAGCTGGTTTAGAACATCACAAACACACACACACATGCATGTACGAATGTTTAATCGTACCACTATTGTTGTTGCTGCTAAACTTGAAAAACTACATGAATCATCTAGAGCACCCCTTTCCAAAGATCAAAGCCGGTTTGGTTCCTTTTGGACCAAACCATCTACCTCAAACACTAAAACATTCACTTCCCAGACTCCCCCAGCTACTACTACAACGCTATCTGCTACTGAAATGACATATCGTCGTGCCAAGGGTTTATGAATGTTCTGTGATGAAGCATTTACCTCTGGTCATCATCTTAAACATAGTGACTCAACAGAGCCCACCCCTGAAAACCCACCAGACACTGAGACACCCACAAACACAGACACACCTCAGCTATCCCTCCAAGCTCTTATGGGCACACCTAACTTCCTAACTATGTGTGTGACTGGTATGCGTGACAAGAAACTAATCCACATATTACTTTATAGTGGCAGTACACACAATTTCTTAGACTTGGATATTGCTAAGAAACTTGGGTGTAAATTGGAATCAGTTACTCCTATGAACATTACTGGAGGAAGAGGGCAGAAATTGGTCGCTCCTTACGTATGTAAGGGCTTTCAATGGCAATTACAGCAGGCCAAATTCACTACTGATATGATAGTCTTACCTATGGGATGCTATGACCTTATCTTGGAAATCCAATGGCTTAAGTTTTTAGGTCCAATCTTAAGGGACTTTGATAAGCTGCAGATGGAGTTCACAACATAAGGCAGGAAATTTGTCTTGAGAGGAGCGTTGATTCCTACACCTAAATTGGTGAACCATAAGACTTTTGCACAAGCTCTGTAGCAGGGTGCATAGATGATGTGAATTATTGTTATAACTAGACAATAAAAAGACAAAAGACAAGAAAATGGAAGAAAATCTAAAAGATGGAAAGACAAAGAATGAATCTATGTGGTGAAGAGAAGCCACATCTTTCATGGAAAGATGATAATCCTCATGTTTGAATCGCCACAAAAACCCTAAGCTCTTGATAAGATCCCAAAGATGGTTCAAGGAAGAACCCATAGAGAGAGCATTTATGCTAATTCCTCTCAAATTAAAAATATGACCAAAGGTTCCTTACAACTTGCAAAACCACACCTATTTATAGAGGATAGGTTGTGGGTTCACTAAAATGACAAGCATAACCACTAAAAGCCCAAATTCAAGCCCAAACTAGGCCCTACACAATTAGGCTTCTAAGAAAGGGAAATAACATGCCTAAAAATGGTTGACTTATTACAATTATTAATTTCTATGAAATCTTAATTATAAAAGTATTTAAGAGACAAGGAACAATTTTAGAACATTTGCTATCATTAAGCAAATTAATCATTTGAGCTTCCAATTGTTCTTGTTCTTTAATATTCTTTGCTCTTCCTCTTGTAATTGGTTCAAGTGCCAAGTCTTGAATCTCCATGCACTTTGGTCCAATTGTTCTTGTTCTTTAATCTTCTTTGCTCTTTCTATGGGCTCAAGTTCACAATTCCTCTTAAGCTTTTTTTCTAGATCCCACCAAATAAGTGCATAATCTCTAAACTCCAACACAACCAACTTCAACATTTGCTCTTCACTAACATCACAACAAGAGAAAATTTGTTCTACCTTAAGCTCCCAATCAAGACATGCTTCAGGGTCACTCTTCCCATGAAAGTTTGGAAAGCTCACTTTTTCTTTCAACTCATTTTCTCTCAAATAATCTCTATGATTGCTCTCTTTTTCTCTATTTCTCCTCTCATAGCTCCTTTCTTTTCTATACTTTCTATCTTTTTCTCTCACATTCTCGTCATATCTCTCATGCATCTTCCGGAGCAAATCACCAACCTTATACTTCTCAAGAGTTTGTGCAACACATTCTTTTTTGTTGTCCAAACCTTTATTCATGATTCAAACAAGCTAACAAGTACCAAGTGATCAAACATGTAACAAGAACAAAAGTCCTCACCACTCACTAAGTGTTTACGCTCAAGAAATGTATCACTCGTGTATATCACTCAATTATGGCTCTTTCTATAATGTTCACTCTAGCCTTTTTCCACTCTTTAAAAGAACCAATCAAATCGCTTATCAAGCTTGTGTGGTAAACTTAGAGAAGTTGTGACAAAACAAGCAATAAAAATTAATATCTAAGAGGCCAAAAAGGACAATGTGAAACTCTAAGACAAAACTTAAGGAAGTTTAAAGACAAGCAAGAAACAAGGAGCAAAGAAAGTACACTCAAAGGAATGCCAAAAGACAAAGACCGACTCACTAGTTGAAGAAGAGACAAAATAATGTAATATTTGTGTGTCTAGGTAAAATCCCCTCAAATGAAGTCCAAATATTCCAAAAAAAAAAATGCCGAAGATCAAAAGTGAGTTGTGAAATTTTTAAAAAAAATTTCGGAAATTTCTACACTGTTTTGGACTATTTTTTCTTTAGTAGCGCATTTTTACTAATACACCCCTTTTTTGCCACATGGTCTTTTCAAACCCCGCACTGATTTTTTTTCTATTACTTTTTTTTGGATATTTTTTTAAATTTTTTTTTCTACTTGGCTTTTGAATTTCCTGAAAATAATTTGAAACAAACTTTATAACATCAACACAAATTGTCAAGAAATTATCAAGAAATTTTGGACAATTCAACACAAATTCTGAAGAAAAAAAATTATCAAGAAATTTTGGACAATTTTGATTGTGGAGTAGGCTCAATGATACCACTTGATGTGAATTATTGTTATTAATTCACTCAAAATAATGGATCGTTCCATAATCAAAGAGATAACTAGACAATAAAAAGACAAAAGACAAGAAAATGGAAGAAAATCGAAAAGATGGAAAGACAATGAATGAATCTATGTGGTGAAGAGAAACCACATCTTTCATGGAAAGATGATAATCCTCATGTTTGGATCGCCACAAAAACCCTAAGCTCTTGATATGATCCCAAAGATGGTTCAAGGAAGAACCCCTAGCTAGAGAGAGCACTTATGCTAATTCCTCTCAAATTAAAAATATGACCAAAAGGTTCCTTACAACTTGCAAAACCACACCTATTTATAGAGAATAGGTTGTGGGTTCACTAAAATGACAAACATAACAACTAAAAGCCCAAATTCAAGCCCAAACCAGGCCTTACATAATTAGGCTTCTAAGAAAGGGAAATAACATGCCTAAAAATGTTTGGCTTATTCTAATTATAAATTTCTATGAAATCTTAATTATAAAAGTATTTAAGAGACAAGGAACAATTTTAGAACATTTGCTATCATTAAGAAAATTAATCATTTGAGCTTCCAATTGTTCTTGTTCTTTAATCTTCTTTTCAATTCCTCTTGTAATTGGTCCTAGTGACAAGTCTTGAATCTCCCTGCTCTTTGTGTCTATAACAATAGATACGTTTTCTGACAGTAGAAGGCAATTCCCTTCAGTCAATGCTTCCTACTTGCCATTTATTGCATACAGAAGAGCAAGGAAGCACTCCTAGTGAAATTCTCAATCTGCTATAGCAATATGCAGACATTTTTGAAGAGCCACAACAACTACTCCACAGAGACCTGGGTTTGACCATCGTATCCCTCTTAAGGAAGGTACACAAGCTTTTTATCTACGTCCATATAGATACTCCTCTATTCAAAAGAACATTATTGATAAATTAATAGAAGATATGCTTACTTAAGGAGTCATACAACATAGTGCTAGTCCTTTTTCTTCCCCTATAGTGTTGGTTAAGAAAAAAGATGGTTCATGGAGGTTATGTGTTGATTTTAGAAGATTAAATCAACTCACTATTAAGGATAGGTTCACAATTCCATAACTGAGGACTTAATGGATGAGTTGGGTGGTGCTTCCTTATTTTCTAAACTATATTTAAGGGCTGGTTACCATCAAGTCCGCATGGAGTTAGGGGAGGAGTATAAAACTGCATTTAAGACACATTCTGGCCATTTTGAGTACTTGGTCATGCCCTTTGGCTTTACAAATGCTCCAGCTTCCTTTCAAGCTTTAATGAATCATGTTTTCCATTCCTTCCTTAGGAAATTTGCTATTGTATTTTTTGATGATGTGCTTATCTATAGTAAGAATCTGCAGCACCATGTTAGCCATTTACAATTAATCTATGACACTATAAGACATGAGAAACTGTACTTAAACAGAGACAAATGTCAATTTTCCACAAGTAAGGTGGAATAATTGGGTCACTTCATTGCTAGGGAAGGCATATCTACAGATCCAGCAATGATTGCAGCTGTCCAACAATGGCCACTCCCTGCTAACCTCAAACAACTCAGAGGCTTCCTAGGGTTAGCTAGGTACTATAGAAGATTTATTAGAAACTTTGGTAAGATTGCCAAACCTCTAACTGATATGCTCAAAACTGACGGTTTCACATGGTCACTAGAGTCTAAGGAAGCATTTCAACAGCTCAAATCTGTTTTGATCTCTGCTCCTGTCCTCACACTACCAGACTTTACAAAATGTTTTGTAGCTAAAACAGATGCCTCGGGGAGGAAAATTGGAGCTATCCTTATGCAATAACATCATCCAATTGCTTACTTAAGCAAATCTCTTGGCCCTAAACAACAGGACATGTCCACTTATGAAAGAGAATTGTTGTCTATTGTCTATGTTGTGCAAAAATGGATCACCTATCTGGCTCATGCGCCCTTCACCATCAAAACAGATCAAAAAAGTAGTAAACACATACTAGAGCATAGGCTTAATACTCCTTTTCAGCATGTTTAGGTGTCTAAACTCATGGGCTTTGAGTTTGATATACAGTACAAAAAGGGGTCCTGAACAAAGCAGCTGATGCTTTATCCAGAAAAGAAGGTTCTGAGTTATTGGCTTTCTTGCTAGATAATGCTCACCCTGATTTCCTCACTTTGATCAGAGGTGCTTGGCAAACTGACCCGGCCTTGAAAATCATCATTTCTGATTTAAATCAGAATCCTAGAAGTCAACCTAAGTTCTCTTGGGTGAGAGATGAACTCTGAAGACGTGGCATGTTGGTAATTGGGTCAGATGCAACTTTGAAGTAGCATATTGTTATATGGTTGAATGATTCTGCTATTGGGGGTCACTCAGGAAGAGACATCACGGCTGCTAGAATTAAGTCACTTTTCAATTGGAAGGGTATGAACAAGGACATTCACCACCACATTCGTAATTGCCTAGTTTGCAAGGTCAACAAACCTGATTTAGCTCCTTATGCAGGCCTCCTGCAGCCGCTTCTCAATCCATCTAGAATTTGGCATGACATCGGTCTCAATTTTAATGAAGGGTTACCTATTTCTAAAGGCAAGCAAGTTATTCTACTTGTTGTTGATCGCTTGAGCAAATATGCTCATTTTATTGGCCTGTTTCATCCTTACACAGCTGTTGAAGTCGGTAAACTTTTCATGGACAATATCTTCAAGCTACATGGTACTCCTAACAGTATTACAAGTGACAGGGATCATGTCTTCATCAGTAGTTTCTGGACTGAGTTTTTCAAGCTCCAAGGAGTTGCTCTCAACAAATCAACAACATATCATCCTCAATTTGATGGGCAGAACAGAGATTGTGAATAAGGGCTTAGAGACATATATAAGGTGTATGTGTGCTAACAAACCTCACTCTTGGTTTGAGTGGTTACCTTTAGCTGAATGGTGGTATAACACCAACTATCACTCTGCCATTCACTCCACACCATATGAAATTGTTTATGGCCAAACCCCACCAATATTTCTTCCTTACCTCCCTGGAGAATCTCAATCTGCTACTGTGGACAGATCCCTGACGGCTAGGGAGGAAGCTATCAAATTGCTTAAGTTTCACCTCATGAAAGCCCAGAATCGTATGACTCAACAGGCAAACAAACACATAACTAATCGAGAGTATGCTGTTGTAGATTTTGTTCTGCTTACGCTCCAATTCTATAAGCAGAATTCCTTGAAACAACACAAGGCACACAAGCTTCTGCCCAAGTTTTATGGCCCTTATAGGGTCACTGATCGTATTGGCAAAACTGCTTATCAAATGGCCCTCCCCCTGCTGCGGGAATACATAATGTGTTCCATGTTTCTCAATTGAAGTCATGCCCACCTAGTACTGCTTCTGTGCAGAATCCTCCATTTGCCGTTGCTGATTTGCTTCTCAATGGTGAACCAGAATCTGTCTTGGCTAGGAAAATGGTTCGACGTAGTAACCTACCAGCTACTAAGATGATCATTAAATGGAAGAATACTCCTATTGAAGTTTCTACTTGGGAGTTCTATCATGACATTGTCCAACAGTTTCCTAAATTCAACCCTTGAGGACAAGGGTTTGCTTGAAGCCATGGGGTATTGTGACGGGAATGTTCTAGTGTGGAATTTCTTGTCTTTTAGTGTGGAATGTTCTAATAACATTAGCTGTCACTAGCTAGGGAATATTACTTATCCAATGATTGTACAATCTGGCCTATTTATAGGATGTCAGAATTAAAAAAGTATCCAATCATTAATGTTCATTTGTCTCATACCTTAAATTCTGTGCCCAAGCTTTTTAGCTGCTATCATCGAACTTCATTCCTTTAAATTTGGCAAGTAGTAAAACTAGCTACCAGTTATAACCCTAGTAGTAAAACTAGCTACCAGTTATAAGCCTAGTAGTAAAACTAGTAATTCTTGCAACAATCTGGCAGGTACCAACATTCACTACAACAAAATTGGCAACAGACGATGGCTATTCTGCGGCGGTTGGTGTCTAACCGCCCCCGGTTTAGATTTCTTGGCGGTTCACACGGAGGTTCTGTTAGCCGCCTGCATATGTAACCAAACTGCGGCTGTAACACCCCGATTTCCGGAGCGCTATTAAGTTAACTCAACTCTTAATATGAAATGATTTTTAAAAGAAATACTCATCCTACTTTGTGAAAACATGATTATATATATATATATATATATATATTTCAAAACGCTTTTCAAAACAATCAGAATATTGCAATATTTTCGAAACATGATGCCTCTCTTAATATGACAAAAGAATTACAACTAAAATATGACATACATAGGTTTATGTTGAAATAATAAAGACTTATGATAATACTTTTTTTTTTTACTAAAATAAACTCATATCATTTCATTATGAATAATGTTCTCAATACAGGTTGGAATCAATTTAAAATACATGGAACTAGCATATAATCTTGATGCCCGAGCAAGCGTATGAGCGACAAGATTTGCATGTCTCCTAACAAAGCTAACCTTAAAGATTTGAAATCTAATAAGAATGTGTTTACAATGAGAAATGATAGCACTAAATTCGGAATTAGATGTAAGCCATTTTCACACCATTTACAACTGGTAAGCAGCTCAATGGATACCGATGTCATGCCCAACTCTACCAACCAAAATAATGCATGTTTAAGACCCATTGATGTAGCAACGGTCGGAAACACTTAAAAAAGAAAAAAAAAAACCTCTGCTAGGGTTTGGCGAAAATAGCCATAGTTGCTAGGGTTTGAGGATTGATCGTGACTTCATTCTCCTTGCTGCGTGATCCTTGTGCTACGTGATCCTTCCTAGCTGCGTGAGGATTGACCTATGCTTCGCTTCAATTACTAGGGCTTGAGGATTGATCGTATCTTACCCTTGCTACGTGATCATATGCTAAGCTTCCAGGTGATATTTCGGTAGAAGTGATTGACGGGTGATTGTCGTTGCTTCTGCGTGATCTTGCTGCCAGGTAAGTGGTTCTGATATTGCTGTGCTGTTTTCGGTTTGGCCTGATATTAAGCTATTGCTGTGGTTGTATTGCTGGAGCGGTTCTGTTAGTTGCTGGATCGGTAGCAGTGGGATTGCTGTGCTACCGATCGGTGCTGTTCCTTATGATAGTCTTGCTGGATCGGTTCTGAATATCTTTCGGTGACAGTGTTATTTTCGTATCTTGCTGTGCTTGTGTGCTGGATCTTTCCATCTTGCAGCCAATCAGTAGCAAGTGGTTCAGTTTGGTCTGAGTTTTTGTGGTCCTTGATCTTGGTTCTTTTCGGTTCTTGCTGGGCTGATTTCTTTTCGGCTCTTACTAATCTGGGTCTGGTCTGCTTATGCGTTAATGGATTTCTATCCGTGGCCATGCATGGCCGATACAGCGCCGGTAGTAGCGCCGCGGGTTCAGCCTCAGCCAGTGACCGCAACAAAGTCATTTGCTGCTGCGCTAACAAACTCATGCGTGATTCCTCCAAATCAGTTGCCAAAGCCTTGCATTAAAGGCGATGCTCTCACTATCAAGATCACTGAAACAGAATATCAAGAAGGTGTCAAAGGGGTGCAAGAATGTATTGCATGGCCGCCTTACCCTTTCTAAGGGGGATTCTCCTCTAAAGATTAATGATTTAAGAGCAAAACTATTGCAAGAATGGAAATCCATTGGCTCTTGGACAATGGTCTCCTTGGGGAAAGGCTACTATGAATTTTGTTTTCAATCGTTTGAAGAGATGCGTAGCCTTCAAGCAATTGGGACATGGTCGTTGCACCCGGGTTTTCTTCGGCTCTTTGCACGGACGTGAGACTTTGATCCAAACAGGATCCGCAACACCAATGTTCAATGTTGGGTCCGTATTCATGGATTGGCTCGTGAATACTGGCGTCCAATCACTCTTTTTGAGATTGCCGGGGCAATCGGGGGTCCTATTGCTTTGGATGATGCCACAAAGAATCGCACATTTGGCCACTTCGCAAGAATTCTTGTTGATATTGATTTAAATGGAGATCTTACGGAGCGTATTATGGTTGAGCATGAAGGTTACGCATTTTACGTTGAAGTAGTTTATGAAAGGCTGCCACATTTCTGCTCATATTGTCATACTATTGGGCATAATTATTCCAATTGTAAGCAAGCCCAAAGTAAGCAGGAACCTCGTGCGCAACCCACGGTCAATAGGCAAGTTTGGGAGCCAAAGAGAAAGAACGACCTCGATGCAATTAATAATCGTGACATGCAGACGCATGATGCCGAGAAAGAAACTCAGGTTAAAGGTACGGCTACATTTAGTGCTAATGTTGTTGATAACACTATTGATAATGGTGCAGGTAGTGATCTTCAAAAGGATACAGTTGATGGTATTGAAGCCTCTACAGAAGAGCTAGTGGAAAAAGATAATCACTCGCAACGTTCCGGAGATCTCATCTCTATTGAAGAGATTACAATCCCAAATCAGTTTGGAGGCCCTAATAACATACCTCATGATGATATTAATCCCCTGCTTGGTTTTATTTCTAACCATTTTGAAACAGGATCCCCAAGTGGCAGAGCTCGAACATTAGCGCAGAATGGGAATTCCCCGGATCCAGTTCTAGTTGGTGACTCTCAAATGGAAGCAGCCTTCGAGGTTGATAGAAATTGAGTCCAAGTGGTTGCTGACCAAGAAGCTGCTCAAGTTGTGATTGATGATTTAAACATCATTAAGCAGCCCTGGGCTGATTTAGTTGAGGAGGAGGTTAACTTGGCAAAAGAAAATTCCCAGTCTGATGAGGGCTCTGACTTTGAGGTAGTTCGCACTAAGTCTCAGAAGAAAAAACAAAGGCAGCGGCAGAAAAAGAAAGCTATCTCCCCAATTACAACCCATTCAAGGGCAGGATCTCAAAGTCTTGCTCAATGAAGTGCTTATATTGGAATACAAGGGGCCTTGCTAATCCCCCCACAAGATTAGCTCTTAAAAAGCTTTGTTTTTCTAACAAGCCTGATTTTGTTTTTGTTTCTGAACCTTGGTGTTCTTTAGATGATTTTCCGCGCAGGTATTGGTCTCGTTTTGCTATGAAAGTCTTTGCTACTAATGACAGGAATACTTTAATTCCTAACCTCTGGTGTGTCTGTAAGGACAACTTCAATCCTACTGTTATCGCTAGCTCAGATCAACATGTTTCTTTTACAGTGGAGGTTAAAAACACTACAGTTGGTATTTCAGCTATCTATGCCTCTTGTAGCTATCTGGGTAGGCGATCTCTCTGGCAGGATCTTTCTCTTCTCCAGCAAACTTATAAAATCCCTTGGTGCTTTATTGGGTATTTGAACGCGATTTTGGGCAGCCATGAGTATAGGGGAAATGGTACACCATCTAAAACTGCTTGCGAAGAATTTCAGAACTGGACCAATCTGAATAACTTGATTCATCTGCCGACTACGGGTGTTCATTACACTTGGTCTAATGGCCGTAAAGGAAGGGCTTTCACGGAGAAAAGGCTTGATCGGGCTATTTGCAATGACGCTTGCTTTACTTTTTATACAGGTATCTCCTGCTATACTCTTACTAAATCTAAATCTGATCATTTCCCTTTACTGCTTGATCTTCAGATTACAGATGGGGCTCATTCCTCCTCTTTTAAATTCCTTCGCACCTGGGCAAATCACCCTGACTGCCTGAATGTGATTAAGGAGGCTTGGCAATCTCATGTTGTTGGCTGCCCGATGGTGGTCCTCAATCAAAAGCTCAAAAATCTCAAGGTAAAGCTTAAGGCTTGGAATAAAGATGTCTTTGGGGACGTTAATCTCCGGGTGCAAGTGGCGAATGCATCTCTAGATCACGTTCAAGCTCAGATTGATAATGTTGGCTACTCAGAGGTGTTGGATGAGCAAGAAAAAACCCTTCAGCTTGAGCTGCAGCAAGCTTTAGCTTCCCAAGAGGAATTTTGGCTCGAAAAATCTAGACTTAATTGGCACTTGCATGGTGATCGAAACACAAAATTCTTCCATCAGATGGTCAGGATTAGACATATTACCAAGCAAATAACTGCCCTAAAACATGGTGATGCTCTTCTTACTTCTGCTAATGATATCGAATCTCATGTTGTTAATTATTTTGAGAATATTTTTTCCTCTAATAATCAATGTCTTGATAATGGTATGGTGGAGGAGATTATCCCTAATCTTGTTACAGGGGAGGAGAATAGTATGCTCACCAATGTTCCTAATAGGGAAGAGATTAAGCAGGCCATCTTTGCTATGAATCCTAACGGTGTCCCTGGCCCGGATGGTTTTGGCGCTTTCTTTTATCAGCATTACTGGGACATCATCGCTGAAGATATGGTGAGCGCGGTTCAACAATTCTTCAAGCATGGATGGATGCTTCCGAATTTCAATTCTAATTTGGTGGTCCTTATTCCTAAAGTCAATGGTGCTGACAGTATTGAGAAGTTCCGGCCTATCGCTCTTGCTAACTTTAAGTTTAAGATTATCACTAAGGTGCTTGCTGACCGTCTCTCCAGAATTGCTCCCCGTATCGTTTCATCTCAGCAACGTGGTTTTATTCAAGGTAGAAACATTTCGGATTGCATCTGCTTAACTTCTGAAGCCATTAATATGCTGAATAACAGGTCATTTGGTGGTAATATGGCTCTTAAGGTTGATGTCACAAAAGCTTTTGACACTTTGGATTGGAATTTCCTTCTACGAGTTCTCAAGGCTTTTGGTTTTAATAGTAAATTCTGTGATTGGGTTAATGTTCTTTTGCACTCTGCAAAGCTTTCGATCTCAGTCAATGGCAAGCCCTCTGGGTACTTTAGTTGCAAGCGGGGTGTGCGTCAAGGGGATCCCCTCTCCCCCCTTCTTTTCTGCTTGGCTGAGGAGGTTTTGAGCAGAGGCATCTCCAAGCTGGTGCAGGATGGGGACCTCCAGTTAATCAATGGTCCTAGAGGTACTCAGGTTCCCTCTCATACCCTTTATGCTGATGACATCATGATTTTTTGCAGAGCTTCGCATATAAATCTCCATAATCTCCTCAACTTCTTTACTAAGTATGGTGAAGCTTCTGGTCAGATTGTTAACTCTAGCAAATCTACAGTTCATTTGGGCGCCACTCCCAATCCCCGGCAGCGTCGCATTGTCGATCTCCTGGGCTTCTCTATTGGCCAGTTGTCGTTCACATACTTGGGTATTCCAATTTTCAAAGGTAAGCCCAAAGCTGTCTATTTAATGTCAACCGCTGACAAGATTAAAGCCCAGTTATCAGCGTGGAAAGCTTCCCTCCTCTCTATTGCCGGAAGAGCGCAGCTGGTCAAGTCGGTGGTGTAAAGTATGTTAATTTACAGCTTCCTGATTTACAAATGGCCTTCATCTCTGTTGAATACTGTGGATTCTTGGATTAGAAACTTCATTTGGTCTGGTGACGTCAATCAGCGTAAAGTGGTTACTGTGGCATGGCATAAGGTTTGTAGACCAACCGCTGGGGGGGTCTTGGGATTAGGTCCCTCAAAGACACTAATAAGGCAGCCTGTCTTAAGCTTAGCTGGGAGCTCAGCATTTCCCAGAACAGCTGGGCTGTTCTGTTAAGATCTAGGGTCTTCAGAAATAATACTGCGATCTCTTATCATATCAGTTCTTCTTTGTGGGGTCATTTGCGTGATCATCTTTCCACCATCCAAGAAAACTACATTTGGCAAATTGGTAAAGGAGATTGTATCAACTTTTGGCTTGATCCTTGGATGTCGGCCCCTCTTGTAAATCTTCTTAATGTCCCTGAGCATCGCCAGCTCTATCTCAAGGCCCGTGTTTGTGACTTCATTCAGAATGGTCACTGGTGTATCCCTGCTTCTCTTTCCAATATCTTTCCTCAGCTGACTTCACTACTTCATGAAAAAGATCTGCCTTCATTTGACTCTCAAGATCAGCTGATTTGGAAAAACTCTACCGATGGTAGGCTTACTTTTAAAACTGCTTATCTTTATTTCAGGCCTGTTGGGCAACCTAGTAGGTGGTTCAAGAATATTTGGCGAAGTGTTATTCCTCCATCCAAGCCTCTTCTTATGTGGCGCATCCTCCATCACCGTATGCCAACTGATGAGCAGCTCAGAAGCCGTGGATGTGGTACTGTTTCCATGTGTAGTCTCTGTGAAGCGGACTATGAGTCCTCCTTGCACCTTTTCTGTGAGTGTTCTTTCGCTAAACAGCTTTGGGATTGGCTTAATGGCAAGCTCTCTCTTAATATTGATGTTTCCTCCCCAGAGACGATTTTTGAAGTCTGTCTGCGCCCTTGGTCGGCCCAAGTGCAGGATGTTGTTTCCGCTGCGGTTATTAACGTTTTTTGGGCTATTTGGTTCTCTCGGAATCAGATTCGTTTTGACAACAAGAAGATCTTGCCCACTTACCTGAAAAATTTGATCATGGCAAATGTGAACATTTCTGGCAATCTCAGCAAGGGCTCCACGTCTAACTCCATGCAGGAATTTGTGATTTTTAAGGGTTTTTCGGTTGAGTGCAAACATCGTAAGGCTCCTACAAATATAGAGGTTATCTGCCAGTCTCCTCCTTCCTTTTGGGTTAAGTGTAATACTGATGGCGCTGCGAGGGGGTCCCCTGGTTTAGCTGCCTGTGGGGGTATCTTTCGCGACAGTAATGCTGAGTCTCTTGGCTGTTTTATGCTTCCTCTAGGTACAAATTACGCGCTTCATGCTGAGCTTGTCGGGGTCATGGTCGCCATTGAAGTGGCTTTCCGAAAAGGTTGGCATCGGCTATGGATTGAGAGTGACTTTCAGCTTGCTGTTATGGCTTTCTCGTCTCACTCAATTGTGCCTTGGAATCTCCGCAATCGTTGGCTTAATTGCATGGGTCTGCTCAAATCAATGACTGTCACTTGCACTCATATTTTTCGGGAAGGGAATCACTGCGCTGATAAGCTTGCGTCTCATGGGATCAACCTGTCTGGTTTCCAATGGTGGAATTCTGTTCCCTATTTTATTAAGGATAATTTTATCCGTAATAGGATTGCCCTTCCTTATTTTCGTTTCAGACAATAATGTTTTATTTTTGTTTGCATGGGTTTTGGTATATGTGCCCCATGCTTCTTGTATTTTTGTTTTTTGTTTATTAATGAAATAGAGGGGAGTACTCTTTCCTTCTAGATGTTTTTATCCCTAAAGAGGGTTTTGCATCAGAAGGTTTTAACGAGGCTCATTTCCTTTTGTTTAAAAAAAAAAGACCCATTGCTTCCGCCTCGTGAGGTGTTGGACTACCATGAAACCACATGGTCATTCCTTTATGGAATTCACCCGAATAACCTAGAATGCACATCCCCACGCCAAACTTGTTGTCGGCTGGAAAAAGGGCATCGTCTGTGTTGCATTTAAGTTGTCCAACAATTGGTTTCTGCCAATGAAGTTGTTGTCCCAGCTGCTGGTTCGTCTGCACTGTTGCACATGGAGTTGTTAACTTTACCCACTTTCACTCATGCAAGAAATCTACGGCTTTGTTCACTGCTACTCCAAGTGGTTGCATTAAAGCATCCCATACCTTTGCATTCCTACGCCCCCCATATTGCCCAAATCATCATGACTAATTTATCTACCTTCGTTGCTGCAAGTGTTTGGATCAAATTAAACAAGCATTCCCTAAAACTCTCAGCAACATGCCACTCATTCTCAAGATTGCCTTCACACATAGGACATGAAACTCTCATAACATTTCTTCTCTGTAAATTGCTCCTTGTTGGTTACACACCCCTTGGCCCTTGCTACCCTCCATAAGAATAATTTGATTTTTTAAGGGATTTTCATTCTCCACAAGTATAACCAGTCTCCATCAAGGCGTAGATGTGAGTTATCCATGAGTTCCTCCATTATTGCATAGTATGTCTCAGAGTGAATATTTCAGTCTTGCTTCTCCACCAAAAAATCTGGTCCTCCTTTTCAACATTAAATCGTGGCATTTGTTTGGTCACATTAGCTTCTTGTGCTATAAAAATATGATCAATCAACTCCACATTCCAATTGTTACTATCCTGATTCCACAAATTCTTAACACAAAAATGCTCAATACCCGAAATTTTTTGTGACTTCACAAAACCATCATGACTTTTCCTCAACCAAGGGTCACGCCAAATAGAAATTTTCTCACCATTTCCTATTCTCCATTGTACTCCCAAATTAACAACTACCCGAGAAGTGAAGATACTACGCCATACATAGATGGGATTGTGCCCCAAGGAGCCCCCCATAAAGCCACGGTTTGGAAAATATTTTACTTTGAAGACTCTAGCAACAATAGTATCTGTGTGGGTTGCAATATGCCATGCCTACTTCCCTAGTAATGCCAAATTGAAGTCATGGAAATGTCGGAAACCCATGCCACCATGCTCCTTTCTAACCGTAAATTTGTCCCATCTCAACCAATTGATTCCACAGCTTCCTCCTCTATTAGAGCCCCACCAAAATGAATTAATCATCCATTCCAGCTCTTCCCCTAGAGTAGTGGGGATCATGAACACACTCATATAGTATGTTGGAGTAGATTGTGCAACCGACTTCACTAAGACTTCTCTGCCTGCTTTAGTTTAGTGTTTGTCCGACCAATGTTGAATTTTCTTCCACATCCTCTCTCGAAGGTAGCCAAACATCTGCTTTTTATTTCTACAGATCATGGAAGGAAGACCTAAATACTTGCCGGTACCTAGTCTCTTTGTCACCTCAAGAGTTGATATGACCTCCTCTCTAGTAATCTGTGAAGTGTTGCGACTAAAGAAAATCTCTGATTTGTGCATGTTGATCGCCTGTCCTGATACTTTCTCATAAGTGGTGAAAATATTTTTAACATTTCTATTCTGTCTCATTTTCCCTGCAGAAAAGAAAACAATCGTCAGCAAAAAGGAGGTGTGTAAGGGTTGGTGCCCCCTACACACTCTCACGCCATGTAAGTCTCCACTAGTCTTAGTTTTTTTAAGAAGTGTAGTAAGTCCATCCGCATATATAATAAATAGATAGGGCGACAGTGGGTCACCCTGTCTAAGTCCTCTCCCTGGTGTGATAAGTCCCATTCAATCACCATTGACAAACACTGAGTATTACACAGTCTCCAAACACAATAGTCATCCAACTCACCCATCTTCAACATCATAGCCTTTAGATCGCCACTAGCACATTATCGAGAATAGACTTATTCTCCACAAAGGCCGATTGTCCCATAGCAATACATTTGTGCAAAAACGGTTTAAGTCTATCTGCAAGCATCTTAGAAATGATTTTATATATAACATTACAAAGAGAGATAGGCCTTAAATCCTTCATGGAGGTGGGATTCTCCACTTTTGGAATAAGAACTATGTTTGCATCATTAAGACTAGACAGAAATTCACTTGTCTCCAACCACTCCTTCCCAGTCTGAAAAAGTTCCACACCACACAGGTTCCAAAATCTTTTGAAAAAAATAGGATTCAACCCATCCGGCCCCGGAGCTTTGTCCGAATGCACCTGTGCCACCACATTCGAAACCACATCCTCATAATCCCCATTGCTACCCTCAAACAAAGAAGAAAAGTAGTCTCTAACAATTTCACTAATCTCATGTTGCTCTAAGGCCTCTGACCCATCCCCCTTCGCGCACTTGCCATTGCGTGAAAAAAGCGAGAATTTGTGTCCCCATCCTTGAGCCAATATACCTACATCCTTTGTTTCCAAAATGCTTCTTCCCATGCCAACAAAGTGCTCAACAGATTCTTTGCTTCAATCAAACCTGGATCTTCACTCCCACCTGGCATAACCCTCAAAATCTTAATGTTCCTGCAACAAGTGTCGATCCCCTCCTTCTACCGTGACCGTAGTCTCTTCCCTTAAGCATCAATGGCACTAGCACAATGCTTCACTTTTGTCATAAAGTCACTCCCTTCTCCAATCATCCAACTGTCACAAACGATACTAGGTAGCTTTGGATCTTCAAGCCAAGAGTTTCAAACTTAAACTCTCGATGCCTAACCTCGCGATCCCACTCATTCAAACGGACCTAAAGGAGAGTGTGATCTAATTTCTCAGATACACCATTAAAAAATTTACAGTGAGGAAACATATCAATCCAGCTCTGAGTAACTAGCACACGATCCAACTGACCCTCCTTAGCCCTCGGTCTCCCTAAAATTTTGAACTAAGTGAACGGATAGCCCTTCATAGGTAAATCAACCAAAGCACACTCTTGCACCGCCTCTTGAAAGCCCCGAATGACCCAAGGAGCTCTCTCTAATTCAAAATCCGGCAAACATGATTCAAAATCCGGCAATCATAAGGTTTTCTCCAATGTAAAATCCGGCAATGAACGCTAGAGTCCTCCAGCGATTCTGTAAGGATCCTTGATAGAGTTTTTCGAGCGTAACCACGTCGGTACCACGTAATTACCCCCATGCTCTATTAAAGTCCCTTCCTATTATAGCATGCGCAACCAATGAACACACCACTAGGCAGTTAAAATGGAACAAGCAAACACATCAGACTCTACCTCCACAGACAAATTGATCAAATCAATACAAACATGAGGAAACCAGACTCATTCATACAATCCTAACTTCAGCGATGACTACGCCACCTCCCCATCGGACTCAACAGGCTACAAACAACAATCGAAAGGACACTGTGAGGAATGAACCTAATCGAACGCAGTGTCTATCAACCACAGCTACAACATCAACAATCGCAACAACTTTAGTATCTTTTGAACAAGATTTTAACGACAACAGCAACGAAGACGACGACAACAACAACCACATCAGAGTCCACAAGCTCATAACCACATACTGTTAGGCATAAAATCAATTCATCAACTGTATCATCAGATTATTCTCATGATCATACACAACACATTTATGAGCAAATCACTTCCATCGTCACAGCACACTAAACAAATCATCAATCGATCACACAATTATATTTAACTACGTCATCATTGAAAAATTCAAAATCCGGCAATCATAAGGTTTTCTCCAATGTAACGCTAGACCACCAGTTCTACCAATTCTATCCACCACAAACGCATTATCAAAACCCAACCAAACATGAATCTCCTCAGTTCTATTTGCATGTACCAAAGTCTCACAAAGAAAAATAACATCCGGATGGTACGCCCGGATGAGGTCACGAATAGACGGAACTGCACTCGGGTTGCCCAGGCCCCAGCAGTTCCATCTATTGAAACTCATTGTTCCCGGCAGGCCTGCTTGCCAGGACCAGTCTTTAAAAAATTCATCTCAAGTTGTTCATTCACCACTTTACCAGTTGCATGCATTTCGTTAGCACCACACGTACCGAGTTTCTGAGTTACTAAGTTCGCTATTTCTACACTTGTTGAGTCGCTGAGTACATTCTAACTGGCCCCACTTCTCCTTTTCCTCTTTCGGTCAAACTCAGTTACCATTGGTTCATCAAAACTCTCCTTTTCCATCTCCGTCGCCCCTATTAGAATCATTGGATTTATTGCCTTTGTCTCTCCATATTCAAATTCGTGGGCCCCCATGCTCTTTATTTGCGATTTGAATATCAGATTGAGTAGGATTTACGCTGTTGTTATGTAAATTTCTCCCACGGTTGCGCGGTGGTTCACCCAGCTGTCACTTCCACTTTCACGCAGCCACTTGGAACTTCCGCCGCTACCAGTCCTCCGTACCTCCGCCCTCAACTTAGGCCCCACCCCCTCACTCCATCATCTGGACCCATAGTGAAAAGCTTATCACAAGAGTTTTCTGCATGCCCAATGTGTAACACCCCTTTCTACCCGTCACTTTGTTTATAAAAATCAGAGTTTGAAAAATCTCGTTCATAGGAAATGTTACACATACTCAAATCAACGTCGCTTATCAAACTTTAAAAACAGTTTAACTCAAATTCATACGTCCACGTAGCACATCACAATATCAAAAACTCAAGCCTCATGGTTAACGTCACTTATAACACTCCTCATAACACAATCAACTACGCAGCGGAAATTAGTAAAACATAACCAAATAGTCCACATGGACATAATAATCAAAAATCATTAATAAAGGCCGAGTTCGTTATCCCCCCTGAGTGCTACGTATCAGAGCATGACGACTCGACTCGAAAAGTGAAGCTAATACCTTCACTGGGAATCACCTGCACGTTACCAACACGGGGGTAACATTCAAACAGGAAAGGGTGAGCATCATTTCAGTCTATATAATAGAAAATATGATAAGCACTAATCATAGGCTACACACTAGAATAATCAGCGTCCAATACACAAGACATCCACATCACAGTCATCATTCACATCATGTACAAAAACTCATCTCATGTCATATAGGTTTATGAAGTGCAACCCACTCGCGGGTATATGCATGAAGGTACCTTTTCACAAAACGTCGCTTAGCCACTCAGGCCTCATCATCACTTAGCCACTCAGGCCTCAAAACATCACTGGGTTTTATGCATATGGGCATGAGACTCTATGACATGCACCACTCACTTCACAAAATCACACAATTACTCAGATCACAGTCAACAATGTGACCCATCACTTACCTGTTTGCTCGCACGGAGCACAGCACCTGTCAAATTCATAATCATCACACAACATCACTAGGCCACTTAGACCTTAACCTCACTTAGCCACTCAGGCCCCAATTGTCACTTACACATAAACATCATTTAACTCAAACATTAGCCACTGAGGGCAAAAGCGTCATTTGACTAACCACCAAGGGCATCCTCGTCATTTACACGTCATTATCATTAACTTTGGCCACCAGGGGCAAAACAGTCATTTGACTAGCCACCAAGGGCATCCTCGTCATTTACACATCTTTTATCATTAACTTTGGCCACTAGGGGCAAAACAGTCATTTGACTAGCCACCAAGGGCATCCTCGTCATTTACACATCTTTTATCATTAACTTTGGCCACTAGGGGCAAAACAGTCATTTTGACACTACCATGTTTAAAACTGTTGCTTATACACCAAAAGGGATTTTTAAAGAGTTCCACGTCATTTTTCAATGTCACTGGGACGACCACCGGGGACAGCCAATTGGGCGCCCACAAACAGTCAGAAAATAACAAATTTTCATTTTAAAAATTGAACCCACAAATAGACAACGTAAAAAGCTTCATGACACTTTTCGAATCGTTCAAAACGGACGTCTGAGTCAAAAGTTATGATAAAAATAAGTTTGGGAAAAATTAGACAACGTTCTGAGAATTGGCGCCTTAGGCGCCCAGGCAACACAGGCACCCAGCGCCCAGGCGCGCACAACACAACGCAACACAGCGCCACAGGCGCCCAGCGCCCAGGCGCGCACAACGCACAACACAGACACAACACGGGCGCCCAGCGCCCAGGCGCGCACAGCGCGCAACACGCACAGACATGGGCGCCTAGCGCCCAGGCGCGCCCCCACGCGCAACAACAACACAGCACAGGCGCCCAGCACAGGCGCCCAGCGCCCAGAAACCAGCAGCAACGTCCAGAATTTTGCCAAAACGCTTTTTAATACTGAAAATTGTTTTCTTAACAATTCTAAATCATAAAACCTCAACATTTTCCCAGCAACTAAACATACACATATTTCAATCAATTTCTCAAAAATACAATTGGGCATCATCTTCCCTATCCCCTTGGCGCCCTAGGCGCCTATACACCATCAATCCAATTTCGCAACCAACACAAGCAAATCCAAACACAACAATTTCAGTTTCACGAATAATTCGAAGGTCACAAATCAATGACTATAATTCTAACACTACAATTCGCACACATATGCATAGGAAACTCAACCATTCACTTCGCATATATCTACACATATAATAGCCCCTATCAACGATGCATCAAGAAACATCAAGAACTCATGCTTACATCATTTCGCATACAACAATATATAAAAACCAACATCACAATACATCAATAAATCTAGTCTAATCCTAGATCTAGAACTCATCATATGAACTATTAAATAGAGTGATAGAGCTCCCCTAACCTCGAAATTGAAGAACGGAGGCTCCGGAGATAGTCACGTACAGGATCACAGCAACAAAATCACGCTCCTCGCTCTTCCTTGCTTGCGACTTCTCTCCTCTTCCTCTTCTCTCCTTACGGCGCCCTTCCTTGCTCTCTCTCTATCTCACGCTCTTTCTTTCTTTCTTTCTTTTGATTTCGCAAAATGCCACAAACCCTAGCCCCCACCAACTAACCACTTCGCCTATATTGTGGATCACGGGCTTGGGCTTTCCACTTAAGCCCAAGTCATGCAAGTGGCGCCTCCACTCCCTCCTAATACCACCAAAATAAATAAAATTCTAATTAATCGAATTACATCAAATAATTTAATTTAAATCCCCAATTATTTAATTAAATAAATTAATTAAATAATTTTAGGGTGTTACAACTCTCCCCCACTTAGAACATTTCGTCCTCGAAATTTACCTGATCAAACAACTCTGGGTAGGACTCTCGCATCTTGCTCTCTAGCTCCCAAGTCATACTCTCGCCGGCAGCTCCTAGCCAAACCACTTTCACCAATGCAATCTCTTTGCCTCTAAGCGATTTCACTTCACGATCCTCAACCCGTACGGGCATCGTCTCCACAGTGAGATTATCCCGCACTTCTACATCGTCCATATGGATCACATGAGATGGATCCGAAACATACTTCCGAAGTTGCGACACGTGAAACACGTCGTGCAAGTTCGAAAGATTTGGCGGTAAAGCCACTCTATAAGCCACATTTCCGATTCTTTCAGAAATCTGATAAGGACCAACAAATCGAGGAGTGAGCTTCTTCGATTTCAACGCTCGACCAACACCGGTAATAGGAGAAACCCTCAAGAACACATGCTCCCCCTCCTGAAATTCTAAATCCTTCCTCCGCTTGTCATGATAACTTTTCTGCCGACTCTGCGAAGCCTTCATCTTCTCACGGATCATCTTGATCTTCTCTGTAGTCTCCCGCACAATCTCCGGACCCAACACCACACTTTCTCCCGACTCATACCAACATAATGGCGTCCTACACTTTCGACCATACAATGCTTCAAACGGTGCCATCCCGATGCTGGAATGGTGACTGTTGTTATAGGTAAACTCAATCAACGCAAGATATGAATCCCATGAACCCCGCTGTTCCAATACACAAGCCCTCAACAAATCCTCTAACGACTGAATTGTCCTCTCTGACTGACCGTCTGTCTGGGGATGATACGCCGAACTCATTTTTAACTTAGAACCCAATTATTTCTGCAAACTCTTCCAAAACTCGGAAGTGAACCTCGGATCCCTATCTGACACAATACTCTTCGGAACACCGTGCAGCCTCACAATCTCTTTGACATATACCTCTGCCAACCTCGACACCGGATAAGTGATATTAATAGGAATAAAATGAGCAGACTTCGTTAACCTATCAATGATCACCCAAATAGCGTCATGACCCTTAACTGTATTCGGTAACCCCGTCACAAAATCCATCGCTATGCTATCCCATTTCCACTCTGGGACTTCCAACGGTTGCATTAACCCTGCTGGCTTCTGGTGCTCGACCTTCGACTTTTGACAGGTCAAACAGGCATACACAAACTGTGCCACATCTCTCTTCATACCATACCACCAAAACATCTTTTTCAGATCCTGATACATCTTCGTTGCTCCAGGATGGATACTCAACTTGCTACGATGACCTTCCTCTAAAATTGCCTTTCTCATCTCTTCATCGTCAGGAACACAGATCCTACCCCGGAACCTCAACACACCACAGGAATCTAATTTGAAATCTTCATCTTCAGATTTACCGACCCCATTAATTAAATCCACCAGCTTGACGTCTGTCTTCTGAGCTTCTCTAATGCTGCCCAGGAAATCATTGTCGATCTTTAACATTCCCAGCTTGACACTGCGAGGTGTCATATTACAAACCAAACTCAAATCCCTGAATTCTTCAATTAACTCTAATTCTCTCACCATCATAGCCGACATATGCAAAGACTTTCTGCTTAAAGCATCAGCCACGACATTAGCCTTGCCGGGATGATAATTCAAACCGAAGTCATAATCCTTCAAGAGTTCCAACCACCGACGCTGTCTCATATTCAACTCTTTCTGATCGAACAGATACTTTAGACTCTTATGATCACTGAACACTTCGAACCTCGAACCATAAAGGTAGTGCCTCCAAATCTTGAGCACAAATACCACAGCAGCCAATTCCAAATCATGCGTAGGGTAATTTTTCTCGTGAACCCGCAACTGCCTCGACGCATACGCAACGACTTTCCCATTCTGCATCAACACACCACCGAGACCCATCTTCGAAGCGTCACAATACACAACGAACGGTTCCTCTGGATTAGGCAACGTCAAAACAGGCGACGTCGTCAATCTCTTTTTCAGTTCCATAAAGCTTTCCTCACACCGAGCATCCCAAACAAAAACTTTACCCTTGCAGGTCAACTGAGTCAACGGAAGGGCCAACTTGGAAAAACCCTCGATGAACCTCCTGTAGTACCCAGCCAAACCCAAAAAGCTTCTAATCTCCGTTACGGACTTCGGAGACTCCCACTCCAACACTGCTTCTACTTTTGCCGGATCAACCGCAATACCATTACCAGAAATCACGTGCCCAAGGAAACTCACCTCTTTCAGCCAGAACTCACACTTCGATAACTTAGCGTACAACTTTTTCTCTTTTAAAACTTCCAACACTGACTTCAGGTGCTCAGCATGCTCTTCATCTGACTTAGAATAAACTAGAATATCATCTATGAAGATTACCACAAACCGATCTAGGTAATTATGGAAAATACGGTTCATATATTCCATAAATACACCAGGAGCATTGGTCACACCGAACGGCATCACAGAATACTCATAATGCCCATACCTTGTCCTGAATGCTGTCTTCTGAACATCCTCATCCTTTACTTTAATCTGATGATATCCGGACCTCAAATCGATTTTGCTGAAAACACGAGCACCCACTAACTGATCCATCAGATCGTCGATTCTCGGAAGCGGATACTTATTCTTGATAGTTACCTTATTCAACTGACGATAGTCCACACATAACCTCATGCTCCCATCTTTCTTTTTCACTAACAATACCGGAGCTCCCCACGGTGATACACTTGGTCTTACAAATTTCTTCTCAAGCAATTCTTCAAGTTGCGTCTTCAACTCAGACAGTTCTGACGCCGACATTCTGTACGGTGCCATAGACACAGGCCTCGTACCAGGTACAAGATCAATCGAAAATTCAACTTCTCTCTCCGGTGGCACACCCGGAATTTCATCAGGAAAAACCTCAGGAAATTCACGTACTACCTTCAGTTCTTCAATAACAGCCTGACTCTCAGCAGACAACGAAGCCATCAACGCAAATAACTGAACTCCCTCTTTCTTCAATTTCTTCAACTGACCAGCAGACACCAAAACCGAACTCTCTTCACCGAAACTAACCGACTTGCTACGACAGTTGATATGAACGTGATTATTCTCTAACCAGTCCATGCCTAAGATTACATCCAGACCTCTCAATGGCAAACATACAAAATTCACAATAAAGTCCCTGCCGAAGATCGACACGGGACACTGAGAACACACCTGGGACGTAATCACCGACCCCTTCACAGGAGTATCGACAACCATATCCCCACACATAGCAGATAAAACAAGACCCAATCTTTTACAGCAATCAACAGAAATAAAACAATGGGTAGCACCAGTATCAATAAGAGATTTCAGAGAAGTACCATTAATAAAACACGTACCTCTAATCAGACCATCATCGTCATCAGGCTCCTCTCCTGCCAATGCAAATACCTTCCCAGTAGACCTTTCCTTTTTCGGCTTTGTACACTTTGTACTGATATGCCCAGACTCACCACAGTTGAAACACACCACATCCTTGACCTTACACTCAGCTGCCATATGACCCTTTTTACCACAACGGTAGCAATTCCTGTCATCCGACCTGCATGTAGTACTCTTGTGGCCAGGCTTGCCACACTTATAACAGACAATGCTAGCAGGGGCATCTCCCCCACCAGAACCCTTACCTCCAGCAGCTCTCTGATAACCCTTACCCGCAGGAACCTCATACGGCTTGCTTCGACTCTGAAACTTGCCCTTTCTCTCAGAAGTAGCTTTGTAGCGAGCAGTACTGTCCTCCTCGAAGATCCTGCAACTATCAACCAGATCTGCGAACACACGAATCTTTTGATAACCAATGGCCTGTTTAATATCAGGCCTCAACCCATTCTCAAATTTGATGCATTTTGAAAATTCAGCTGTAGCCTCACTGTAGTGTGGATAAAATTTTGCTAGTTCCACAAATTTTGCCGCGTAGGCAGTCACAGACATACCACCCTGCTTCAGCTCTAAGAACTCTATCTCTTTCTTCCCGCGGACGTCTTCAGGAAAATACTTCCTCAGAAATTCCCTGCTGAATACCTCCCAAGTAATCTCTTCCTGCACAGCCTCTAACCTCTGCCTAGTAGCCAACCACCAGTCGTCGGCCTCCTCGGCTAACATATGGGTACCAAAGCGGACCTTCTGCTCAACAGTACAGTTCATCACCCTGAAAATCCTCTCGATCTCCTTCAGCCAAGCCATAGCACCATCTGGATCATATTTGCCCTTAAAGGTGGGCGGATTCTCCCTCTGGAAGGTTGTCAGACTTCGAAAACCAGCATTATCCCCAGCATTCTGCTGACCCTGCATCGCCTGAGCCATAGCTTGCAATGCAGCAGCAAGAGCAGCGTCGTCTCGTCTGGCCATTCTAACACTGCAACAGAAAACAGAATTCAGAAACGAGTAACAAACTCAATGTTACTCAACACGACGACTCAACTACCGGCCGGACAGACCGAACTGCTCTGATACCACTAATGTAACACCCCTTTCTACCCGTCACTTTGTTTATAAAAATCAGAGTTTGAAAAATCTCGTTCATAGGAAATGTTACACATACTCAAATCAACGTCGCTTATCAAACTTTAAAAACAGTTTAACTCAAATTCATACGTCCACGTAGCACATCACAATATCAAAAACTCAAGCCTCATGGTTAACGTCACTTATAACACTCCTCATAACACAATCAACTACGCAGCGGAAATTAGTAAAACATAACCAAATAGTCCACATGGACATAATAATCAAAAATCATTAATAAAGGCCGAGTTCGTTATCCCCCCTGAGTGCTACGTATCAGAGCATGACGACTCGACTCGAAAAGTGAAGCTAATACCTTCACTGGGAATCACCTGCACGTTACCAACACGGGGGTAACATTCAAACAGGAAAGGGTGAGCATCATTTCAGTCTATATAATAGAAAATATGATAAGCACTAATCATAGGCTACACACTAGAATAATCAGCGTCCAATACACAAGACATCCACATCACAGTCATCATTCACATCATGTACAAAAACTCATCTCATGTCATATAGGTTTATGAAGTGCAACCCACTCGCGGGTATATGCATGAAGGTACCTTTTCACAAAACGTCGCTTAGCCACTCAGGCCTCATCATCACTTAGCCACTCAGGCCTCAAAACATCACTGGGTTTTATGCATATGGGCATGAGACTCTATGACATGCACCACTCACTTCACAAAATCACACAATTACTCAGATCACAGTCAACAATGTGACCCATCACTTACCTGTTTGCTCGCACGGAGCACAGCACCTGTCAAATTCATAATCATCACACAACATCACTAGGCCACTTAGACCTTAACCTCACTTAGCCACTCAGGCCCCAATTGTCACTTACACATAAACATCATTTAACTCAAACATTAGCCACTGAGGGCAAAAGCGTCATTTGACTAACCACCAAGGGCATCCTCGTCATTTACACGTCATTATCATTAACTTTGGCCACCAGGGGCAAAACAGTCATTTGACTAGCCACCAAGGGCATCCTCGTCATTTACACATCTTTTATCATTAACTTTGGCCACTAGGGGCAAAACAGTCATTTGACTAGCCACCAAGGGCATCCTCGTCATTTACACATCTTTTATCATTAACTTTGGCCACTAGGGGCAAAACAGTCATTTTGACACTACCATGTTTAAAACTGTTGCTTATACACCAAAAGGGATTTTTAAAGAGTTCCACGTCATTTTTCAATGTCACTGGGACGACCACCGGGGACAGCCAATTGGGCGCCCACAAACAGTCAGAAAATAACAATTTTTCATTTTAAAAATTGAACCCACAAATAGACAACGTAAAAAGCTTCATGACACTTTTCGAATCGTTCAAAACGGACGTCTGAGTCAAAAGTTATGATAAAAATAAGTTTGGGAAAAATTAGACAACGTTCTGAGAATTGGCGCCTTAGGCGCCCAGGCAACACAGGCACCCAGCGCCCAGGCGCGCACAACACAACGCAACACAGCGCCACAGGCGCCCAGCGCCCAGGCGCGCACAACGCACAACACAGACACAACACGGGCGCCCAGCGCCCAGGCGCGCACAGCGCGCAACACGCACAGACATGGGCGCCTAGCGCCCAGGCGCGCCCCCACGCGCAACAACAACACAGCACAGGCGCCCAGCGCCCAGCACAGGCGCCCAGCGCCCAGAAACCAGCAGCAACGTCCAGAATTTTGCCAAAACGCTTTTTAATACTGAAAATTGTTTTCTTAACAATTCTAAATCATAAAACCTCAACATTTTCCCAGCAACTAAACATACACATATTTCAATCAATTTCTCAAAAATACAATTGGGCATCATCTTCCCTATCCCCTTGGCGCCCTAGGCGCCTATACACCATCAATCCAATTTCGCAACCAACACAAGCAAATCCAAACACAACAATTTCAGTTTCACGAATAATTCGAAGGTCACAAATCAATGACTATAATTCTAACACTACAATTCGCACACATATGCATAGGAAACTCAACCATTCACTTCGCATATATCTACACATATAATAGCCCCTATCAACGATGCATCAAGAAACATCAAGAACTCATGCTTACATCATTTCGCATACAACAATATATAAAAACCAACATCACAATACATCAATAAATCTAGTCTAATCCTAGATCTAGAACTCATCATATGAACTATTAAATAGAGTGATAGAGCTCCCCTAACCTCGAAATTGAAGAACGGAGGCTCCGGAGATAGTCACGTACAGGATCACAGCAACAAAATCACGCTCCTCGCTCTTCCTTGCTTGCGACTTCTCTCCTCTTCCTCTTCTCTCCTTACGGCGCCCTTCCTTGCTCTCTCTCTATCTCACGCTCTTTCTTTCTTTCTTTCTTTTGATTTCGCAAAATGCCACAAACCCTAGCCCCCACCAACTAACCACTTCGCCTATATTGTGGATCACGGGCTTGGGCTTTCCACTTAAGCCTAAGTCATGCAAGTGGCGCCTCCACTCCCTCCTAATACCACCAAAATAAATAAAATTCTAATTAATCGAATTACATCAAATAATTTAATTTAAATCCCCAATTATTTAATTAAATAAATTAATTAAATAATTTTAGGGTGTTACACAATGCCACACAAATAACTGAAAGTTTCGAGTCTTTCATACTTGAAGCAAACAATCTTAGCTTCCCCTCCCTGTTTACGGATTTTCTTTGTTCTCTTCAGAGGTTGTGTAACATCTACCATGACTCGTATTCTCATGAATGAACGCAACAAATTTGAAGAGTTGCGGCTATCGTACTCCAAGAATTCAACACTAAAATTCCCTAAACCCTTTCCAACATTCCCGGACATGAAACCAAACGACACATCGTGAACCTGAATCTAGAATGGGACATCTTTAAGTGGAATGTCCTGCAGCTCCACACCCTCATGAACTACCCCAAGAACCAACATGTGTTTATCAAATGACCATGGCCCATTCTTCAAAATCTACTAGATATCAAGTTCATGAAAGAATTCAAAAACATAGAGACCTGCTTCCACCTCCTTGATGTTAACCCCACGAACCGGCCTCCAAACATCTGCCATTCTATCCATCATAATTGGAACTCTGATACTGGAATCTGTAAGAGTACATCCTGTGAGACATAGAGACTAACGTGTTTCCACTGCCTCAATTTCAACGCTATCATGAAGCGACAATCGATCCTTTGTTAGGAGAAAACACACTACTCAGATATGAAAAAAAGACGAGAAAGTCTACACTCTCACATCAGGAGAGAAACTCTCTCTCTCTCTCATGCGGGAGAGATATCAATTGATAATTCTTTTCATAATAACATGGTTGATTACAAAAGACTAAACACTAATCCCTATTTATAGGGATAAATAAGTAAATCGGGAAAGAAATCATAATAATAATGACGTAATATGAAAACTTATCCTAATTCAAGATTATATCAAGATTTCCTGGATACTAAATGATTTCTATTATATGCTAACACTCCCCCTCAAGCTAAAGCTTTTTAAGCTTTCAGCTTTTTTCAAAATATGCCCTTGAAGAAGAAAAACCACACTGTAACATTTTTGTGCCAACACTACATGACCGCTGAAACCATAAGCTGAAGGTGCCACCACATCAAACCAAACTAAACTAAACTAGACCAGTGCTCACTCTGGCGGATGAAGTCCAAACTTGAAAATTTCACAACTTCAAAACAAAGAAGATATTAGGCAAGTGCTCACTTTGGCAATTGAAACCTTTAAAGGAAATGTCACATATTCAAACCAAACCAAAACAATATTGGGCCAGCGCAAATAGTAGCTGAAACCCAGATTGGGAGAAGTACATATTCAAACCAAACAAGAAACAATATTGGACCAGCGCTTACAATAGCCGAAGTCCTAACTGAAGGTGCAACAACTCCAAACCAAACTGAAACATTTCATATGTGACTGGTGCTGAGGACTCAACATGGACCACGAGACTACCAATGGACTATTTCATCTATGATTAGGCCCGACGACTCAACCTTGATATGGTTGGACAACAGACTACCAATGGATTGTTTCATCTGTCATTGGGGACAACGACTCAACCTTGACAGTGGTTGGAAAACGTGACTACCAATGAACTTTTTCATCTGTGATTGGGATTGACGACTCAACCTTGATGATGGTTGGACAACGAGAATACCAAAGACTATCTATAGTGTGCTCGAATTGTTAACTAGAGAGCTTGCCATTAGAGACCGATTTGAGACAAGGCAGAAAGCACACTGGATAAAAGTTACTTAGACAGATGACCAACAAAAAACTGAAACCAACAAACAACCTGAAACAAAAAGATGTGAGAAACCATCCCAGAAAGCAATACACCATGATTGAGAAGTTGATGTGACGTACGGAAATGCAGAAACAGAAGGTCAATAATTGATATATCTTGACTAAAATAGACCAGAAACAGACCAAGAACATTGAAACAAACCCAAAATAGACCAAGAACACCGAAACAGATTAGAGACAGACCACGAACAGTATAAACATTGTTCAATAGTACCTAAACAAGCAATATCTACCAAAAAAATGCCTACACCAACAGAGAGAAAGGGCTGTTGTACTCTACCACGGATAACCAAGAACCAAAACCAATAAATAACCATAGATTTGGGACCAGGAGAGAGAGGAGACTTCAGTGATGAAAAGAACCACCAGAACGGTGGCCAGACGCGCCGAAGCAGCGCCTGTAAGACACCAAACGCGCATGAGAGAAAAACTACGCGTGGGAGCGCGTGGACACTCCGGCGAAGGTGAAACTTGGTTGGTTGGCAGGTTTTTCAATTTTGAGGGTGATGGTGGTGGCGGTGCATGGAGATTTGGCCTGTGTGATGGGTTTCCTGACTGAATAGTGATAAAGGAGAGAGAAAATGGAAACTGGGCTTGAACATGGACGGAGAACGGTCTAATGAAGATTCAACTTTGAACAGTTCAGTAGATCGGCGAATGTCGCCCCTATTAATGGTTGTTTTGTCGGGAAGGTCGCCTGAAAATTTTGTCGGTGGCGGCAGACGTTGGCTGACGGTGGTGGGTGTGCCGAAAATCGAAAAGACACGCCGGAAAGTTGTAAACAACGGAAGGAAACAAAACTGAAAGGGGTTGTTGCAACACTAAAAAGATATAAACTGAAAATTAATAAAAGGTGGTGTTGCCGGCGGCGGTGGCCGCCTCCAGCAGTGGTCGTGAAGCTCAAAGACGGGTTACAGGATCAGAACAAAGAATACTTTTGATATAATAAAGAATTTGAATATAATTGAGAATACTTTTGATAATAGCATGGTTGATTACAAAAAACTAAACACTAATCCCTATTTATAGGGATAAATAGACTCCACCCTATATAACTAAATAAGGAAACAAATCATAATAATTATGACGTAATAAGAAAACTTATCCTAAGTGATACTCTATAATACTAAAAGATATGAAACTAATCCTTTGAGATAATTCAATATTATATCAAGATTTCCTTAATACTAAATGTTTTCTATTTTTCAAAAAGGTGTACAATGCAAAATCAAAATGTGTTTGAATTAAAAACACGCCCAATCTAAAACCGACTATATCTACTGATACATATTCTGTAAATGGCCATACAAGGGTCCGCTCCAATAACCATACACTTAGGAAATTTCTAAAGAAACAACAAAAGGAAGACACCTATGCTGATCAAGCATTATATACTCAGGTTTTCGGTTGGGACCTCGATAAGTCCACCAGTACTCCACTAAGGAAGGATACCGTCCTCTGCAACTTTATCTTCAAAAAACTGAACTATGGTCATCCAATAACTGGGTTGACATCCATTGCATTGCAGAACCACATGCATGGGTCATCTTCTAGAATTACGCATATATAGATATTGGACGACTCATAAAACATAACAAACTCACATATCCATAAAATTATCAAGTTTGAAATAACATTTTAATAGCTCGACACCAACAACACATCACACAACTCCATATATCCTAATGCAATGCCTATATATCAATGCATATAATTCCAGAATATCACCTCCCGGCCCGTAGGGGTTTGTGAGGTCCAATAAAGAACAACACCACCATTTGTGATCTCCAATAAAGAACAACACCACCATTTGTGAGGTCCAATAAATAACAACGCCGCCATTTGTGAGGTCCAATAAAGAACAACACCGCCATTTGTGATATCCAATAAAGAACAACACCACCATTTGTGTGATCCAATAAAGAATAACACCGCCTATGTATTCATGAATATACATCAACACCCACGCATAATTTCACCACACTAAGCATTAATCAAACAATCATCACATGGATCAAGAATAATGACCTAACAGCAACACCAAAACAAACCCCTTAATATCACATACGTCAACCAGTACATGGCATCAAAACATTCACAATTTAAGGAATACTTATAAAAACCGAAAGAGCACTTACAAACTTTTCTTTCGATTCAACATTGTACCAACTTCATAAGTATTTATCTCCCCACACTAACCACTCCAATAACTTTATCAAGTGTCAAAATCTCAATGTTCCTGCGACAAGTGTCAATCTCCTCCTTATAGCGTGACTGTAGTCTCTTCCCCCAAGCATCAATGACACTAGTACAATGCTTCACTTTTGTCATAAAGTTACTCCCTTCCCCAATCATCCAACTATCACAAATACTAGGTAGCTCTAGTTCTTCAAGCCAAGAGTTTTCAAACTTAAACTCTAGATGCCTAACCCCGCGATCCCACTCATCCAAACGGACCCAAAGGGGAGTGTGATTTAATTTATCGGATACACCATTAATAAATTTACAGTGAGGAAACATATCAATCCAGCTCTGAGTAACTATCACACGATCCAACCGACCCTCCTTAGCCTTCGGTCTCCCTAAACTTCTGAACCAAGTGAACGGATAGCCCTCCATAGGTAAGTCCACTAAAGCACACTCTTGCACCGCTTCTTGAAAGCCCCGAATGACCCAAGGGGCTCTCTCTACATGCCCGCAGATCTCTTCATTAGAGAGAATATCATTGAAATCACCCATCACACACCATGGTAAATCATTATCTCTTGACAATGTTTTAAGAAGATCCCACGAGTCCCTTCTCCGACCACTCTCCAGGATACCCATAAAAATCAGTCAACCGCCAAATTGGACAACCCACAACACTGACTTCCACATTAATAAAGTTAACTGAATAATTCAAAATCTGGCAATCATAAGGTTGTCTCCAAAGTAACGCTAGACCACCACTTCTACCAATTCTATCACCGCAAACGCATTATCAAAACCCAACCTAACCCGGATCTCCTCAATTCTATTTGCTGTACCAAAGTCTCACAAAGAAAAATAACGTCCGGATGGTACGCCTGAACGAGGTCACGAATGGACGGAACTACACACGGGTTGCCCAGCCCCGGAAGTTCCAATTGATGAAACTCATTGCTCCCTGCAGGCCTGCTTGGTTGAACCTGCCTTTAAAAAAAATTTGCTCAAGTTATTCATTCACCACTGTACCGATTGCATGCATTTCGTTAGCACCACCCGTACTGAGTTTCTGAGTTACTGAGTTCGCTATTTCTGCACTTGTTGAGTCGTTGAGTACATTCAAACCGGCCTCACTACTCCTTTTCCTTTTTCAGTCAAACTCAATTACCATTGGTTCATCAAAACTCTCCTTTTTCCATCTCCATGGGCCCCCCATTAGAACCATTGGATTTATTGCTTTTGATTGGGAAAAACAGTGGGGGATATTTAAAAACATTTGTAGTAAAAAAACAGTCCCTGACTTATCGGTGCCCTGGTCTCCTTGTCTCTCCAAATTCAAATTTATGGGCCCTCATGCTTTTTATTTGCGATTTGAATATCAGATTGGGAAGGATTTACGTTGTTGTTACGTAAATTTCGCCCAGGATTGTGCGGTGCAATGAATGTCTGCGTAGGGTTCACCTAGCCCTTCACTTCCACTTTCACGCAGCCACTTGGAACGGCCGCCGCTACCGGTCCTCCATCCCCTCACTCCATCATCTGGACCCATAGTGAAAAGCTTATCACAAGAGTTTTCTACATGCCCAATCATTCCACACAAATAACAGAAAGTTTCGAGTCTTTCTTACTCGAAGCAAACAATCTTAGCTTCCCCTCCCTGTTTACGTATTTCCTTCGTTCTTTTTAGAGGCTGTGTAACATCTACCATGACTCGTATTCTCATGAATGAACGCAAGAAATTTGAAGAGTTGGGGCTATCGTACTCCAAGAATTCACCAATAAAATTCCCTAAACCCTTTCCCAAATTCTCGGACATGAAACCATACGGCACATCGTGAACCTGGATCCAGAAAGGAATATGGTTAAGTGGAACGTCCTGCGGCTCCACACCCTCAGGAACCTCCCCAAGCACGAACATGTGTTTATCAAATGACCATGGCCCATTCTTCAAAATCTTCTAGATATCAAGTTCATGAAAGAATTCAAAAACATAGAGACCTGCTTCCACCTCCTTGATGTTAACCCTAGGACCCAGCCTCCAAACATCTGCCATTCTATCCATCATAATTGGAACTCTGATGCTGCGATCTGTAAGATAATATCCTGCGAGACATAGAGACTCAATTTCATCGCCTTCATGAAGCGACAATCGATCCATTGTTAGGAGAACGCACACTACTCAGATATGACAAAAGACGATAAAGTCTACACTCTCACGCCAAGAGAGAAACTCTCACTCACACGGGAGAGAAATCACTAAACCATACAAAAACAACACATGTATAATGAGACAAATGAATTAATTGATAATACTTTTGATAATAGTTTGGTTGATTACAAAAGACTAAACATTACTCTATATACTCAACTCTAAATAACTAAATCAGGAAACAAATAATAATAATGACGTAATATGAAAACTTATCCTAAGTGATACTCTATAATACTAAAAGATATGAAACTATACCTATGAGATAATTCAAGATTATATCAATATTTTCTTGATACTAAATGTTTTCTATTATATTCTAACACTCCCCCTCAAGCTAAAGCTTATTAAGCATTCAACTTGTTACAAAATATGCCCGTGAAGAAGAAAAACCAAACTGCAACATTTTTGTGCCAGCGCTACATGACAGCTGAAACCATAAGCTGAAGGTGCCACCACATCAAACTAAACCAAACTGGACCAGTGCTCACTCTGGCAGATGAAGTCCAAACTTGAAAATGTCACAACTTCAACACAAAGAAGATATTAGGCAAGTGCTCACTTTGGCAACTGAAACCTTCACGGGAAATGTCAAATCTTCAAACCAAACCAAAACAATATTGGGTCAGCGCAAACAGCAGCTGAAGCCCCAATTGGGAGAAGTACATCTTCAAACCAAACAAGAAACAATATTGGGCCAACGCTTACAACAACTGAAATTCTAACTAAAGGTGTAACAAATCCAAACCAAACTGAAACATTTCATATGTGACTGGTGCCGAGGACTCAACTTGGACCACGAGACTACCAATGGACTATTTCATCTATAATTGGGGCCGACGACTCAACCTTGACATTGTTGAACAACGGGATTACCAATGGATTGTTTCATATGTGATTAGGGCCGACGATTTAACCTTGACGGTGGTTGGAAAACGAGACTACCAAAAACTAGCTCTAGTGTGCTCGATAAAAGTGACTACCAAAAACTTAGAGACCGATTTGAGACAAGGCAGAAAGCGAACGGGATAAAATTGACTTAGACAGATGACAAACAAAAAATTGAAACCAACGAACAACCTGAAATAAAAAGATGTGCGAAACTAGACCCGAAAGCAATACACCGTGATTGAGAAGTTTATGTGACATAAATGCAGAAACAGAGGGCCAATAATTGATATATCTTGACTAAAATAGACTAGAAACGGACCAAGAGCACAGAAACAAACCCGGAATAGACTAAGAGCACAGAAACAAATTAGAAACAAACAAAGAACAGTATAAACATTGTTCAACAGTACTAAACAAGCAATATCTACAAGAAAACGCCTAAACCAAGAGAGAGAAAGGGTTGTTTGTACGGTACCACGTATAACTAGGGACCAAACCCAATAAATAATGTAACACCCCGATTTTCGTGTGATGTGGTTCTTTTAGTATGTGCTTGTTTTATGAATTATTTTGTATTGATAAGATTATATTATTTCGATTTATTGTATGTTGAGTTATTAAAATTAGTTGAAAACACATTTAAATGTATTTTTATGAATTAATAGTAACGTATGGTTGTTAATATTTATTTGTTTTAGTTTTATAAAAAACTAGTATTTTAAGTTCTAATTGATTAAGAAAATTATTTTGGGGCTATTGAAGTGTTAAAATGATAGTTGTAGTGAAAATGAACTTTAAAAATGAACAAAAACTGTTTTTGGCAGCTTTACTTGCTAAGGCCCCCTGTTTCGCTGATTGCACCCCAGTTCACTTAACCAGTTTGCGCAGCCCACAATCAGAACCTGACCCGGCCCATGTTCTCCTTCTTCTTTGTTTAGCTGCAACACGCACAGCAGCAACAAACCCTAACAAAGCTTCCCCTCTCCACTTCGTTTTCCATCCACAAGCCACGGCCAGACCCGAAAATCCACCCCTCCACTCGAAATCTTCCCCTGAGTCTGATTATTGCGTCGATTTAACCAATTACAGCCCCTACAACATGCTCCAATCTTCGCCTTCCTTACATAAAAACACCATGGTTGTCGCGAGCAGCCCTCTGTCCACGACATGGATTCTCCGAGCTCCTCCATTCGTGTGCTATCCTTCGTGCTAAACGAACCAGAACTGTACCCAAACAAGAACCGTGCGCTACCACTATGACCAACGTGATTTCGCCCTTCTCAGCCTTGTTCCCTCCTCCTCAATAACAGACCTCACCCAACATGACTTCAGGCCACTCTGAACCGCCACTGTTTGTCCGTGAAACACCTTCAACAGCCACTAGTTGGCCCTCTCAAACTGAGCACCTCTTTAAATTGTGTATTGAGATTCCGATCTAGGAATTTTGAATTCTTCGAGTCATGATTTCAAACTGTTGTTACTGCCTTGTTCCTTCTGATAGGTATACTCTTTGGAAACACATATAATTTAGGCTAAAGTGCTCCCGGGGTCCCTCATCTTTATTTAAAGTAACGAATTAGTCCTTTATGTTTTTTTTGTCCCAAATAAGTCCTTTATCTTTCAAATTTTTGACACATAAATCCTTTTCCGTTAACAGTGCTGATTTATGTGTCAAAAAAATGGATTTATGTGTTAAAAATTTAAAACATAAAGGACTGATTTGGGACAGAAAAGGATTTATGTGTCAAAAATTTAAAACATAAAGGACTGATTTGGGACAAAAAAAAGATAAAGGACCAAATCGTTACTTTAAATAAAGATAAGGGAACCCGGGAGCACTTTAGCCTATAATTTACTAAACGATTAATTTATTATAATTAATATTTTTAGTGTATGATGTTTCGACTGTCTTTGTTGCTATGTTACTGTGCGCGTTCGAGTCAAACATTGAATCGTTGGAATTAAATCACGCTCGGGAACTCGTGATTTGTCTTCATCGATTCGCCATTGGAATACACTTCAATACCATACGGGGGAAAGGGTTTCTATTCTATATGGGGAATAGGGGATAGGACTAAGATAGTTTTGGTTATCGCTATCCATATTTTGCCTGTATTCATTATTTATTATTTATTTATTACTTATGTTATTTATTCAATTTGGATTACTGTAATTATTCAGGATGACTGTAATGATTTAAATGGTCCGTAAATTATTTGATTATTTGATTTGGACGACTGTAATGTTATTATTTGGATGGTAATAGTCAATAGGTCGAGTTTATTGGATGATTCTAATATGAGTAGATTGGTAAATCACTTAGTTATAAAAGTGGTAGGATGAGCTAGTGTCTAATGTGTTAATAGACTAGAATGACAGGTAATTCTAAATAATAAGAAGTTCTTGTTGTTTGAGACTTAGACAAAAATCATAGCATAGATTGATGTAACCAGGACTAACTTGGAATCGCTAAGGTTATTAAATGACTTGACGTTCGTGTTTGTGGTGATTGCTGGGTGGCTTTATGGGTATCGTCACCGGAGACTTGTCGCACAATGGGCAAGTTATCATTCGTCGATGATTAGCAAGCTGGTTCGTGTTGAAGAATCTTGTCGCAGTATGGGCAAGAACTCGTTGCAGTATGGACGAGCTGTATCTTCGTGATCGAGATTTGTTAAAGGCACCTTGTCGCGGCATGGGCAAGGACTCGCCGCAGCATGGGTGAGCCATACCTTTAAAGTTGATGATTGTAAGAGGAACCTTGTCGCAGTATGGGCAAGTACTCGTCGCAGTATGGGCGAGCCGTACCTCAATAGTTGAAATTGTATAGGAGGAACCTTGTCGCAGTATGGCAAGGACTCGTCGCAGTATGGGCGAGCCGTACCTCAAAGGATGGTGATGATGATAGGTGTTATTGTTGTTATTGTCGTTCTCGTTGTCTTCGTTGTTGTCGTTTCCGTTGTCGTTGTGCGATATCGCGTCTGATTAGGTTCATGTGTATCCATCTTCTTGTTGTTGTCGTCGTCGTCGTTGTTGTTGTTAGTAGGGAATTATCGGGAAAAGATATCCCGTTCAGGCAAGGTTTCCCGGTCCTCATAGTCCTCTCTTGGGTGTTCTTCAGGGCATTATCGGGCAAGGTATCCTGTTCGGGCTATTCCGGTCCTGTTGTTTTCTTGTAGGGCATTATCGGGTAAGGTATCCCGTTCGGGCAAGGTATCCCGGTCCTATTGTTGTTCGTCGTAGGGCGTTATCGGCTAAGGTACCCCGTTCGGGCAAGGTATCCCGGTCCTATTGTTGTTGTTCGTCGTAGGGCATTATCGGGCAAGGTATCCCATTCGAGTAAGGTATCCCGGTCCTATTGTTATTGTTGTTGTTATTGTTGTTGTTGTTGTGGTTGATGATTAACTGAACATACAAGTTATGTTTGTCGTATATACTGTAGTGATTTTAACAGTGTGATGTGACCCCTCACGTTTTACGTACGAGCCCTTTGTGGCTTCACTTTGTGACATCTTGCTGTATGAACATGTTGTGTTGATCACTCTTTTTAGAGTGACTGTTTGATATTGATTTGATGGATCGTGGTTGCCTTTGCTGTTTTAGTCTCGATCTTATGTTCATTATATGGTTTGGACGCTTTTCTCACCCGTGCACCATTTTTTAGATTGAGTTCCAGGTGTCGTTGATGTGAGCTTCTACGATTGTGCAGCGGTGGAGTTGTGTTCACTACGGATCACCCAGCAACTTGCGGAACGATACTATATGTTGATGTCACTTTCTTTTTATTTAATTAATTAATGGTTTATTGTTCTGATCATTTGACATCGGGACTTGGGTTGTATTTTCAATATTATATTTAAAATCAATCTTATTACTGTATTGAAAGAAATGCAGTAATAAGATTTATTGCTCTGATCACTTTCTTTAGTATTATTATAATCGTTTATGTACGATTTGAAGAGTGGGATGACATCTTTTACTTGCGAAAACCATTTTGATAAAATGAATTGTTAGTTTTATTTGAAAAACAAATTTACTCGTTTTTCGTACTTTTTCTCTTATAAATACTTTCGGGGTAAAGGGTGTCACAAATAACACATCACACCACTCCATATATCATAATGCAATGCCTATATATCAATGCATATGATTCCGGAATGTAACCTCCCCTGTTTGTGATGTGCAATAAAGAACAACACCACCATTTTTTATGTAAAATAACGAACAACACCACCATTTGTGAGGTACAATAAAGAACAACACCGCCATTTGTGATGTCCAATAAAGAACAACACCACAATTTGTGAGGTCCAATGAAGAATAACACCTCCTAAGTAGGCATGAATATACATCAACACCCATGCATAATTTCACCACACTTAGCATTATTCAACCAATTATCACATGAATCAAGAATAATGACCTAACAGCAACACCAAAACAAACACCTTAACATCACATACGTCAACCAGTACATGCCATCAAAACATTCACAATTTAAGGAATACTTATAAAGAAAGGAGAGAGCCCTTACCGACTTTTCTTTCGATTCAACACTGTACCAACTCCATAAGTGTCAAAATCTCAATGTTCCCGCGACAAGTGTCAATCTCCTCCTCATAGCGTGACCGTAGTCTCCTCCCCCAAGCATCAATGTCACTAGTACAATGCTTCACTTTTGTCATAAAGTCACCCCCTTCCCCAATCCTCCAACTATCACAAATACTAGGTAGCTCTGATTCTTCAAGTCAAGAGTTTTCAAACTTAAACTCTCTATGCCTAACCTCGCTCGCGATCCCACTCATTCAAACAGACCCAAAGGAGGAGTGTGATCTGATTTATGGACACAAATTGATGGAACTTCACTCGGGTTGCCCAGGCCCCAACAGTTCCAATTGATGAAACATATTGCTCCCAGTAGGCCTGCTTGCTAGGACCTGCCTTTAAAAAATTCTGCTCAAGTTGTTCATTCACCACTGTACCAGTTGCATGCATTTTGTAAGACCCAGGGTTTCATTAACTTAGATTACTAGATTGAATTGCTTGTTATTAGTAATTGGTTGAAATTAATTTTTTGGCAATATAAATGAATGAAAGAAAAATATGGGTTGCCGATATTTTGTTAACGGGTGTGATATGGTTGATAGAAATTATAAAAAAAAAAATTATATCAATTGAATTTCATTGGTGTTTCGATAAAACGTGTGTTTTATACGCGGATCACAAATACTAGGTAGCTCTGGTTCTTCAAGCCAAGAGTTTTCAAACTTAAACTCTCGATGCCCAACCACGTGATCCCACTCATTCAAACGGACCCAAAGGGAAGTGTGATCTGATTTATCGGATACACCATTAATAAATTTACAGTGAGGAAACATATCAATCTAGGTCTGAGTAACTAACACACGATCCAACCGACTCTCCTTAGCCTTCAGTCTCCCTAAAATTCTGAACCAAGTGAATAGATAGCGCTCCATGGTAAGTCCACTAAAGCACACTCTTGCACCGATACTTGAAAGCCTTGAATGACCCTAGGAGCTCTCTCTACATGCCCACGAATCTCTTCATTAGAGAGAATATCATTGAAATCACCCATCACACACCACGGCAAATCATTATCTCTTGACAATGTTTTAAGAAGATCCCACGAGTCCCTTCTCCGACCACTCTCCGAGTACCCATAAAAACCAGTCAATCGCCAAATTAAGGTCCTACTAAAATGTAAAATCTCCCCCTTACTCCACTACTCACCCTCGCCTATATAACAAACTCACTAACGTTGACTATTAATGGGCCAAGGACAATTGGGCCTCTGACAAATATAAGAACCCATCAATACACAGTCCCTTATAAACAACCTTGTCCTCAAGGTTGGAAGTAATTTCTATTGCTCTTCTTGCATCTGTGAAGGACATTAACTTGCTTGAGAGCCATAAGGACAAGCCAATTTATGAAGCTGAAGTTAGGAACCAAGAGCACGAATGTGTTTAGGACTCCCCAAAACTTCCCTCTATCATATACAAAATTGAGCAAACCATGAAATTTGGGTAAGCTACTCCAGTACTCATATGTAGTGATTTCCATAGGAAAACCGAATTCTCCTGGATCCCACTGCTTGAACCAAACTGGTGGGTGCAAGGTCACAAACTCAGCAGACTCATGGTCTCCATTACCTCCAGACCCCTCCATCAAAATTGATGAAGACCACTCCATTTTTCTGAAGTACTTTAATTTTTTCACAAATCTTCCTTTTTGTGCAAATGGAATCCAAAATTGCTGAACCCAATAACACTCCAAGAATGGCTGGCTGGTCCCCACAATGTCTAGACAAAGATTCCATTGCCTTGTAATGCACATAGGAGTATGCTTAACGGAACAAAAGACCAAAAGTGCCAAATAGTAGACATGTTCTATTTTGGCTAGGGGTGCTATTACTCCAACAGTCTCAACAATATCAATCATACCTTTAGCTTTTAATGAATCAACAAGTACAAAAATACTAGTATTGAAATAGCCATGAGCATTCTCTTTGAGAACATCACCAACCAGAATTTGCTTTAGTAATTGATCAATTTGGAAAACATGAGAGACTTCAAACTGTTTTGCATGTTGAGAGGACGAGTGGTGATAAGGAAGTCCATCATTGACACGGACACAATATTCCAGGGTGTGTTTTTGTCTCCATTTCCGGTTATACACAGCATTGCAAGCCGTAAAAAGTAGGTAGTTATCATCACTTAATAATGGCATTGGAGTATCGCGCAGCTTGGAGAAAACAAAGGGTTCACGAGTCCAAGCTCAGGTAAAACAAAAATTAAAAACCCAATATCATTAACTGAGGACAGCTGTGACATAGTTGGCCACACCCACAGAAATTAAAAACCCACTTTCCTTAATTGAACACGGCTGTGATACAGATGTCACACCCACGATTTCTTTTGGTGATGATGCTGCATTAAATCTACAAGACCCCACAATAATTGTAGGAAGGTTATAGTCTCCTTGTGAGAACCAAAAATAGCGACCAATTACACTGTTCAGAGGCAAATTTGGTCTTCAACTCTGTCATTTAAGGCCCACTTCTTAAAAATCCAGTAACTCTTAACAACTTGAGCCAAGAATTCATTTCTCCATAAAATAATAATGTTTCAAATATTTTTTTTTATAAGCAATGTTAGTGGGTGAGTGAAACGTTAGTTTTCGGGATTTGAACTCGAGACCTCCTTCTTGCACTCTTTTGGTGCACTTATTCGGTATCTCTTAGCTCGCCAACTGACCTACCTACTTGGGATAATAATGTTTCAAATGTGAACTATCATACTTAATAAAAAGTGGTTTGGGCTTGGCCCATTAGGTCAAACCATTTAGCTTTCTTTTGTATTCTCCTTTTTGCCCTTCTCTTCTCTAGTATATCAATAAACTCAACCACTTCGGCCTTCACTAATGACTGCAACAACACATCCGGCCAACACCTGGTGGCGATGGCGGCGCCGTCGACTTTGACCATGGACCCCGAAACTTCCGTAACTCTTTAGCCAACCACAACCACGACAACAAGCAGTGCATACCAGGTGGCTCCGACGGCGGCGAATTTGGTGGAGGCAACGGATCTAGCCATTTGAGCGGCGGAGGTTGCAAGTTGATCTTCACGACTTCCTTCACTCTTATCTGCACAATCGCTGCCTCGTATCCATCTCCGACGAAGGAAACGCCCATATCTGGTGGTTCGGGTGGTACTCGCCTTTGAAGCATTGTCGTGAGTTGGCATGAATCTGGCGGTTCCGGCGGTGGCAGATTTGGCGGTGCAGTCGTATCTCTCACAGCAGCACCGATCACCTACAATGCATCGATCTCTGCAGTTACCAATTGCGATTTCAGATCTAGAAGTTCCGATGACAACACTAAGCTTGTAGGATCTCTCACAAACTCAGAATTAGCTTGATCACTGTAACAAGTCCCCTTTTCTTTGATGTCTTTGCAATAGATAATCTTTTCCATCACCTCTGATATAGCTTCCTTTCTAATTTCTGTTACCACCAAAGGCTTTGATTCTTTCCTTGGGTCTTCTGAAATCGCCTTCCTCTCTGTCTCAGCCCCAAACCTTCGAACCAAAGCTATTGAAAATGATTGCCAGTCTGTGTTAAAGTTCTCTTTACACCAATACGCAAACCATATCAAAGCCTCACCATCCATTCTCATGAATGCCTATTGCACTCTATCAAATGAATGAATATTCTTCTCTTGAAAGAATCGTTCAGTTGTGATGATCTACGCTATGGGATCTTTTCCCGTAAAATCTGGCAGTGCATCGTTCTTGAACCAATTGATCGGTTCTGATTCTTCCATCTCCGAAAACGCTGGCTTCCCCTCGAACATCCGGTAGGTCGGACTAATTTGTTAGGAACCCGAATTCAGATAAGCCATAAATGAACAAGAAAATGTAATATTGATTGAAAAACAATAAAAATAAAAATGTATTACAAGACGGGGCTAAAGCTACTCAAAGAAGAGAATACATTCTCTCTTTGCCCAAACCATTAAGGTCCTACTGAAATGTTAAATCTCCCCCTTACTCCACTACTCACCCTCCCCTATATAACAAACCCACTAACGTTGACTATTAATGGGCCAAGGACAATTGGGCCTCTGACAAATATAAGAACCCATCATTGTCCCCTGGAGCCTTCAAAATAAATGGCTTCACTGTGTAGCCTTATTGGTCAATTCGGCACTGAACAGCAAGTGCACCCTATCACTAAAATAATAAAATAGAGTATCTAGACTCTGAATCTCGAACCCACATAGAGCGTAACAAGTACCAAACTAATCGAAACTTAATACTATTTAAACAATCAAATTAAAACAATCGAAACTCAATTCGTATTATACACATGTTTCTTTCTAGTTGATTACTAATCACATGTTTTAAATCTATTAACACCCAATGACGAGGCAATGCTAAGAGTCTTTCTACTAGTCTTATTATCCTCAATGATCATGAAAGATAATTTGCGAGGAAAAACTTAAGAGGAAAAATTGTGATGAAAATTGTTTAAAATCCAACGGTTATGATGAAGATTATGTATCATTATACAAATTTTATAAATTTTTTGTGTACCTTCAACGCCATCTGAGGAAATAGAATGATTGTGGACATTCATGCCGTAAAAGAACAAAAGAATGGAACACAGCACAAGTTTATCTCATTTACTTATACTCAGCAATATACTAAAAAATGAGGGCAATTTTTTAAATAAAAAGAAAAGAAAAGAGGAAAATGCAAATCTAAATGAAAGCTATGTAAGCCTGCAACAATTGGCTTAGCATTTAGGATGACCTTGGAATTTATTTTAAAGCAAGTAACGCCATTGAAAGCAACTTATAGTAATTCACTTCCAATAGTTTTTCACAAAAACAGTGCCAAAATTGGCAAAATCTTTAAGGGTATGTTTGGATGGAGGGTTTAGGAGGGGAGGGGAGGGCTTGATTTTCAAATCTAAATTGAGAAAGCTATAAAATATTTCTAAACAAAAATGAAGTATGATTAACAATGTTTTATCATTATCTATCATGTTATTCTTTCAATTTTTTAAAATAACAAATAAATATTAAAATATAGACGAAGCCCTCCAAACCCCTCCCCTCCAAAACCCTCCAAAATCCCTCTCCCAAACATACCCTAAGGATCAGTCAGAAATGCAAACTTCAGAAATTGTTGGGAGACTTTAACTAGCACCACTTGTCAGAATTGTTTTGGCTCCAGATAAAAATAAGTTTCTAGTTAAAAAAAGAATTTTGAGTTGAACTTATATGAATCTATATATGTGGTCAACAACCAAAAGTTGATTCAGTAATAGACTTATTTGATGGAGTTTAGTTCAAACGTTAAAGAGAATCAATGACACAGGAACAAACCCGAGTCTGAGGTGTTGAGTTACATCAACCATTACTCGAGGTTTTTTATTACACTAGTTAACTGTGTACCAGAAACTGAGCTAGCTCCTCCTCTTCATGAAGATGGCGCGACAACAGCTCCAGCAGATGTGAGCAGGGGTACCAGCTTTCCTTGGTTGTGCAAGCCTGTTGTGGCTGCATAGAAGCAAAAGAATCATCGAGAAACAATTCAATAAATTTATCTATCAAATGAAACCCAGTGATTAAGAAACTTCAGTAGATGCATAAAAATATCTAAATCTTACAGTCACAGCCGCCAATGTGGTTTCCGCCAATAAACACATTCGGCACAGTCCGCTGACCAGTCCACTCTTTTAATTCTGCCTGGATCTCACTTCCATCAGCTACACAATGTGCAAAACCAGTTTGGTTAATTCATTAGTTTGACAGGTAATATAACACATAGAAATCATGGAAAGAATAAAAGAAAAGCCATAAAAAATAGTGGTGGAGCACTTTTGTTAACATAAGGAAATTCAATTACTAGTGAATTTCACAAACTTTTGTGTATATATTCCCACTTGCCCAAGGGAAGAAGAATACACATTATTTGGACACAGAACAGGTTACAAATGTTTGAGGGAGAAATAAACTGCTGAAATTCACCTTACCAGTAGAAAACACACACCAAAGTCCTGTAATATAGATTTCAAATAGTGAAGGCAGCATTTCACACCAATCATTAACAACCAAAGAGTGCCACAGTTTAAATAGCGCAGAGATTGGATATTACAAAAACTCAGATATGGAAGACATGACGGGACTGCAATACAACACAAAATTGATATAAAATTAGTACAAATAACACAAATGTTAAATCGAAAGAGAGAAATAATGTTTTAAAAATGAATACATATCACTGTAAATATAACACAAATGTTAAATCGAAAGAGAGAAATCTGATTACTATCATGTTCTCATTTGCATTGGGCGTAAGAGATTAAAACATAATAGCTAAGTGCATTTGAAATGCCAATAGTGTCTAGAAATGAACAAAATACAGAGCCAGAAAGTAGTGATTAGAAGAGGAGTTGATCTATTACAAATGATTTCTTTATCTCCCAAAGCTGTATTCATAACAATAAGTGAGATAAGTGAAATTCAAGCTGGTACTGGAAAAATTAGTCTAAATGTCCTGATTTGCTGTCATCTTGCATGGAGAAAACAGTAATCAGGGCATCCTAAGAACATAATATTCACAAAAATATTCAAAGTAAAGCTCCTTTATTATTATGCATCGGATAAGTTTGAGTACAAAAATGAGTAATTTTATTTATTTCATTGGGGCATGGTTTTAAAGCAGGGTTGTATAATCATAATGCGGAGAATCACAATAAAATACAGTTGATAAAAACAGGCAAAATTAAAAGAAACAATTCATCTTAATTCATCAACAAAAGGGAGTAAAAAATTGAACAAACAAAGCGAATCGCATAACATCAATTCACCAGAAGTAATTTAAAACTAGTGCCTAACATTTATCGATCAAAAAATATAAATATAAATAATAATAGAATAAAAGGGTCGGAAAGCACGAACATTCAGAGTCAAGTTCAATGGCTTTGAAAGTGACACCGAGTTTAGAGAAGAGCTGCTTCACTTGGGTGCAGTAAGGGCAATAGGATTTACTGCAATTGCAATCATCAATCACGTTACAAACAACAAATGAAGAGAAAAACAAAAACAATAAAATGAGATAAGGTGAGATTAGAGAAAGAGAGTGACCTAAAAACGACGACTGGATTGGAAGACACAATTTCCTTCGCCTTGGGCACTGCCATCTTGCTATCAAATATCTCTCTCTCTCTCTCTCTCTCTCTCTCTCTCTCTCTCTCTCTAATTTTTTGTTAGTAGTCGACAATCCTTCAATCACACAAATGATTCACGTTATTCCTGCGTGCGTGTAAGTGAATGTTATAAAAATAGGGCAACCGGCGAACGGGGAGATAGATAGAACAGCAGTTTTGCTCATTTATCTTTGTTCCAGATTTTATTTTGGTCTTTTATCTTTTTTTTGGTCTGTTTTGGTCCTTTTATCTTTCATTTTCGTTTCACTTTGGTCATTTATCTTTTTTTTGATCCGTTTTGGACCTTTATCTTTCATTTTCGTTTCATTTTGGTCCCTCACGTTATTATTTAATTCAATTAAAACATTAAAACAATTAAAATAATTAATTCAATTAAAACAATTAAAACAAAATTAGAGAAATTACTCCCCCCACCCAACCACCACCCAACTACCGCCGACCACCACCTGTAACACCCCTTTTCTACCCCATAATTTACACGTCATTTATCAGAGTAATTTCTTTTTCGCAAATATTAATTTAACTGGTAGAAAAGAAATGTCACATCGTCATTAACAAAACTCATCAACTGCACCCATCAAGGTTTGTGCAACAAAACACTCGTCATGAAAGTTAAACTCCAAAAATCACATCACAGCGGAATAAAACAATAACTCACTAATACCACTCAAACACGTCTCACATCATCGACATAATCATTAAACAATTAGTTAATTAATTAACAAACTTCAACCACGCCCTCTAGGTGTCACAGTATCAGAGAGCGACTCGACAGACATCCCAATAGCTATTAAAGAAGGCAGCAGGACCTTCACTCGCGGTTACCTGCAGCGTTGCCACAATAGAGCAACATTCCAAGCAAAAGGGGTGAGAATTTCAACAAAACATAATCAAGCACATAATAGAGTAATGTGAGCAAACTGTCATACAACATCGTCATCACCACCAACATCATCGTCACTAAACACTAACTCAAGTCACAACTTTTTCCCACAAGTCATAAATCATGTATGTGCATGGAAATGCAACCCACGCCTGGGTATATGCATGATGGTACCATTCTCGTCATAAATAAGCCACTATGGGCACATCGTCACTGTTTTACGTCAATAAGAGGCCGAAGCCTATTCGTCATACTATGCACATGCTATGAGACACTATGGACACATGTGCAAACACCAAATCACTCACCTGGAGTCCTCGTCATCGTCGTCATAAAACACTCATAGAGTGTACTCGTCATAACCATCACAATTATATCACAACATCATCATAAACATCACATTTAAAATTTGGGTAACAACACATTTAAATTTTGAGTAACAACACATTTAGAATCTGAGTAACAACACATTTAAAATTTTAGTAACAACACATTTAAATTTAGAAAACATCACATTTTCATGCTTAGAAACATCACATTTAAATTGAAAAAAACATCACCTTTTCAAAGTGGAAAACATCACATTTAAATTGCAAGAACAGTAATAAAACAGGGGCAGCGCACAAGGCGCGCCCAACACTACGCAACACACGCACCAGGCGCGCCCAGAGGTAGCACCCAGCACCACGCGCACAGCAGCGCCACACACACACCCACAGGCGCACAATGGCGCCACAGCAACACCCACCGGGACAACTCCAAAATGACACGTGCAAAAATGAAACCACTCAAGCCAAAATGTTTAAAATTGAATTTGGGCACACGAATGCAAAAGATGGTACGGTAAAATATGCCCAGAATTCGAAGTTTCACCCAAAACACCCCACATGCGCACAACAGCAACACCCACCGCCCACCGGGACAACTCCAAAATGACACGTGCAAAAAAAAAACCACTCGAGCCAAAATGTTTAAAATTGAATTTGGGCACGCGAATGCAAAAGATGGCACGGTAAAATATGCCCAGAATTCGAAGTTTCACCCAAAACACCCCACATGCGCACAACAGCAACACCCACCGGGACAACTCCAAAATGACACGTGCAAAAATAAAACCACTCGAGCCAAAATGTTTAAAGTTGAATTTGGGCACGCGAATGCAAAAGATGGCACGGTAAAATATGCCCAGAATTCGAAGTTTCACCCAAAACACCCCACATGCGCACAACAGCAACACCCACCGGGACAACTCCAAAATGACACGTGCGAAAATAAAACCACTCGAGCCAAAATGTTTAAAATTGAATTTGGGCACGCGAATGCAGAAGATGGCACGGTAAAATATGCCCAGAATTCGAAGTTTCACCCAAAACACCCCACTTGTGCACACAATGGCCATTTCATCGAATAGTTTACATGCAGCAGAATTTTTTTACACGAAAATCAGCATGATCACATCATAATTCCTTCCCAACCATCATCAAACATCACAAGCACGAATTTACACATAACAACATCAACCATTCATCAAACAACATCATAATTTATTCAATTCCTCATCAATTTTTACGCACATTCACCTCAAATTCACAACAACACCAAAAACCCCACAAAAACCCATCACATACTCAATTATATTAAATCGAAACGCTCACCCTTACCTCTTAAACGTAGGCTCCGAAGAAGACGATTGAAAGCACCAACGAGTAACTACAGCAACACAACGAGCAAGGCCTTGAAACTTGCGCAATTCCTCTTCTCCTTCCCTCTTCTCTTCGCGCGCCTCTTCTCCCTTCTCACTCTCTCTCAATTTCGATTTTTCCCCAAGTGAATTGAGAGTGAGGGTTTCGCATAACCTTGGGGTTTAAGCTGTGGGCCTTTCACGCGTTAGGCTCACAGCTACACCCTCACCACTACTCGTTCCCACTCCTACACAAAACATGATATTTCCCTCTTAATTAATTAAATTACGCTTCAACTAAAAAAATTAATAATTCTATTTAAATAAATTGATTAAATTAATTAAATTATTTTCGGGGTGTTAGAACTCTCCCCCACTTAGAATTTTTCGTCCTCGAAAACATACCTGATTCAAACAACTCCGGATACGACTCTCGCATCTTATCCTCCAGCTCCCATGTCAGGCTTTCACCAGCTGCTCCAAACCAAACAACCTTCACTAGATTCATCTCCTTACCTCGTAAGGTCTTCACCTCACGATCCTCAATTCGTACAGGCATAGTCTCCACAGTGAGATTATCCCGCACCTCCACATCATCTGGTTGAATCACATGAGACGGGTCCGCAATATACTTCCGAAGCTGCGACATGTGAAACACGTCGTGCAAGTTCGAAAGATTAGGTGGTAAGGCCACCCGATATGCAACACTTCCAACTCTTTCCGTAATCTGATATGGCCCAATGAAACGAGGAGTCAACTTCTTCGATTTCAGCGCACGCCCCACACCGGTCATAGGTGTGACCCTCAGGAATACGTGGTCACCCGCTTCAAATTCTAAATCTTTCCTTCTCTTATCATGGTAGCTCTTCTGTCTACTCTGCGACGCTTTCATTTTCTCCTGGATCACCTTCACTTTCTCAGTAGTTTCTCTGACTAGCTCAGGTCCAAGTGCTAAACTTTCCCCTTCTGCATAAGCACACCACCCAAACCCATTTTGGAAGCATCACAATAGACCACAAACGGCTCAACCGGATCAGGCAGGGTCAACACTGGTGACGTAGTCAACCTCTTCTTCAACTCATTGAAACTCTCTTCACATCGGTCATCCCAAACAAAAGCCTAACCCTTGCAAGTCAATTGGGTCAACGGCAGAGCCAACTTCGAAAACCCCTCAATGAATCTTCTATAATAACCCGCTAATCCCAGAAAACTCCTTATCTCAGTAACTGACTTCGGGGACTCCCACTGCAACACTGCATCAACCTTAGAAGGATCCACCGCAATCCCCTCACTAGAAATCACATGACCGAGAAAACTGACTTCTTTCAACCAAAACTCACACTTGGACAACTTCGCATATAACTTTCGATCCCTCATAATTTCCAACACCAACCTCAGATGTTCCGCATGCTCCTCTTCCGACTTAGAATAAATTAGAATATCATCAATGAAAACCACCACAAACTTGTCCAGATACCCGCGAAAGATTTGGTTCATGTACCCCATGAATACCCCCGGCGCATTAGTCACACCGAAAGGCATTACGGAATACTCATAGTGCCCATATCTTGTCCTAAACGCCGTCTTCTGGATGTCTTCATCTTTTACCTTGATCTGATGATAACCAGACCTTAAGTCAATCTTGCTGAATACTTTAGCACCCACCAACTGATCCATCAAGTCATCAATCCTCGGTAACGGATACTTGTTCTTGATTGTAACTTTATTCAATTGGGGATAGTCTACACACAACCTCATACTACCATCTTTCTTTTTCACTAGCAACACTGGAGCTCCCCACGGCGACACACTCGGTCTTACAAACTTCTTTTCTAACAAATCCTCAAGTTGTTTCTTCAATTCTGCCAACTCAGACGCAGACATCTATATGGTGCCATAGACACAGGCTTAGTGCCAGGAACTAGATCAATAGTAAACTCCACCTCTCTCTCTGGTGGTACATCCGGAATCTCGTCAAGAAACACCTCGGAAAACTCACACACCACCTGCAACTCATCAATCTTCGCTTGGCTCTCAGCAGACAACGACGCTAACAGAGAAAACAGCTGAACCACTTCTCTCATCACCCTGCATAGCTGACCCGCAGATAGCAAACCAGACCTCTCTTCAGGCGAAGCGAAACTCACGGACCTTTCGCGACAGTTGATATGTACATGATTATCGACTAACCAGTCCATACCCAGAATGACATCCATTCCACTCAGCGGCAAACAGATCAAATCAACTAAAAATTCTCTACCATATATAGATACAGGACATTTGGCACAAACAACGGAGGTAGTTACCGAACCCTTAGCTGGAGTATCGATAACCATCTCTCTCAACATATCAGATAAGACAAGACTTAGTTTCTCAACACATGCGGCAGCAATAAAACTATGGGTAGCACCAGTATCAACAATATCAATAAGAGGAAAATTATTGATATAGCACGTACCTCGAATCTCATTCACCACATCAGACCCAGCCAGAGCGAACACTTTCCCAAAAGACTTCTCCTTCTTGGGTTTTGAGCACTGTGTACTGATGTGACCACCCTCCCCACAATTAAAGCATACCACCTCCTTCTTATCACAGCTGGAAGATATGTGCCCCTCTTTCCCACACCGATAACATCTTTTCTTATCCCCGCTTGGGCAATCTAGACTCTTATGACCTACTCTCCCACACGTGTAACAAGTAATACTGGCTGCAGCATCTCCCCCACTTCGCTTAGACCCACCAACAAACTTCCCTTTGCCCTTACCAGCGGGCACCTCATATGGCTTACCACGACTCGAGAAGTTCTTTTGCTTTTCTTTCATAACTCTGGAGAAGGCATTACTGTCCTCCTCAAAAATCCGGCAGCTATCAACCAACAGAGAGAACACACGAATTTGTTGATACCCTATGGCTTTCTTAATATCGGCACGCAACCCGTTTTCAAACTTAATGCATTTGGAGAACTCAGCACCCTCTCCATCATAGTGCGGATAAAACTTGGACAGCTCAGTAAATTTTGCAGCATATTCAGTTACCGACATGTTACCTTGTTCAAGCCTCAGAAACTCAACCTCTTTCTTTCCGCGGACATCTTCCGGATAGTATTTCCTCCAGAACTCTCTCTGGAACACAGCCCAAGTAATCTCCTCATTGGCGACCATCAACCTCTGCCTAGCCGCCATCCACCAGTCATCAGCCTCTCTCTTCAACATGTGTGTAACACCCCCTTTCTAATATTCCATAATTTAATAAAATCAGAGTTTTTTTTTTTTTTGATTTAAAAACAAACACAAGGGAGTGCTACACTAAACTCCAATTCAGCCAAACAACTACAAGCAATATAGTCCAACAAAATAATAATCATGATACATAGCACCATAGTCAAAGGGGCAAGCCCACAATCACCTGTTTAGTTTACATCACTGAATAAAATCACCAACACGGCGGACTGATAACAGTTTAGACATAGTCAAATGCACCACCAAAAATAAAAGTCTAATGACATCAAATAAGTGACAAACAACAAAGACGCCCCCCCGGTGCTACGTATCAGAGCATGATGTAACGCCCCGATTTTTATTAAAAATTATTTTGAATTAGTATTCGAAGTATGAATAATTTTGGAAGTTATTTTAGTTTATAGAGTTGTAAGAAAATATTTGTTGTGAAATCGGGATTTAAAAATGAATTAAAATGAGTTTTTACTATATTTATGCGCATACACCCCCCTGTTTTGCTATTCGCACCCCCCTGCCCACCGTACTTACCGTGTGCGTCGCCCACCCCAGAGAAACCCGGGCACTATTCCTTCTTCTCCTTCCTCGCTGAAACGCAGAAAACGGCAAAACCTTATGGTTTTATTCATCTTTTTCGTTCTCCTTCCCTAGGCCACGGTTTGGCCTGAAAATTCATCTTCCCACTCGAAATCACGCTCTGAGTTCGATTTTGGCCTCAATTTAATCGATTGGTGCTTCGTTCAGCCAGTTTCAGACACGACCCTAAAACCCAACCGAACGGTTTTGCACCTATTCCGACCACCACAGACTCCGGTTGAAAAATCGGACATCATATTTGGATTCTACTCGTCGAGACCTTCAGGAAACACTAGTCCTTTGTTAGTTTCGGTGAAGTTGACATCGGACCTGTTCGTACCGTTAATTGCTCGTTTCCCGAGGAACCCGTAGACTCTCGGTGCTAAGTTCGTTACCGTGGACGATTCGGCTCTGTGCTCGCTATCAATATTAATATTAAATTACCCAGGTTAGGGGGCTCTACTTTATACCTATAATGATGCTTAAGATATGCGATATGAGTAGGTTAGGTTGTAGGAGTTTGGGTTGTGAATGTTGTGTTAATATATATGTTGATGAAATGAATTAATTTGAAATTGTGGATAGTATGTTACTGCTGAATTGTTGTTCTAGTGAATTGTTAATTAATTGTTACTGAATTGTTAAATAATTGTGGTGTTAATGCCTTGTTGTAGTATGAGTTTATGTGGTAAATTAAGTTGAGTGAGGTGAGGATAAACATGATAGGAATTGTGCCTTTAAGCTACTTGAACTAATTACCTCAATGAAAAGAATATAGTTATATGTCGGTTGCGTTGTATTTAATAAATAATCAATCGAACTGGCGTTGAAGCGGTGTAAACTAATTGTTGAATTGTTAAATAAAATTGTTGTGAGAATGTTGAAGTTGTGGTGTGTGTGATTGCGGGAAGTGTAATTGTAAAAATTAGATTACTAGCCTAAGGATACAAAGCGGTGTGTACGGAGTCGTAATTATTTGGAGATGTGAAAGCGGTGAGGGACTCCGGTCCAAAGCGGTGTGATAACCTCAAGGCCTATATGTTGATGATATTAAATTGAGAAAGGCATAGCGGTGAGTTTAATAATTATTATGTTTATGTGTGGTGTTGTGGTGCATAGTCATAGTGTCACATGACTCATGTTGCATAAAGCGGTGTGTAGGCTTCGGCCAAAGCGGTGTGGTGGCTTCGGCCAAAGTGGTGAGTGCCCTCAAGGCATAGTGCGGTGATGAAGGATCCTCATGCATGTTGCATACATGCATATATTCATACATATGTTGATAGTGTTTATTGATGGTTATGACTTAAAGGATGAATGTACTGTTTGTTATGAGCGGGTGTTGTTTGCTGCCTTCCTTATTATAACGCCCCTCTTAATTATTATTATTTGTGTAAAGAGACTCACCCTACTGCCTTTGTTGCTTCTTATGTCGGCAACTTGCAGGTGATAGCGAGTGAAGGTATTCACATGCTTCCTTCTAGTCGGTTGTGTCTGCTCTGATACGTAGCACCGGGGGGGGGGGGGGCGATTAGTCTAGTGACTGTTTAATGAAAGTTGTTCAAAACTAGTATTTGATGATGTATTTAAATATGTTTATGAAACATACTATTTTCCGCTGCGTGGTGATTATGTAAGCTGTGGTGTAACTAAACAAGTGTTTTAGGGTTCGTCCCGATCAATGTGCTATGTATCACATACTTTATTGTATTATGAGTTTCAGATGTTGTTATATGTTCTATATGTTTAATAAGGTGAAAATGTAGCACCCTCTTGGGTTGCGCTGAAAGGTTTTTCGAAAACTCTGATTTTCATAAATTAAATATTAGTTTATTAGAAGGGGGTGTTACATTAGTGGTATCAGAGCAGTTCGGTCTGTCCGGCCAAGTCGTCTAGGCGTAGTGTCTTTTGATGATTGAGTAGTGCTATATTAGTTCTAACCATGGTCTGTGTAGTAAGTGATGTTCCTGCAGGTAAAAGGGCAAACCGAGTACTGCTGATGGTAAGTGAATAAGTGGGGGAGATACCCCTGCTGATGATGTGTGTTGTATTGTGTTTCCGATGTGTGAACTCTGTGTCTTTTGTTTTTGATTTCTCTGCTGGTTTGGGAAATGTTAGGTTTTCGAAAGATGCATTAGTTACTTATTGGGAAACCGAAGGAAAATATTATCGGGGTTAGGATGAATTTTCAATATGGTATTTCAAGTCATTCTAGTTGTCGTATCAAAAAGAATGTTTTATCGCCCTAGACTTTAATGTTCTTATAAATAATTATTACATGATTTGAGGAACTGATGACACCTTTCACTTGCGAAAATCATTTCCAAAAATGAATTGTTGATTGTGTTGAAAAACAATTTTTACTCATTTTTTTTTCGCACTTCCAATTATAATTATTTTTGAAGTGGAGATGTCATATTTATTGATATGTCGATTGTGTGATTGTTATTTGACTTGAATCTGGTCCATGACTTTTGTTGTTGTTGTTGGGTCAATGTGACCAAAGCGATGTTGTTGTTGTTGGGTCAATGTGACCAAAGCGATGTTGTTGTTGTTGTTGGGTCAATGTGACCAAAGCGTTGTTGTTGTTGCGTTGAGTCGAATAAGACCAAGTGTTGATGTTGTTGTTGTTGGGCTAACTAATGATGCATTTGTGTATTAAATGATGAAATTGTGGTGTTGAGGTGAACTATGAACATATGTTGCCTACAAGTTGTTTTGATGATATTACCCTAAGAGTTTCGAAGGTGAAATTACTATGCTTAAGTATAATGTGATGTTGAAAATTGGTGTTTTTGGGGGGTTAGGTGAATTTGGGGTGTCTTGATGGTTTAATTGGGTTGTAGTCAAAGTGTGCACATAGGTGTTTGACCAAATGTCAATATGTTGATTGGATGCCCGAGTGTTGTCTGATGACATGAATTGTTGAGTTGAGTGTTGTTTGAGATTATTGTTTCGTGACTGAACATGATGAATTTTACTTGTTTACGGTTTTGTGCATTTCTGGACACTGCTTCGTTTTTCAAAAACTGGCACCGTTTAGTTGATCCAAAAATTATGTGGTTGATTGTTTTTGAAAATAGATTTAACGCCGGTCGTTTTGCCACTGGTTTCGTTCAATTTGGAGCTGGGTGGCTCAAGTTATGATTGTTTCAAGTTAGGTCAAGTTTTAGGAATCAAACTGTGAGTAAGTTCGGTTTTTGTAGGTTTTGTGTCATCACATGAACTCCGTTTTGAATGATTCTTGTTTCTTTGAAAAGTAGACTTAATTCTCTACGAATTAGACCCTGGTTTCATAAAGTTTCATTAAGAGATGAGAAAGATAATTTGGTTGAAAGTTGAGTAAGAAGTTCTGTCCAAGTTTGGTACCTCCCTGTAGTATTTTGAAAAAAATTGTACCAATTGGCTACTTATTTTAAAAGACGAAAAACCATAGGTAGAAACTACACTCTGAGCTTTCCAACAAGTATTTATTTGTCGAAAATCCGACATCGTTTACTATTTTAATTAATTCGCCAAAGTAGGCGCATAGTTACAGAATTTTCTGCACCCGAGTTTATGAAGATTAGCAAAAACGTTTGAACCTTGATATTTATATGTTGTGGATTTGTAATTTAAAGGCGAAGTGATTTTTTTGAAGTTGCTTGTGAACCTTTAAACTAACATATTGAACTGAATCGTGGTGTAGTTATCTGAATTGAGGTGTTGTTTGTAAGCTGAGTATCATGTTGAACTTAAATTGTTGAATTCTACGTTAATTGGTGTTAAGGTGAATATGAGATTAATTATGCATGCTAGAGTTTGTTGTATCGAATCCAATAAAAATTGAGAGTGAGAATATGATGATTGTGGGTGCTTGTTAAGTTACTTGAATACAATTGGTGTTGAATTTAGTGCTTGAGGAGTTGTGCAATTAAGTGGTGTGTTAGATGCATATGTTGCGTGGTGTTGTTTGGTTGGGCGTGGGCGCCAGATGCGGCAGCCCATGCGCATCGCGTATTGTTGCTGTTGTTGCGTATTGTTGCTATTGTGGCGTACTGTTGTTGTTGTTGTGCGACGTTGCGCTTCGTGTGTGATGGTTGAGAGTGAGGCGCGGCACGATGTTGCCTTGTGCTCACCTAGGAGCGCGTCTTGGTGTGTTGCGTGTTGTGTGTTTGTGGATGAGGCGCGGCACGATGTTGCCTTGTGCTCACCTAGGAGCGCGTCTCGGTGTGTTGCGTATTGTGTGTTTGTGGATGAGGCGCGGCACGATGTTGCCTTGTGCTCACCTAGGAGCGCGTCTTAGTGTGTTGTTGTTGTTGTTTGTAGCCTGTTGAGTCCGATGGAGATTGCGTAGAGTTAGATATGTAAGAATGAGTCTGATTGTTAATTCTTGAGTTACCTGGCTGAACGAGTAGGAGGGACGGCCGCCCAATCACTTACCGCCGGTAATCAGGGAAATGATAATCAGCAGCTTAGATAGCGCTAGTGGTCTAGATAGCTGTAGTTGTTAGTGGGAGGGTGATAGTTTTGGTCGGTGGGAATTTTCGAGGACGAAAATATTCCAAGTGGGGGAGAGTTGTAACGCCCCGATTTTTATTAAAAATTATTTTGAATTAGTATTCGAAGTATGAATAATTTTGGAAGTTATTTTAGTTTATAGAGTTGTAAGAAAATATTTGTTGTGAAATCGGGATTTAAAAATGAATTAAAATGAGTTTTTACTATATTTATGCGCATACACCCCCCTGTTTTGCTATTCGCACCCCCCTTCCCACCGTACTTACCGTGTGCGTCGCCCACCCCAGAGAAACCCGGGCACTATTCCTTCTTCTCCTTCCTCGCTGAAACGCAGAAAACGGCAAAACCTTATGGTTTTATTCATCTTTTTCGTTCTCCTTCCCTAGGCCACGGTTTGGCCTGAAAATTCATCTTCCCACTCGAAATCACGCTCTGAGTTCGATTTTGGCCTCAATTTAATCGATTGGTGCTTCGTTCAGCCAGTTTCAGACACGACCCTAAAACCCAACCGAACGGTTTTGCACCTATTCCGACCACCACAGACTCCGGTTGAAAAATCGGACATCATATTTGGATTTTACTCGTCGAGACCTTCAGGAAACACTAGTCCTTTGTTAGTTTCGGTGAAGTTGACATCGGACCTGTTCGTACCGTTAATTGCTCGTTTCCCGAGGAACCCGTAGACTCTCGGTGCTAAGTTCGTTACCGTGGACGATTCGGCTCTGTGCTCGCTATCAATATTAATATTAAATTACCCTGGTTAGGGGGCTCTACTTTATACCTATAATGATGCTTAAGATATGCGATATGAGTAGGTTAGGTTGTAGGAGTTTGGGTTGTGAATGTTGTGTTAATATATATGTTGATGAAATGAATTAATTTGAAATTGTGGATAGTATGTTACTGCTGAATTGTTGCTCTAGTGAATTGTTAATTAATTGTTACTGAATTGTTAAATAATTGTGGTGTTAATGCCTTGTTGTAGTATGAGTTTATGTGGTAAATTAAGTTGAGTGAGATGAGGATAAACATGATAGGAATTGTGCCTTTAAGCTACTTGAACTAATTACCTCAATGAAAAGAATATAGTTATATGTCGGTTGCGTTGTATTTAATAAATAATCAATCGAACTGGCGTTGAAGCGGTGTAAACTAATTGTTGAATTGTTAAATAAAATTGTTGTGAGAATGTTGAAGTTGTGGTGTGTGTGATTGCGGGAAGTGTAATTGTAAAAATTAGATTACTAGCCTAAGGATACAAAGCGGTGTGTACGGAGTCGTAATTATTTGGAGATGTGAAAGCGGTGAGGGACTCCGGTCCAAAGCGGTGTGATAACCTCAAGGCCTATATGTTGATGATATTAAATTGAGAAAGGCATAGCGGTGAGTTTAATAATTATTATGTTTATGTGTGGTGTTGTGGTGCATAGTCATAGTGTCACATGACTCATGTTGCATAAAGCGGTGTGTAGGCTTCGGCCAAAGCGGTGTGGTGGCTTCGGCCAAAGTGGTGAGTGCCCTCAAGGCATAGTGCGGTGATGAAGGATCCTCATGCATGTTGATACATGCATATATTCATACATATGTTGATAGTGTTTATTGATGGTTATGACTTAAAGGATGAATGTACTGTTTGTTATGAGCGGGTGTTGTTTGCTGCCTTCCTTATTATAACGCCCCTCTTAATTATTATTATTTGTGTAAAGAGACTCACCCTACTGCCTTTGTTGCTTCTTATGTCGGCAACTTGCAGGTGATAGCGAGTGAAGGTATTCACTTGCTTCCTTCTAGTCGGTTGTGTCTGCTCTGATACGTAGCACCGGGGGGGCGATTAGTCTAGTGACTGTTTAATGAAAGTTGTTCAAAACTAGTATTTGATGATGTATTTAAATATGTTTATGAAACATACTATGTAAGCTGTGGTGTAACTAAACAAGTGTTTTAGGGTTCGTCCCGATCAATGTGCTATGTATCACATACTTTATTGTATTATGAGTTTCAGATGTTGTTATATGTTTTATATGTTTAATAAGGTGAAAATGTAGCACCCTCTTGGGTTGCGCTGAAAGGTTTTTCGTAAACTCTGATTTTCATAAATTAAATATTAGTTTATTAGAAGGGGGTGTTACACATGACACACCCTAACTATGAGAAGGCCTGAGGATACCTTCACTCGCTATCACCTGCACGTTGCCGACATGAGAAGCAACATAAAAAGCAGTAGGGTGAGTCTCTTTTCATAATCAATAACATATAGAATAAATGTCATATTAGGAAGGCAATTAGGGACACCAAATTTACAACAAGGGCAGCAACATCATCAAATTACAATCACCAAGCAACACACCAAATGTATGATCAATGCATGAAATGCAAACCCAAACACCACGGGCCATGCATGTGGATCCATTAGGCCGAAGCCTCTGCTCACCAAATATAATTAGGCTGAAGCCTCTGCTCACCAAATATAATTAGGCCGAAGCCTCTGCTCACCAAATGCATATGGCTTATGAGACGCCATGAACAATGCATCATACACACCAAAACACACCAAGAGAGCAACAAACATAATCACCAAATAATCCCCTCTCACCATACCCAAAACTCCAAGGGTCTATGCTTGAGGATTCATCACCAAATAAACTCACCAATAAACTCACCCAATAGACTCATCAAATAAACTCTCCAGATAGATTCACCAACACATCAATACCAACTCCATTAAATCATTTTAGGACATTGACACGGAATAGGAGAAAGTGAGTAAAAATTGCAATTAGACACTTTGAACAACTTCAGTCCAGGACCATCAGGAAAATAATCCATTTTGCCTAAAACTAGAATATTTAGGTAGGCATCGGAATTAGCTTCGAAACGCATTTTGAACCGTCCAATTTAGACACCCGAGTCAAAAGATATTTAGAAAACAAATTTGGGAACAACAGCGACACCCTGGGCTACGCGAACACGGCAGCCAGAATTCGGCGAATTAGTTAAAATAGTAAACGACATCGGATTTCAACAAACGACCCCTCTACAGAAACCTGAGAATGTCTAGTTCCTGACTATGGTTTTCTTTTTTCGAAACAATGAGCCAATTAGTACAGTTTCAACAAACAAGTATCAGGGTTCAGAAAACGGAACAGCCACCATGACCTAACTTGTGGCACCTCTAGAATGATCAAAACTCAACCAAAAGACATGGGGTTTGTGCCCAAACGAAGGAAATTGAATCTAGTTTTCAAAGAGACAGGAACCATTCAAAACGGAGTTCAGATGAAAACGTTATAACCGAAATACCGAACCTAGACACAGAATTACTCCAGGATATTTTCCTAAATTGTGACACCTATATCTCGAGCCACACGACTCCAATTTCAATCAAACCAGTGCCAAATTAAAGATAAATAAGTCTAGTTTCTAAAATGGTAAACCACACAATTTTCGGACCACCCGATCAGACGTAGCATCAAAAGGAACGAGTCTGTATCCAGAATTTCCCAACAGTAAGTTTTTAACACCATAATTTCACAATTAACACCAAATTAATTCACCAATCATATTTTAATCATCAATTCAACACGCCAACTATTCAAATCACTAATATAAACATAAATCATCATGTTCATCACCAAAAACCAGCAAACCAAACATCAATTAAATCATCAAACAAAACATCGAACACATGGCATGCAAGGCATATTCTTAGCAACAAACAACAATTCTCTCACGACTCGAACACATAAAATGCTCACAACAACACACAAAATCAGTCAACTAAACACCCTAATACCTATCCCACATACCATATTCAGCCCACATGTTATTAAGAAGGAAAAGAAGAGCCCCCTAACCTTAGATTTAGATGAGTAGAAACCTTAGAGAGATAGACACCAAGGATTGTAGCCTTCCTCTTCTTTGCCTTGAGCCCCTTCACGATTTCTCCTCCTCTCCCTTAGAAACCCTCACGGCCTCACTCTCCTCTTTTCCTTTCTTTCTTTTGTTTTGGCCTTTGGTGAAAAATGAATAGAAAACCCTAAGACCCCTTATGTGATATTCGAAGGTCATGGCCAACTAATGGTCATGGGCCTTCATGTGCACCCCTTAATTCATGTCAACACCTCTTAAATTACTTAGACACCTCCTGAATAAAATAAAACTCTAAATTAATTAATACTAGCTCTCACCTTATAAATAGGTCCAATTACCTCGCATATATTTATTTTATTATCTACCACCACATAATTCCCAATTAATTAAAATAAATAATTCAATTAGATAGCTAATTAAATTTGGGGTGTTACAATGTGCGTACCATAACGAACCTTCTGAGCATCGGTACAATCCATAACGCGGAAGATCCGCTCCATCTGTCTCAGCCACTCAAGTGCACCATCAGGGTTATACCCGCCTTCAAAAGTAGGAGGGTTCTCTCGCTGGAACGTAGCCAAACTGCGTGTCCCAGCATCACCAGCACCTGGCATGTTGCCCACAACCCCAGCTATAGCCTGCAAAGCAGCAGCAAGTGCAGCATCGTTCCGTCCTGCCATTCAAGCACTGCAACAGAAACAGAATTCAGAAACGAGTAACAAAACTCAAATGCTACTCAACTTGACGACTCGACCACCGGCCGGACAGACCGAACTGCTCTGATACCACTAATGTAACACCCCTTTTCTACCCCATAATTTACACGTCATTTATCAGAGTAATTTCATTTTCGCAAATATTAATTTAACCGGTAGAAAAGAAATGCCACATCGTCATTAAGAAAACTCATCAACTGCACCCATCAAGGTTTGTGCAACAAAACACTCGTCATGAAAGTTAAACTCCAAAAATCACATCACAGCGGAATAAAACAATAACTCACTAATACCACTCAAACACGTCTCACATCATCGACATAATCATTAAACAATTAGTTAATTAATTAACAAACTTCAACCACGCCCCCTAGGTGTCACAGTATCAGAGAGCGACTCGACAGACATCCCAATAGCTATTAAAGAAGGCCGCAGGACCTTCACTCGCGGTTACCTGCAGCGTTGCCACAATAGAGCAACATTCCAAGCAGAAGGGGTGAGAATTTCAACAAAACATAATCAAGCACATAATAGAGTAATGTGAGCAAACAGTCATACAACATCGTCATCACCACCAACATCATCGTCACTAAACACTAACTCAAGTCACAACTTTTTCCCATAAGTCATAAATCATGTACGTGCATGGAAATGCAACCCACGCCTGGGTATATGCATGATGGTACCATTCTCGTCATAAATAAGCCACTATGGGCACATCGTCACTGTTTTACGTCAATAAGAGGCCGAAGCCTATTCGTCATACTATGCACATGCTATGAGACACTATGGACACATGTGCAAACACCAAATCACTCACCTGGAGTCCTCGTCATCGTCGTCATAAAACACTCATAGAGTGTGCTCGTCATAACCATCACAATTATATCACAACATCATCATAAACATCACATTTAAAATTTGGGTAACAACACATTTAAATTTTGAGTAAGAACACATTTAGAATCTGAGTAACAACACATTTAAAATTTTAGTAACAACACATTTAAATTTAGAAAACATCACATTTTCATGCTTAGAAACATCACATTTAAATTGAAAAAAACATCACCTTTTCAAAGTGGAAAACATCACATTTAAATTGCAAGAACAGTAATAAAACAGGGGCAGCGCCCAGAGGTAGCGCCCAGCACCACGCGCACAGCAGCGCCACACACACACACCCACAGGCGCACAATGGCGCCACAGCAACACCCACCGGGACAACTCCAAAATGACACGTGCAAAAATAAAACCACTCGAGCCAAAATGTTTAAAATTGAATTTGGGCACGCGAATGCAAAAGATGGCACGGTAAAATATGCCCAGAATTCGAAGTTTCACCCAAAACACCCCACATGCGCACAACAGCAACACCCACCGAGACAACTCCAAAATGACACGTGAAAAAATAAAACCACTCGAGCCAAAATGTTTAAAATTGAATTTGGGCACGCGAATGCAAAAGATGGCACGGTAAAATATGCCCAGAATTCGAAGTGTCACCCAAAACACCCCACATGCGCACAACAGCAACACCCACCGGGACAACTCCAAAATGACACGTGCAAAAATAAAACCACTCGAGCCAAAATGTTTAAAATTGAATTTGGGCACGCGAATGCAAAAAATGGCACGGTAAAATATGCCCAGAATTCGAAGTTTCACCCTAAACACCCCACATGCGCACAACAGCAACACCCACCGGGACAACTCCAAAATGACACGTGCGAAAATAAAACCACTCGAGCCAAAATGTTTAAAATTGAATTTGGGCACGCGAATGCAAAAGATGGCACGGTAAAATATGCCCAGAATTCGAAGTTTCACCCAAAACACCCCACTTGTGCACACAAAGGCCATTTCATCGAATAGTTTACAGCATGATCACATCATAATTCCTTCCCAACCATCATCAAACATCACAAGCACGAATTTACACATAACAACATCAACCATTCATCAAACAACATCATAATTTATTCAATTCCTCATCAATTTTTACGCAAATTCACCTCAAATTCACAACAACACCAAAAACCCCACAAAAACCCATCACATACTCAATTATATTAAATCGAAACGCTCACCCTTACCTCTTAAACGTAGGCTCCGAAGAAGACGATTGAAAGCACCAACGAGTAACTACAGCAACACAACGAGCAAGGCCTTGAAACTTGCGCAATTCCTCTTCTCCTTCCCTCTTCTCTTCGCGCGCCTCTTCTCCCTTCTCACTCTCTCTCAATTTCGATTTTTCCCCAAGTGAATTGAGAGTGAGGGTTTCGCATACCCTTGGGGTTTAAGCTGTGGGCCTTTCACGCGTTGGGCTCACAGCTACACCCTCACCACTACTCGTTCCCACTCCTACATAAAACATGATATTTCCCTCTTAATTAATTAAATTACGCTTCAACTAAAAAAAATTAATAATTCTATTTAAATAAATTGATTAAATTAATTAAATTATTTTCGGGTTGTTACACAACCCACGCCTGGGTATATGCATGATGGTACCATTCTCGTCATAAATAAGCCACTATGGGCACATCGTCACTGTTTTACGTCAATAAGAGGCCGAAGCCTATTCGTCATACTATGCACATGCTATGAGACACTATGGACACATGTGCAAACACCAAATCACTCACTTGGAGTCCTCGTCATCGTCGTCATAAAACACTCATAGAGTGTACTCGTCATAACCATCACAATTATATCACATCATCATCATAAACATCACATTTAAATTGAGAAAACAGCACCTTAACATTTAAGGAAACAGCAGCAAAAACAGCCTAAAAACGGCAACATTATTTAACTAAAACAGCAACAGCAAAGGCCAAAAACAGCAACAAAACAAGGTGGAAAACAGTAGCCTTTTTAGCGCACAACAGCAGCAAAACAGAGTGGAAAACAGTGGCCTTTTTAGCGCACAATAGTAGCAAAACAGAGTGGAAAACAATGGCATGTTTACTCGCATACAGCATCAAAACAGCACCCTTACAACATAAAAACAGCATCTCATTTTTTTTTGTAAAACAGCGACCCATTTATTTTATAAATACAGCAGCTCATATATCTAATTAAAACAGCGAGACAGCAACTTAATTTATGGAAACAGCAGCATTTTTATTTCATCAACAGCAGCATTTTTATATTTAAAATATTATTTCCGGACTCTCGGTAAAATTCCGGCACAGGCATAAAATTTTGGCGCACGGGGCAGCGCACAAGGCGCGCCCAGCACTACGCAACACACGCACCAGGCGCGCCCAGAGGCAGCGCACAGCAGCGCCACACACACACACCCACAGACGCACAATGGCGCCACAGCAACACCCACCGGGACAACTCCAAAATGACACGTGCAAAAATAAAACCACTCGAGCCAAAATGTTTAAAATTGAATTTGGGCACGCGAATGCAAAAGATGGCGCGGTAAAATATGCCCAGAACTCGAAGTTTCACCCAAAACACCCCACATGCGCACACAATGGCGCCACAGCAACACCCACCGGGACAACTCCAAAATGACACGTGCAAAAATAAAACCACTCGAGCCAAAATGTTTAAAATTGAATTTGGGCACGCGAATGCAAAAGATGGCGCGGTAAAATATGCCCAGAACTCGAAGTTTCACCCAAAACACCCCACATGCGCACACAATGGCGCCACAGCAACACCCACCGGGACAACTCCAAAATGACACGTGCAAAAATAAAACCACTCGAGCCAAAATGTTTAAAATTGAATTTGGGCACGCGAATGCAAAAGATGGCGCGGTAAAATATGCCCAGAACTCGAAGTTTCACCCAAAACACCCCACATGCGCACACAATGGCGCCCCAGCAACACCCACCGGGACAACTCCAAAATGACACGTGAAAAAAATAAAACCACTCGAGCCAAAATGTTTAAAATTGAATTTGGGCACGCGAATGCAAAAGATGGCGCGGTAAAATATGCCCAGAACTCGCAGTTTCACCCAAAACACCCCACATGCGCACACAATGGTCATTTCATCGAATAGTTTACATGCAGCAGAATTTTTTTTTTTACACGAAAATCAGCATGATCACATCATAATTCCTTCCCAACCATCATCAAACATCACACACACGAAATTACACATAACAACATCAACAATTCATCAAACAACATCATAATTTATTCAATTCTTCATCAATTTTACACATATTCACCTCAAATCCACATCAACATCAAAAACCCCACAAAACCCATCACATACTCAATTATATTAAATCGAAACGCTCACCCTTACCTCTTAAACGTAGGCTCCAAAGAAGACGATTGAAAGCACCAACGAGTAACTACAGCAACACAACGAGTAAAGCCTTGAAACTTGCGCAATTCTTTTTCTCCTTCCCTCTTCTCTTCGCCGCGCCTCTTCTCACTTCTCACTCTCTCTCAATTTCGATTTTTCCCCAAGTGAATTGAGAGTGAGGGTTTCGCATACCCTTGGGGTTTAAGCTGTGGGCCTTTCACGCGTTGGGCTCACAGCTACACCCTCACCACTACTCGTTCCCACTCCTACACAAAACATGATATTTCCCTCTTAATTAATTAAATTACGCTTCAACTAAAAAAAATTAATAATTCTATTTAAATAAATTGATTAAATTAATTAAATTATTTTCGGGGTGTTACAACTCTCCCCCACTTAGAATTTTTCGTCCTCGAAAACATACCTGATTCAAACAACTTCGGATACGACTCTCGCATCTTATCCTCCAGCTCCCATGTCAGGCTTTCACCAGCTGCTCCAAACCAAACAACCTTCACCAGATTGATCTTCTTACCTCGTAAGGTCTTCACCTCACGATCCTCAATTCGTACAGGCATAGTCTCCACAGTGAGATTATCCCGCACCTCCACATCATCTGGTTGAATCACATGAGACGGATCCGCAATATACTTCCGAAGCTGCGACACGTGAAACACGCCGTGCAAGTTCGAAAGGTTAGGTGGCAAGGCCACCCGATATGCAACACTTCCAACTCTTTCCGTAATCTGATACGGCCCAATGAAACGAGGAGTCAACTTCTTCAATTTCAGCGCACGGCCAACACCAGTCATAGGTGTGACCCTCAGGAACACGTGGTCACCCGCTTCAAATTCTAAATCTTTCCTTCTCTTATCATGGTAGCTCTCCTGTCTACTCTGCGACGCTTTCATTTTCTCCCGGATCACCTTCACTTTCTCAGTAGTTTCTCTGACTAACTCAGGTCCAAGTACTAAACTTTCCCCAGTCTCATACCAACATACCGGAGTCCTACACCTCCGACCATACAACGCCTCAAACGGCGCCATCCCGATACTGGAATGATAACTGTTGTTGTAGGTAAACTCGATCAATGGAAGATGAGTATCCCTCGCACCTCCCTGCTCTAGAACACATGACCTCAACAGATCTTCCAACGATTGAATCGTCCTCTCTGTCTGCCCATCAGTTTGAGGATGATAAGCTGAACTCAACCTCAATTTCGAACCCAACTCCTTCTGCAAACTACTCCAAAAGTCCGAAGTGAACCTTGGGTCTCTATCCGACACAATGCACAAAGGAACGCCATGCAGCTTCACAATCACTTGAATATAGATCTCTGCCAATCTCGACACCGGATACTTACTGCCGATAGGAATGAAATGAGCAGACTTCGTCAATCTATCCACAACCACCCAAATCAAATCATGTCCTCTCACCGTATTGGGTAACCCAGTCACGAAATCCATGGAAATACTATCCCACTTCCACTCTGGAACATTCAACGGTTGCATCATCCCCACAGGCTTCTGATGCTTGACCTTCGATTTCTGACAGGTCAAACACGAATACACAAACTGCGCCACATCGCGCTTCAACCCAGGCCACCAGAACATCTTTTTCAAATCTTGATACATCTTTGTCGCTCCAGGATGGATACTCAACTTACTTCTGTGGCCTTCCTCGAGAATCGCCTTTCTCATTTCCTCATCTTCGGGAACACAAATTCTTCCACGATATCTCAATACATTCTGCGCATGTATCTCGAAGTCCTTATTCTCAGACTGATCAATCCCACCCATCAGATCAACCAATTTCACGTCTAACTTCTGCGCTTCCCGGATACTAGCCATAAAATCGTTGCCAATTTTCAACATACCCAAACTGATACTCTGAGGTGTGACTTCACAAACTAAACTCATGTCCCTGAATTGCTCAATTAACTCAAGCTCTCTAGCCATCAATGCCGACATATGCAAGGTCTTCCGACTCAAAGCATCTGCAACCACATTAGCTTTACCCGGGTGATAGCTCAATTCAAAATCATAATCTTTCAATAGTTCTAACCACCGACGCTGCCTCATATTCAACTCTTTCTGATCGAACAGATACTGAAGGCCCTTGTGATCACTGAACACCTCAAATCTCGATCCATACAAGTAACGTCTCCAGATTTTCAACGCGAATACCACAGCAGCAAGTTCTAAGTCATGAGTCGGGTAATTCTTTTCATGAGTTCTCAACTGTCTCGACGCATAAGCGACCACTTTCCCATTCTGCATAAGCACACCACCCAAACCCATTTTGGAAGCATCACAATAAACCACAAACGGCTCAACCGGATTAGGCAGGGTCAACACTGGTGACGTAGTCAACCTCTTCTTCAACTCATTGAAACTCTCTTCACATCGGTCATCCCAAACAAAAGCCTTACCCTTGCAAGTCAATTGGGTCAACGGCAGAGCCAACTTTGAAAACCCCTCAATGAATCTTCTATAATAACCAGCTAATCCCAGAAAACTCCTTATCTCAGTAACTGACTTCAGGGACTCCCACTGCAACACTGCATCAACTTTAGAAGGATCCACCGCAATCCCCTCACTAGAAATCACATGACCGAGAAAACTGACTTCTTTCAACCAAAACTCACACTTGGACAACTTCGCATATAACTTTCGACCCCTCAGAATTTCCAACACCAACCTCAGATGTTCCGCATGCTCCTCTTCTGACTTAGAATAAATTAGAATATCATCAATGAAAACCACCACAAACTTGTCCAGATACTCGCGAAAGATTTGGTTCATGTACCCCATGAATACCCCCGGCGCATTAGTCACACCGAAAGGCATTACGGAATACTCATAAGGCCCATATCTTGTCCTAAACGCCGTCTTCTGGATGTCTTCATCTTTTACCTTGATCTGATGATAACCAGACCTTAAATCAATCTTGCTGAATACTTTAGCACCCACCAACTGATCCATCAAGTCATCAATCCTCGGTAACGGATACTTGTTCTTGATTGTAACTTTATTCAATTGACGATAGTCTACACACAACCTCATACTACCATCTTTCTTTTTCACTAGCAACACTGGAGCTCCCCACGGCGACACACTCGGTCTTACAAACTTCTTTTCTAACAAATCCTCAAGTTGCTTCTTCAATTCTGCCAACTCAGACGCAGACATTCTATATGGTGCCATAGACACATGCTTAGTGCCAGGAACTAGATCAATAGTAAACTCCACCTCTCTCTCTGGTGGTATATCCGGAATCTCGTCAGGAAACACCTCAGAAAACTCACGCACCACCTGCAACTCATCAATCTTCGCTTGGCTCTCAGCAGACAACGACGCTAACAGAGAAAACAGCTGAACCTCTTCTCTCATCACCCTATGCAGCTGACCCGCAGATAGCAAACCAGACTTCTCTTCCGGCGAAGCGAAACTCACGGACCTTTCGCGACAGTTGATATGCACATGATTATCAACTAACCAGTCCATACCCAGAATGACATCCATTCCACTCAGCGGCAAACAGATCAAATCAACTAAAAATTCTCTACCATATATAGATACAGGACATTTGGCACAAACAACAGAGGTAGTTACCGAACCATTAGCTGGAGTATCGATAACCATCTCTCTCAACATATCAGATAAGACAAGACTCAGTTTCTCAACACATGCGGCAGCAATAAAACTATGGGTAGCACCAGTATCAACAATAGCAATAAGAGGAAAATCATTGATATAGCACGTACCTCGAATCTCATTCACCACATCAGACCCAGCCATAGTGAACACTTTCCTAAAAGACTTCTCCTTCTTGGGTTTTGAGCACTGTGTACTGATGTGACCACTCTCCCCACAATTAAAGCATACCACCTCTTTCTTATCACAGCTGGAAGATATGTGCCCTTCTTTCCCACACCGATAACATCTCTTCTTATCCCCGCTTGGGCAATCTGGACTCTTATGACCTGCTCTCCCACACGTGTAACAAGTAATACTGGCTGCAACATCTCCCCCACTTCGCTTAGACCCACCAACAAACTTCCCTATGCCCTTACCAGCAGGCACTTCATATGGCTTACCACGACTTGAGAAGTTCTTTTGCTTTTCTTTCATAACTCTGGAGAAGGCATTACTGTCCTCCTCAAAAATCCTGTAGCTATCAACCAACAAGGAGAACACACGAATTTGTTGATACCCTATGGCTTTCTTAATGTCGGAACGCAACCCGTTTTCAAACTTTATGCATTTGGAGAACTCAGCTCCCTCTCCATCATAGTGCGGATAAAACTTGGACAGCTCAGTAAATTTTGCAGCATATTCAGTTACAGACATGTTACCTTGTTCAAGCCTCAGAAACTCAACCTCTTTCTTTCCGCGGACATCTTCCGGATAGTATTTCCTCCTGAACTCTCTCTGAAACACAGCCCAAGTAATCTCCTCATTGGCGGCCATCAACCTCTGCCTAGCCGTCATCCACCAGTCATCAGCCTCTCTCTTCAACTTGTGCGTACTTTAACGAACCTTCTGAGCGTCGGTACAATCCATAACGCGGAAGATCCGCTCCATCTCTCTCAGCCACTCAAGGGCACCATCAGGGTTATACCCGCCTTCAAAAGTAGGAGGGTTCTCTCGCTGGAACGTAGCCAAACTGCGCGTCCCAGCATCACCAGCACCTGGCATGTTACCCACAACCCCAGCTATAGCCTGCAAAGCAGCAGCAAGTGCAGCATCGTTCCGTCCTGCCATTCTAGCACTGCAACAGAAAACAGAATTCAGAAACGAGTAACAAAACTCAAATGCTACTCAACTTGACGACTCGACCACCGGCCGGACAGACCGAACTGCTCTGATACCACTAATGTAACACCCCTTTTCTACCCCATAATTTACACGTCATTTATCAGAGTAATTTCTTTTTCGCAAATATTAATTTAACTGGTAGAAAAGAAATGCCACATCGTCATTAACAAAACGCATCAACTGCACCCATCAAGGTTTGTGCAACAAAACACCCGTCATGAAAGTTAAACTCGAAAAATCACATCACAGCGGAATAAAACAATAACTCACTAAACAATTAGTTAATTAATTAACAAACTTCAACCACACCCCCTAGGTGTCACAGTATCAGAGAGCGACTCGACAGACATCCCAATAGCTATTAAAGAAGGCAGCAGGACCTTCACTCGCGATTACCTGCAGCGTTGCCACAACAGAGCAACATTCCAAGCAGAAGGGGTGAGAATTTCAACAAAACATAATCAAGCACATAATAGAGTAATGTGAGCAAACAGTCATACAACATCGTCATCACCACCAACATCATCGTCACTAAACACTAACTCAAGTCACAACTTTTTCCCACAAGTCATAAATCATGTATGTGCATGGAAATGCAACCCACGCCTGGGTATATGCATGATGGTACCATTCTCGTCATAAATAAGCCACTATGGGCACATCGTCACTGTTTTACGTCAATAAGAGGCCGAAGCCTATTCGTCATACTATGCACATGCTATGAGACACTATGGACACATGTGCAAACACCAAATCACTCATCTGTAGTCCTCGTCATCGTCGTCATAAAACACTCATAGAGTGTACTCGTCATAACCATCACAATTATATCACATCATCATCATAAACATCACATTTAAATTGAGAAAACAGCACCTTAACATTTAAGGAAACAGCAGCAAAAACAGCCTAAAAACGGCAACATTATTTAACTAAAACAGCAACAACAAAGGCCAAAAACAGCAACAAAACAAGGTGGAAAACAGTAGCCTTTTTAGCGCACAACAGCAGCAAAACAGAGTGGAAAACAGTAGCCTTTTTAGCGCACAACAGCAGCAAAACAGAGTGGAAAACAGTGGCATTTTTACTCGCATACAGCATCAAAACAGCACCCTTACAACATAAAAACAGCATCTCATTTTTTTTGTAAAACAGCGACCCATTTATTTTATAAATACAGCAGCTCATATATCTAATTAAAACAGCGAGACAGCAACTTAATTTATGGAAACAGCAGCATTTTTATTTCATCAACAGCAGCATTTTTATATTTAAAATATTATTTCCGGACTCTCGGTAAAATTCCGGCACAGGCATAAAATTTTGGCGCACGGGGCAGCGCACAAGGCGCGCCCAGCACTACGCAACACACGCACCAGGCGCGCCCAGAGGCAGCGCACAGCAGCGCCACACACACACACCCACAGACGCACAATGGCGCCACAGCAACACCCACCGGGACAACTCCAAAATGACACGTGCAAAAATAAAACCACTCGAGCCAAAATGTTTAAAATTGAATTTGGGCACGCGAATGCAAAAGATGGCGCGGTAAAATATGCCCAGAACTCGAAGTTTCACCCAAAACACCCCACATGCGCACACAATGGCGCCACAGCAACACCCACCGGGACAACTCCAAAATGACACGTGAAAAAAATAAAACCACTCGAGCCAAAATGTTTAAAATTGAATTTGGGCACGCGAATGCAAAAGATGGCACGGTAAAATATGCCCAGAACTCGAAGTTTCACCCAAAACACCCCACATGCACACACAATGGTCATTTCATCGAATAGTTTACATGCAGCAGAAATTTTTTTTTTACACGAAAATCAGCATGATCACATCATAATTCCTTCCCAACCATCATCAAACATCACACGCACGAAATTACACATAACAACATCAACAATTCATCAAACAACATCATAATTTATTCAATTCTTCATCAATTTTACACATATTCACCTCAAATCCACATCAACATCAAAAACCCCGCAAAACCCATCACATACTCAATTATATTAAATCGAAACGCTCACCCTAACCTCTTAAACGTAGGCTCCGAAGAAGACGATTGAAAGCACCAACGAGTAACTACAGCAACACAACGAGCAAAGCCTTGAAACTTGCGCAATTCTTCTTCTCCTTCCCTCTTCTCTTCGCCGCGCCTCTTCTCACTTCTCACTCTCTCTCAATTTCGATTTTTCCCCAAGTGAATTGAGAGTGAGGGTTTCGCATACCCTTGGGGTTTAAGCTGTGGGCCTTTCACGCGTTGGGCTCACAGCTACACCCTCACCACTACTCGTTCCCACTCCTACACAAAACATGATATTTCCCTCTTAATTAATTAAATTACGCTTCAACTAAAAAAAATTAATAATTCTATTTAAATAAATTGATTAAATTAATTAAATTATTTTCGGGGTGTTACACCACCCACCTAACCACCACCCACCGTGAACCCCTCCCCTCTCCCAAACCCAGATCTGGAAATGCTAGAAGACCCAGAAGATCAAATCGCAAACCAGAAGACCAATTCGCAAACCAGATCCAAATTGTAAACCAGAAGACCAAAACGCGAATACCAGAAGCAGCGAAGACGCGATTACCAGAAGCAGCGAAGACGGCGAACCAGAAGCAGCGAAGACGCGAACAGAAGCAGCGAAGACGCGAACAGAAGCAGCGAACACGCGAGCAGAAGCAACGAAGACGCGAACAGAAGCAGAAGGAAGCGACGGCGCACAGAAGCAGAGGACGCGAACAGAAGCAGCGACGGGGAGATCAAAAACGAATAAAAGGGAGAGGAACACAGATCCAGTGATGGTGAGGAGGATCAGAGAGGGAGGGGATCGGTGAGGGGGGAGGGGTTCACGGTGGGGGGGGGGGGGGAGAGGGGTTCACGGTGGGGGACCAAATTTTTGTTTTAATTGTTTTAAAATAATTTTGTTTTAATTGAATTAATTGTTTTAATTGTTTTAATGTTTTAATTGAATTAAATAATAACGTGAGGGACCAAAATGAAACGAAAATGAAAGATAAAGGACCAAAACGGATCAAAAAAAAGATAAAGGACCAAAGTGAAACGAAAATGAAAGATAAAGGACCAAAACGGACCAAAAAAAGATAAAGGACCAAAGTGAAATCTGGAGCAAAGATAAAGGACCAAAAGTGCTATTTAGCCTAATTTGTAAGATAACTAATTTTCGTTATTACTTGATTTGGATCAAATTTTGTATTGGTCAATACCAAGTTGTCCACGGAGGAATCAAACCGGGTGCACCGATTCAACCCGATGTTTTAGGGTAGATTAAATAATTGGGTCAACGGTGTGATTGAATTCTTTCCTTTCTTGCAAACATAACATTTAGCATTTTCGATAATAAATAACACAACAAGACGGGAATTACCCCATTAGTAGAAGAAAAAAAAGAATTTTATTTTTTTGACAAAAAAAGTAAAGAATTAGAATAATTAAATACACCATTTTTTTCTAACATGTACCTCAAATTTTGCAGTTGAAACCTTTTATGTTTATTTAAAACTTTGGATTTATCTTTTAAACTTTTCCTTCATTTAAATCTTTTATGTTTCCGTTTGTTTCAAATTGAGAATCCATGCCAAATTGGTCATTCATATTTCCGTTTATGTTTCAAATTAGTCCACCATGGTGTTCCATTTATAAGGACCAATTTGATCTGGTCGGCAAGGCCGACCTGGTTGCTATGACGAAATTCTAATGGGTTTGCGGCAGAGCAAGATAGTGGGGGTGTAACCTACAAGCACTCTGATGCCAAAATCAGCGAGAGAGAGAGAGAGAGAGAGAGAGAGAGAGAGAGAGAGAGAGAGAGAGAGAGAGAGAGAGAGGAGAGCGTGTGTGATGTTGGCACGGAAGAGGTCGTTAGGCCGTTATGGGCGAGCTAAGGTGGACTGTCGATCAAATGATCATTAAGGCTAATCTTGTTTGTGGTATCTAATGATGCGCGTGGGAGCTCGCTAAAGGCCGCTTAGTGCAAGGCCAACTTTGGGATTGGGCTTAGCCTAGTCCGAAACTGGTGCCTCGAAAGTTGTGTCAATTGGGATTCTCCCCACCATGCCTTGAGCACTACCTCTATATAAAGGGTGACTGGTCCTCAATTTGCACACTTTGCGAATTTGGAGAAATCTTGGTGCTCTATCGATCTTTGCGAATTTGGAGAAATCTCGATTGACAGTTTGAAGTTCCCGATCGGCTACTTGATGTTCGCGGCCGACCTTGCTCAAGTTTTTCCTACACCTTCAACTTCGATTCAACACTGAGGTATTTTCTCGAACTATATCCTTCTCTCCTTTTATTTCTTCGGAATGAGACGCCAGGGAGCTATAGTGAAAGACTTCATGGTGCATTCCACGAGCGAGCATTAACCCGAGTCGGTGTCTCCCTTGCCACTTTGTGAGGGGTTGACTTTGGTGGAGAGCTCGTCAATGTCTTCCTCGGCCAGCTGCCCCAAATAGGGGATGGCAGGAATTGGTGCCTTAATGGCTTAGGGTGGAGTACAGGTCCCTCAATCTCGGCTCGATACCTCTAATTGGTTCTTGAAGACATCTTCAAGTGGGAATGCCACTCGACCAAAGTGCACCACTGATATTGCAAGGTTAAGACTGAGTTTCCTAACTCCGAGCTCCCTCCTTACAGATCTATCATAGGAAAGAATAGGAATAAGGCAGAAATCGACCCGTTCATGTTGTCGTCTACCACGACCAAATACAAATGGGTATCAAACGGGGATTTTATAGTGAAATCAATAGACCAGACACAGGATGACGTGGCCAATCTGAGGCCTTTAGTGGAAGGTGGGAGGTGATCTAAGAAAAGATGGACACTCGATTTGGTGGGTGATGATGAGAGGGTCTACACTCGCCCATCAACTAAAGAAATTAAATTCCTCATTTATGAGGTTGTCCTGAACGACGTGGGGGTTCAAATCTCATTCAGCCCATTTGTCAAAAGACTTCTTCGATACTTAAGAGTCGCACCCTGCCAATTGCATCCAAACTATTAGGCATTCATCAAGGCCTTCAAACGGCTGATGGATTACCTTAAACGAAAGCCTACAGTTCGACTATTCTCTACGATCTTTATTGTAACGAAGTCGACCTGCCAGTCTTCGTCAAAGCAAGGCAGGGTGAGTTTCAGTCAGAAGAAGTTATTAACACTTTATAGTGACTCGGTGAGAGGTTCAAGGACATATTTTTCTATGTTTTTGAGGTGAACGATGTTCCACCACAGAAGGTGATCTTCCTCAACAAGGATGGTGTCTCCCTTCCCGCCTTTTCATGCCAATGGTCGAAGAAAAACACTTCGAGATGAAGAATTTTGAATATGATGTATCTGATCTGTCCGCGGGCAAAAGAGAAGTTCTTTGTGGATAGAAGAGTTTGTCGCCGGCTTGGACATGGACGACTTTGAGACCCATGCCCTTGTTTAGTACTGATATGTGGACGAGAAAAAATTGATCTTAGGTGGGAACAACAGATTGTCGATCTAGCACTTAGGAAGTAATTTAATTTCTAGTGACTAACTATTTGCGTTCTTTATGCAGGTTCAATGTGGAAGTTAACCTAAGTTCAAGAAGGCTGTAGAGGACCTTCCAAAGAACCATATTGAGGCACTAGGTGCCGATGTAGAGACGATAAACTCTTCCGAACCTACGTCGGCCATGTCACTTCCCGAGAAGAGTTGTCCCAACCACAAACTAATCTGTTTTAAGGAAGGGAGTATCCAGGGTGCCACTGCTAAAAAAACCACTGGGCGATGCCCTTGTCAGGCTGAGGGTGTTCCTTCAGCTGAGGTGGTTGTTGGCCGGAAAAAACTGAGGAACATTCTTCTCAAGTAGCCATCCAACTTCCAATCCAAGTTACCATATCTCCTTCCCTTGTAGCACGTAGGTGATAACTCTTATTTATAAGAGTTATTTATGTTCTTAAAATCATAATCAGTGCATGTTCTTAAGTAAATTAAATGTTTTATTATGTAAATATAGGTTGATTCATGTCAAGAAGTGTTAAAAACTGAATTGCTATATTTTGGCACATTGGTTCCCTTGTGAGAGTTTTAATGTTTTTGTTTAGTGTGACAGCGTCTAAGCGCTATAGTGCTACAAGACAGTGGGCCAGCAGGCGATCAAAGAAAAAGTACACTTTTGGGGCCTCACACTTTAGGTCAAGTCTGCGCCTCACTTCCCTGCATTCTAGGACTAACGCGGCCATCAACCAATGGCTAGCTTGGACACTTGTCTACTTTTGGTTGGGAGATCACTTTGGTTAGTGGGAATGTCTTGTCCACCTTTTTGCAAAAAGCTACTTTAATTTATGGGGTACAATGAGAATATCTATTCCCCATTCACACTTCACCCCCCTACCAATTCGAATACTTGGAGAGTTTTGAGAGAAAAGTTTTGACACAACTCCCTCCATTGATTCTCCATTGAAGCTTTATTTTCGCAAGTGAAAAGTTCATCCATTACGATGTGCAGTAAGTGCTACAGCATCTTCAACCCGTCTCATGCATAGGAGTCTACGGGGTGTATCTTTTGCACTCATTTTCTCTCTTTGTTGTCTCGGTAATATGAGCATTTCAGTTTGTATTTTGTTGATAATGCTCACCATGAGCTAAACACTTAGTAGTTGGATTGCTTGAAGCTTTTTAATGACTTTTTAGTATGGTTAATATAACATTTTGATGTTTGCATTTCAATCTTTGTGCGTTAATACTTTCAAATTTATTTTGAGATTGGCCCTATTTTTGCTATTTAATTATATTGGCGTAATATTAATTGTTAGTGATTTATTTAATTGATTGAAATTATTTAAATTGAAAATGACTTGTTTGATTTATGGCTAAAGTGCTCCCGGGGTCCCTTATCTTTATTTAAAGTAACGAATTAGTCCTTTATGTTTTTTTTGTCCCAAATAAGTCCTTTATCTTTCAAATTTTTGACACATAAATCCTTTTCCGTTAACAGTGCTGATTTATGTGTCAAAAAAAGGATTTATGTGTTAAAAATTTGAAACATAAAGGACTGATTTGGGACAGAAAAGGATTTATGTGTCAAAAATTTAAAACATAAAGGACTGATTTGGGACAAAAAAAAGATAAATGACCAAATCGTTACTTTAAATAAAGATAAGGGACCCCGGGAACACTTTAGCCTTGATTTATTATGTATGAAATGGTGTGTGATTGGGAATTTAATTATGTTAAGTTAGGGTGATTAGGGTTGAGGGAGTCATAGGGAAGGAAATGTTTAAATAAAGGGTAGTTTCGTCTTTTACCATGCCCCTTATATGTCCCCCTCAGCTGGACCAAGTGAGACACACAATTCAGTTTTCATTTTAGAAATTCAGCAAGAACCAAGGGGAGAGAAAGAGAGAGGGTGCGAATGGGAGAGGAAGGGAAGAGGTGAGAGTTCCTTCAAACCATCATGCATGCTTCATCTATTAACATATTCTGAATCAGCTCCCTATTTCCTTTCCATTAATGCTAAGTTCGAAATCATCCCCTCCCTTCCCTTGAAATCACCATTGAAGCCCAACCAAGCTCCACTTAGCCAAATTGTCAAATCTGACCTTGCATGTCTTCTTTGTGAGCCTTAGCACCAATTTCAGCAACCACATTTCGAATTAGAGCAACCTTAGGTATCATCTCAGTAGCTGGGTTTCGGTGGGGAAGTGTATCGGAGCGATTCCGGAGATAGTTCGTGAGTTGATGTTGTGATCGAGCCCAAGGAGAGTTCGTGGTTCTCGGGAACGGTTGAATCATTAAAGTCTCGGCAAATAGGTGAGTTCTATACTCACTAGGTTGTTATGGTCATGTGTGTTATGCTCTGAGTTTTGGTCTCGCATTTCTATGAAAACCGGTATTGAACCCTTTTATGAAAACATGGACGAAACGTTAAATTATGTGATTGGTTAAATTTAATTGTTGATTGTTGTTATGATTGTTGATTGATATGTGATGATTGATTGAATTCCATGACTGTTCTGATGTATTATTAAGTTCGGATGTGAATCGGAATGGATACGGGAACGATCGGAATGGACGAGAAACACGAAAACTGACTTTTCTGAAATACTGGTAGCCACGCACGGATCGTGCGCCCCAGGGCACGGGTCGTGCGTGAGGTTCTGGTACTCACGGTGGATTTCTGAAAACTGAGCACGGATCGTGCGCCAAGGCGCACGGATCGTGTGTCCCTTGCTGATGCCCAAATTTTAAACTATGTCTTAAGTCATTCCGAGTGGTCCTAAGTCCCTTCTAATCCACTCCTCAAGGTTTCCCAAGGATGGAAACATATTAGTATCATGAAATCAAGTGTGACCGAAGTAATTTTATGATATGTTCCTGTCTTTGCTTATGTGATGGCCCGATGTGGTATTTATAAGATTGATTACGATTAAGTTTGGTTATCATAATGTGGAGTATGGGCGATACATTATGATGCGGACTAGGTAATGGATAGTCATAAGCTAAGATAACAACGTTAGTAATTCCGTGTGAGATCACCTAATGACAAGATTATGCTAAGTATAAAATTAGGTTACGATTAAGATCATATTAAGTATAAGCTCAGTGTCATGTTCACAGATCATTGTTCATTGCTCATTGTTCAAGGTATATTAAAATATATACATCAGGTTAGGGTGACGACCCTATTTCAGTTTAGTGTGCTAGGGGGGGGGGGGGAAGTCATGAGCCCTATGAACCTAGGCCCCTTGAGGTTTGCCCACTAGCGATTAGTGGATTGGGTTCACCGGGAGCTTATTTTGCCAAGTGACCGGTGACATGCTAAAAAGCCATTGTTCATTGTTTATGTGTTGCCTCTTGTAACTGCTTATGAGGGTTATGAGGACAACGTTTATGTTAGTCACATAGTCAAATAGTAAGACTATGAATTATGAATAAAAAAAAAAACGAATCAAGCTTAATTGAATGAGAGAGTTAGTAAGGGGTCTCGATAGAACTCACTGAGACAAGTTGTCTCACCCAATCCATGTTGTTGTTTTTCAGAATTGCAGGCTAAGTTGAAGATGATGAGGCATGGTCATGGAGATGCTTGAGGAGCAGCCGCTATCTTTATTTTTTTTATGTCTTGAATTCAGTTTCCTTGTACTTTGTATTCAGTTCCTTAGTATGTACGATTGTATGACTTATGTTATAAAGTTGTAAATCGCTTCCGCAGACTTTCTATTTTGGTACTGAACACTAGTTGAGTGGTGTAAGAACGCTTTATGTATTTTCATGTTAAGTTATGTAACGCGCTTGATGATTTTTTTGCATCGAGTATTAGTATGTGTTCAGTATTTAAAACAGGAGGTACTCTGATGTATGCCAGTAGTGCATTTCGGTAGCTTCTACAAGTTAGAAATTATCGGGGTGTCACAATTGGTATTAGAGCAGTTCGTGTGGATACCTGTGTTGCAGGTTATCTAATATTGCAGGATTAGTTTTGATGATGAAAAAGGCAAAGGTAAAGTTGATAGCCAAAAGTAAAGAAAAGTGACTAAACATCAAAGTCACAATCCAAGTCAATCAAGCTCAAGATTTGAAGATTCAAGCTTAAGGGCAGTCCTTAAGAATAAGGGTAGTCCTTAGGGTTTGGGGTTGTCTTAGGAAAATGTGTAAGCTCTTTCGAAGGTCAGCTCGCCTCTCAAAGTCTCACACACTCACACAAGTTTTCAAAATGCATGCATGAACACATAAACTTAAAAACCATTTTGAAAAAGAAAGAAATCGATTCAATAGTTTTTGGTAAACATCAAAATCGATTTCCAACATATTTTGAAAGTGCATAATCGATTCATATTGATTTTACCAAGTATATAATCGATTCCCATTGTTTCCATAAAAGAAAAAATCGATTTACCATCTTTTAAAATAAACACAAAATCGATTTCCAACATAAATGAGAAAGCATGCAATCGATTCCCATTGTCTCCATAAGTGAAAGAATCGATTCACAATACTTTATACTTGAGTCAAAATCGATTCCTACCCCTCCTGTGAGCCAAGAATCGATTGTCACTCATTGTCAAATAAAGTAAGAATCGATTCTCACCTTAAGGAAGTTATACACAAGAATCGATTCCTAGATCCAATGCAATTAGGCATATAATCGATTCCCTAAATATTTTCAACGTGAGATCTAGTTTTTTCATAGCCTATAAATAGAGGCCTCATAGCCTCCATTTCTAACCAACCCATTCTCACGATCTATCATTTCTGAAAAACTCTTATATTTTATTTGTGTTCTTCTCGCACCACTGGTCCGTCAAGAGCTGATCCTACGTTAAGAGTTAGTTGGGGTTGTGTCCTTCAAGTTGTAATATCTGCCTACACTAAGAGGTATTTCTGTATTTACATTACTGTTATATTGTTGTTATAATTTGTACTAGAGAGTGGGGTATCTCTCTAGGGGTAGCTGCATGTACTAGGAAGTGGGGTATCTTTCTAGGGCAGTTGTTGTAACAAGGGTGGGGTATCTCTTGTTATTGTTATATTAGATTTGAGGGCTCTCCATAGGTGGGGTATCCTAGGAGGAGAGTGCCTGAGTCTGTAAAGGTTTTCCAAGGCACCTGTAAGCCTTGTTGGTTTGGTTAGTGGAAAATCTCACAAGGGTGTGAGGACTGGACGTAGGTCACTAGGAGGTGACCGAACCAGGATAAATCTCTGCGTGCTTTACTGCTTTCCTGCTTTACTGTTATACTGCTTTACTGCTTTATATTCTAATTCCTTCGCTTCCACTTAACCTGCGCGAAAATTGATCTAAGTCATTGAAAAGGGGAAAAACGTTTTCGAAAGATCTGAAAAGTTTTAAATCTCAATTCACCCCCCCCTCTTGAGACTGAAGCCACTTGGTAACAAGTGGTATCAGAGCTAGACTCTTGTATAAAGAGCTTAGCCGCTTCAAGAGAAATGGCTTCAGGTTGGTATACGCAAGAGGGTGCATCTCTTTTCCGTCCTCCGGGATTCAACGGAGAAAACTATGCATATTGGAAAGAAAGAATGAGAATTTTTATTGAAGGGGTAGACTTAGATGTTTGGGATGCTGTGGAAAAAGGACCTTTCATCCCCACACACATAGTAGATGGTATTCTTAGAATAAAAAGTAGAAATGAATGGTCTAATGATGAGAAAAGAAAAGTGCAACTTAATTTACGCGCTAAAAATATTATTACTTCTGCTTTGAGTGCTGATGAATTTTTTCGAGTTTCAAACTGTAAATCTGCCCAAGAAATGTGGGATAATCTTCAAGTTACTCATGAGGGTACAAGTGAAGTGAAAAGGGCAAGAATAAATACTCTTACCAGAGAGTACGAATTGTTTAGAATGAATACAGGTGAAACAATATCAGAGATGCAGAAAAGGTTCACTCACATAGTGAACAAATTGGGTTCATTAGGAAAATCATTTCCTCCCGAAGACTTGATCAACAAAGTGCTAAGATGCCTAAACCGAGAATGGCAACCAAAGGTAACTGCTATAACTGAATCAAGAAACCTAACTACCATGTCTCTTGCCACTCTGTTTGGGAAACTACTAGAGCACGAGTTAGAGCTCACTCGTCTAGCAGAGAATGAAGGAAAAGTCAAGAAAAAGAAAAACCTAGCTTTTAAAGTTTCAAGTTCAAGTTCATCCGACGACAGTGATGACTCGCAAAGTGAAAGTGATGAAGAGGATGAGAATATAGACCTAATGGTAAGAGAATTCAAAAGGTTCATAAGGAGGTCTCTAGAAAAGAATTCTCCAACCAAAGAAGTCTCATGCAAACAAAACTACTTAAGTCCTTTAACATGCTACGAATGTGGGAAACCCGGACACATAAAATTGGAATGCCCAAAATTACAAAGAAAACGACCAAGAGATGAGAGAAAGGGATCCAAAGGAAAAAGGAGTAGAAAAGCCTACACAGCATGGGAAAACAGGAACTCATCAGATAGCTCAGAAAGTGAAAAAGATCAAGTTGCTCTCATGGCCGACCACGACAGCGAAAGTGAAACTGAGGTATATTCTAACTCTGAATCTTTACAAGATGCCTATGATGAATTATATGAAGCATTTACTGAATTACATGATAAATCATTAAAATTAGCTAAAGCGTTAGACAGATCCAAGAAAGCTATCACTCATCTGGAAAAAGACATCACTTCTTTAAACAAAGAAATAGTAGAACTTAGAAAAGAAAATGATAGTCCTGCATGCTTTAAAGAAAACCATACATGTGATAAATGTGTTGAAAGCAAAAAGAAAGTTCATGAACTAGAGTTGACTATTGAAAAACTATCTAGAATCAAAACCATAGAAAAGCATGTTCATTACAAATCTAATTTTTCCACTAGACCATACATTAAATGTTATTATTGTGGTAAACCTGGACATACAGCTTCTGTTTGCAGGGCAAGAGGTAAAATAAATAAAAAGGTGTGGGTTCCCAAAGGAACCATACCAAACACTAACCCACAAGGACCCAAAGAGATTTGGGTACCTAGAACCTTGTTTTAGATCATTGCAGGTACGCTGCAAGGTATGGGGACATGTGGATACCTTGACAGCAAAGACTCAAAGCACATGACCGGAAACGCAATAAAGTTATCAACTCTCACCTCGGAGAAAAATCTGTCATGTGACTTGTGATGAATAGAGGGAGAATCACTGGTAAAGGTTAGAAAAGTCTTATTCACCTCTAAACTGAAAATGTGCTTAAATCATAGTTTACTTAGTCAAACATGTGACTTGTGAAACAATTTGATCTCTAAACCGCATTTCATGCATCTCTAAGGGAACATTTTTTTCAAGGCATGAAAACAAATAAAGTATTCTGATCATCCCTCTAAAACTGAGCATGTAGAATTATCACATCACCTTCTTAGAGGTTATGGTTAGAAAGGCGATAGTGTGATTGAGTTAGTTGAATCGTCAAAATCAGCTAGTTGATATTTTCACAAATCCATTGCAAAAGAAAACCTGGTTCTTTACTTACTCAAATGAATTTTTCAATAAAAATATTCTTCAAGTGATCTTTTAAAATATTTAAGAGAATTTGTGACTTACGAATTTCTGCGTGCTCAAAAAGCGTTTTATAAAGCAGCTGAAATGCTACCTTTTCCCGAAATCCATTTTCTCCTGTCACAATAAATTGCTGGCTTTGGCATTAAAATTCAGAATACATACTCACAATCGTTGCTCAACTAAAATAATTTTTCTCCCATATTCTGGCTGCCATCACCAACTTTCAAACTAAGCAGCATGAAATGTATAAAGCTTAAAACAACTGCTTCACAGATTTTTGAGACTCATAATTAGCTTTTGCCTGTGTTTGATAAAATATTCTCTTCATGGCCTCAAATATGTTTTTCTTCAAGTTTTGATGATCACTTACAAATCAGCAATGGCTCTTTTATCTTGTCAAATAGCTGTGACATTCGATTCGCAAACTTTATCATATATTGACCCTCTTTGATCATGACAAAAAGGGGGAGAGAAATATAGGGTTGCATATGAGCATATAGAACTTGCATATTATGCATCTAGTCAATAAGTCAGGGGGAGCATCATGATAGGGGGAGCATCATATATATATTATCTGTTTGAACTAACCTCCCACCTTGAGATGAGTTAATGTTTTGTCATCATCAAAAAGGGGGAGAATGTGGATACCTGTGTTGCAGGTTATCTAATATTGCAGGATTAGTTTTGATGATGAAAAAGGCAAAGGTAAAGTTGATAGCCAAAAGTAAAGAAAAGTGACTAAACATCAAAGTCACAATCCAAGTCAATCAAGCTCAAGATTTGAAGATTCAAGCTTAAGGGCAGTCCTTAAGAATAAGGGTAGTCCTTAGGGTTTGGGGTTGTCTTAGGAAAATGTGTAAGCTCTTTCGAAGGTCAGCTCGCCTCTCAAAGTCTCACACACTCACACAAGTTTTCAAAATGCATGCATGAACACATAAACTTAAAAACCATTTTGAAAAAGAAAGAAATCGATTCAATAGTTTTTGGTAAACATCAAAATCGATTTCCAACATATTTTGAAAGTGCATAATCGATTCATATTGATTTTACCAAGTATATAATCGATTCCCATTGTTTCCATAAAAGAAAAAATCGATTTACCATCTTTTAAAATAAACACAAAATCGATTTCCAACATAAATGAGAAAGCATGCAATCGATTCCCATTGTCTCCATAAGTGAAAGAATCGATTCACAATACTTTATACTTGAGTCAAAATCGATTCCTACCCCTCCTGTGAGCCAAGAATCGATTGTCACTCATTGTCAAATAAAGTAAGAATCGATTCTCACCTTAAGGAAGTTATACACAAGAATCGATTCCTAGATCCAATGCAATTAGGCATATAATCGATTCCCTAAATATTTTCAACGTGAGATCTAGTTTTTTCATAGCCTATAAATAGAGGCCTCATAGCCTCCATTTCTAACCAACCCATTCTCACGATCTATCATTTCTGAAAAACTCTTATATTTTATTTGTGTTCTTCTCGCACCACTGGTCCGTCAAGAGCTGATCCTACGTTAAGAGTTAGTTGGGGTTGTGTCCTTCAAGTTGTAATATCTGCCTACACTAAGAGGTATTTCTGTATTTACATTACTGTTATATTGTTGTTATAATTTGTACTAGAGAGTGGGGTATCTCTCTAGGGGTAGCTGCATGTACTAGGAAGTGGGGTATCTTTCTAGGGCAGTTGTTGTAACAAGGGTGGGGTATCTCTTGTTATTGTTATATTAGATTTGAGGGCTCTCCATAGGTGGGGTATCCTAGGAGGAGAGTGCCTGAGTCTGTAAAGGTTTTCCAAGGCACCTGTAAGCCTTGTTGGTTTGGTTAGTGGAAAATCTCACAAGGGTGTGAGGACTGGACGTAGGTCACTAGGAGGTGACCGAACCAGGATAAATCTCTGCGTGCTTTACTGCTTTCCTGCTTTACTGTTATACTGCTTTACTGCTTTATATTCTAATTCCTTCGCTTCCACTTAACCTGCGCGAAAATTGATCTAAGTCATTGAAAAGGGGAAAAACGTTTTCGAAAGATCTGAAAAGTTTTAAATCTCAATTCACCCCCCCTCTTGAGACTGAAGCCACTTGGTAACAGTTCGACCCAGTCGGACTTAGAATCAAGAGTCTCTTAAGTCCTCTAAGTGTGATTCCTCTTAGTATGCTATTAGACGTTTAGCCTGATCAACTAAACACTTTGTGCATATTTCGCAGAATCATGGCTGGTGGAAGTAGGAGAAGCGTCCCTGTTGATCCTCATACCGAATGGATGCAGAATGTCATCGAGACGCAACAGATGATGATGAATGACATGATGCAAATGCAGCAGCAGCAGATGGATCAAATGACCCAGATGCATCATGAGAGGATGAATCAACAACAACCAAATGTTCAACAACCTCCTCTGGAAGATCCGAATAGGGCTTACTTTCGTTTTCAGAAGATGAATCCCCAAAGTTTCAAAGGAGGACCTGAGGTAATGGTATCACATTTCTGGTTGGATTCGATGGAGAAGATTTTTAGGACTCTTCAATGCAGCAAAGAAGAGAAGGTTCTCTTTGCCGCCCATATGCTCGAGGAAGATGCTCAAACCTAGTGGACCAATGCTCATGATTTGATGGTGAACCAGGGAACTCCTGTTACCTGGGTTAACTTCAAGGAGATGTTTATTGGTCACTTTTTCCCTTCAGTGATGAAGTTAAGCAAGCAAGCCGAGTTTATCAATCTGAGGCAAGGAGAGATGTCGGTGGGAGAGTTCACCGCCAAGTTCGAAAGGCTGTCGCAGTTTTATCAGTTGGCAAAGCATGCTCCGAATGATGAGTGGAAGATGCAGATGTATAGGGCAGGTCTTCGTGCTGATGTGGCCCAAGGTCTTAGCTCTTATGCTATGACTAGTTATGCTGGATTGGTGCAGCAAGCTTATGTTGCAGAGGCAGATCTCAACAGGATGTATGAAGAAAGAAAAGCTTATCGGAAGGAAAAGAAAAAGGCATTGGAATTGCCAACCCCAAGTGAGGAGCCAAAGGGTAACTCCAACAAAGGGAAGCAAGCAGTGGTGTCTGAATTTCCAAGATCCGTTAAGTGTCCGAAATGCGGGAAGCCTCACGGTGGAGAGTGTCGTCTGGGGTCAACTGTGTGTTATTATTGCAAAGGCGAAGGACATTACGCTCACGAGGGTCCGGCGAAGAAAAGGAGCTGCGAAGAGAATGCAACTCCTGCCAGTGGAAGAATCTATGTGATGGACGCTCAGAAAGGCAAAGCTGGCGACAGTTCGGCGAAAGGTATTTCTTAGTCCAATTTTGAGGACAAAATTTTTAAAAGTTAGGGTGAATGTAACATCCCCTATTTTTGCTATTTAATTATATTGGCGTAATATTAATTGTTAGTGATTTATTTAATTGATTGAAATTATTTAAATTGAAAATGACTTGTTTGATTTATTAAGTATGAAATGGTGTGTGATTGGGAATTTAATTATGTTAAGTTAGGGTGATTAGGGTTGAGGGAGTCATAGGGAAGGAAATGTTTAAATAAAGGGTAGTTTCGTCTTTTACCATGCCCCTTATATGTCCCCCTCAGCTGGACCAAGTGAGACACACAATTCAGTTTTCATTTTAGAAATTCAGCAAGAACCAAGGGGAGAGAAAGAGAGAGGGTGCAAATGGGAGAGGAAGGGAAGAGGTGAGAGTTCCTTCAAACCATCATGCATGCTTCATCTATTAACATATTCTGAATCAGCTCCCTATTTCCTTTCCATTAATGCTAAGTTCGAAATCATCCCCTCCCTTCCCTTGAAATCACCATTGAAGCCCAACCAAGCTCCACTTAGCCAAATTGTCAAATCTGACCTTGCATGTCTTCTTTGTGAGCCTTAGCACCAATTTCAGCAACCACATTTCGAAATAGAGCAACCTTAGGTATCATCTCAGTAGCTGGGTTTCGGTGGGGAAGTGTATCGGAGCGATTCTGGAGATAGTTCGTGAGTTGATGTTGTGATCGAGCCCGAGGAGAGTTCGTGGTTCTCGGGATAGGTTGAATCATTAAAGTCTCGGCAAATAGGTGAGTTCTATATTCACTAGGTTGTTATGGTCATGTGTGTTATGCTCTGAGTTTTGGTCTCGCATTTCTATGAAAACCGGTATTGAACCCTTTTCTGAAAACATGGACGAAACGTTAAATTATGTGATTGGTTAAATTTAATTGTTGATTGTTGTTATGATTGTTGATTGATATGTGATGATTGATTGAATTCCATGACTGTTCTGATGTATTATTAAGTTCGGATGTGAATCGGAATGGATACGGGAACGATCGGAATGGACGAGAAACACGAAAACTGACTTTTCTGAAATACTGGTAGCCACGCACGGATCGTGCGCCCCTGGGCACGGGTCGTGCGTGAGGTTCTGGTACTCACGGTGGATTTCTGAAAACTGAGCACGGATCGTGCGCCAAGGCGCACGGATCGTGTGTCCCTTGCTGATGCCCAAATTTTAAACTATGTCTTAAGTCATTCCGAGTGGTCCTGAGTCCCTTCTAATCCACTCCTCAAGGTTTCCCAAGGATGGAAACATATTAGTATCATGAAATCAAGTGCGACCGAAGTAATTTTATGATATGTTCATGTCTTTGCTTATGTGATGGCCCGATGTGGTATTTATAAGATTGATTACGATGAAGTTAGGTTATCATAATGTGGAGTATTGGCGATACATTATGATGCGGACTAGGTAATGGATAGTCATAAGCTAAGATAACAACGTTAGTAATTCCGTGTGAGATCACCTAATGACAAGATTATGCTAAGTATAAAATTAGGTTACGATTAAGATCATATTAAGTATAAGCTCATTGTCATGTTCACAAATCATTGTTCATTGCTCATTGTTCAAGGTATATTAAAATATATACATCAGGTTAGGGTGACGACCCTATTTCAGTTTAGTGTGCTAGGGGAGGGGAAGTCATGAGCCCTATGAACCTAGGCCCCTTGAGGTTTGCCCACTAGCGATTAGTGGATTGGGTTCACCGGGAGCTTATTTTGGCAAGTGACCGGTGACATGCTAAAAAGCCATTGTTCATTGTTTATGTGTTGCCTCTTGTAACTGCTTATGAGGGTTATGAGGACAACGTTTATGTTAGTCACATAGTCAAATAGTAAGACTATGAATTATGAATCAAAAAAAAAAGAATCAAGCATAATTGAACCGAGAGAGTTAGTAAGGGGTCTCGATAGAACTCACTGAGACAAGTTGTCTCACCCAATCCATGTTGTTGTTTTTCAGAATTGCAGGCTAAGTTGAAGATGATGAGGCATGGTCATGGAGATGCTTGAGGAGCAGCCGCTATCTTTATTTTTTTTATATCTTGAATTCAGTTTCCTTGTACTTTGTATTCAGTTCCTTAGTATGTACGATTGTATGACTTATGTTATAAAGTTGTAAATCGCTTCCGCAGACTTTCTATTTTGGTACTGAACACTAGTTGAGTGGTGTAAGAACGCTTTATGTATTTTCATGTTAAGTTATGTAACGCGCTTGATGGTTTTTTTGCATCGAGTATTAGTATGTGTTCAGTATTTAAAACAAGAGGTACTCTGATGTATGCCAGTAGTGCATTTCGGTAGCCTCTACAAGTTAGAAATTATCGGGGTGTCACAATTGGTATCAGAGCAGTTCGACCCAGTCGGACTTAGAATCAAGAGTCTCTTAAGTCCTCTAAGTGTGATTCCTCTTAGTATGCTATTAGACGTTTAGCCTGATCAACTAAACACTTTGTGCATATTTCGCAGAATCATGGCTGGTGGAAGTAGGAGAAGCGTCCCTGTTGATCCTCATACCGAATGGATGCAGAATGTCATCGAGACGCAACAGAAGATGATGAATGACATGATGCAAATGCAGCAGCAGCAGATGGATCAAATGGCCCAGATGCATCATGAGAGGATGAATCAACAACAACCAAATGTTCAACAACCTCCTCTGGAAGATCCGAATAGGGCTTACTTTCGTTTTCAGAAGATGAATCCCCAAAGTTTCAAAGGAGGACCTGAGGTAATGGTATCACATTTCTGGTTGGATTCGATGGAGAAGATTTTTAGGACTCTTCAATGCAGCGAAGAAGAGAAGGTTCTCTTTGCCGCCCATATGCTCGAGGAAGATGCTCAAACCTGGTGGACCAATGCTCATGATTTGATGGTGAACCAGGGAACTCCTGTTACCTGGGTTAACTTCAAGGAGATGTTTATTGGTCACTTTTTCCCTCCGGTGATGAAGTTAAGCAAGCAAGCCGAGTTTATCAATCTGAGGCAAGGAGAGATGTCGGTGGGAGAGTTCACCGCCAAGTTCGAAAGGCTGTCGCAGTTTTATCAGTTGGCAAAGCATGCTCCGAATGATGAGTGGAAGATGCAGATGTATAGGGCAGGTCTTCGTGCTGATGTGGCCCAAGGTCTTAGCTCTTATGCTATGACTAGTTATGCTGGATTGGTGCAACAAGCTTATGTTGCAGAGGCATATCTCAACAGGATGTATGAAGAAAGAAAAGCTTATCGGAAGGAAAAGAAAAAGGCATTGGAATTGCCAACCCCAAGTGAGGAGCCAAAGGGTAACTCCAACAAAGGGAAGCAAGCAGTGGTGTCTGAATTTCCAAGATCCGTTAAGTGTCCGAAATGCGGGAAGCCTCACGATGGAGAGTGTCGTCTGGGGTCAACTGTGTGTTATTATTGCAAAGGCGAAGGACATTACGCTCACGAGTGTCCGGCGAAGAAAAGGAGCAGAGAAGAGAATGCAACTCCTGCCAGTGGAAGAATCTATGTGATGGACGCTCAGAAAGGCAAAGCTGGCGACATTTCGGCGAAAGATATTTCTTAGTCCAATTTTGAGGACAAAATTTTTAAAAGTTGGGGTGAATGTAACATCCCCTATTTTTGCTATTTAATTATATTGGCGTAATATTAATTGTTAGTGATTTATTTAATTGATTGAAATTATTTAAATTGAAAATGACTTGTTTGATTTATTAAGTATGAAATGGTGTGTGATTGGGAATTTAATTATGTTAAGTTAGGGTGATTAGGGTTGAGGGAGTCATAGGGAAGGAAATGTTTAAATAAAGGGTAGTTTCGTCTTTTACCATGCCCCTTATATGTCCCCCTCAGCTGGACCAAATGAGACACACAATTCAGTTTTCATTTTAGAAATTCAGCAAGAACCAAGGGGAGAGAAAGAGAGAGGGTGCGAATGGGAGAGGAAGGGAAGAGGTGAGAGTTCCTTCAAACCATCATGCATGCTTCATCTATTAACATATTCTGAATCAGCTCCCTATTTCCTTTCCATTAATGCTAAGTTCGAAATCATCCCCTCCCTTCCCTTGAAATCACCATTGAAGCCCAACCAAGCTCCACTTAGCCAAATTGTCAAATCTGACCTTGCATGTCTTCTTTGTGAGCCTTAGCACAAATTTCAGCAACCACATTTCGAATTAGAGCAACCTTAGGTATCATCTCAGTAGCTGGGTTTCGGTGGGGAAGTGTATCGGAGCGATTCCGGAGATAGTTCGTGAGTTGATGTTGTGATCGAGCCCGAGGAGAGTTCGTGGTTCTCGGGAACGGTTGAATCATTAAAGTCTCGGCAAATAGGTGAGTTCTATACTCACTAGGTTGTTATGGTCATGTGTGTTATGCTCTGAGTTTTGGTCTCGCATTTCTATGAAAACCGGTATTGAACCCTTTTATGAAAACATGGACGAAACGTTAAATTATGTGATTGGTTAAATTTAATTGTTGATTGTTGTTATGATTGTTGATTGATATGTGATGATTGATTGAATTCCATGACTGTTCTGATGTATTATTAAGTTCGGATGTGAATCGGAATGGATACGGGAACGATCGGAATGGACGAGAAACACGAAAACTGACTTTTCTGAAATACTGGTAGCCACGCACGGATCGTGCGCCCCAGGGCACGGGTCGTGCGTGAGGTTCTGGTACTCACGGTGGATTTCTGAAAACTGAGCACGGATCGTGCGCCAAGGCGCACGGATCGTGTGTCCCTTGCTGATGCCCAAATTTTAAACTATGTCTTAAGTCATTCCGATTGGTCCTAAGTCCCTTCTAATCCACTCCTCAAGGTTTCCCAAGGATGGAAACATATTAGTATCATGAAATCAAGTGCGACCGAAGTAATTTTATGATATGTTCATGTCTTTGCTTATGTGATGGCCCGATGTGGTATTTATAAGATTGATTACGATTAAGTTAGGTTATCATAATGTGGAGTATGGGCGATACATTATGATGCGGACTAGGTAATGGATAGTCATAAGCTAAGATAACAACGTTAGTAATTCCGTGTGAGATCACCTAATGACAAGATTATGCTAAGTATAAAATTAGGTTACGATTAAGATCATATTAAGTATAAGCTCATTGTCATGTTCACAGATCATTGTTCATTGCTCATTGTTCAAGGTATATTAAAATATATACATCAGGTTAGGGTGACGACCCTATTTCAGTTTAGTGTGCTAGGGGAGGGGAAGTCATGAGCCCTATGAACCTAGGCCCCTTGAGGTTTGCCCACTAGCGATTAGTGGATTGGGTTCACCGGGAGCTTATTTTGCCAAGTGACCGGTGACATGCTAAAAAGCCATTGTTCATTGTTTATGTGTTGCCTCTTGTAACTGCTTATGAGGGTTATGAGGACAACGTTTATGTTAGTCACATAGTCAAATAGTAAGACTATGAATTATGAATAAAAAAAAAAACGAATCAAGCATAATTGAACCGAGAGAGTTAGTAAGGGGTCTCGATAGAACTCACTGAGACAAGTTGTCTCACCCAATCCATGTTGTTGTTTTTCAGAATTGCAGGCTAAGTTGAAGATGATGAGGCATGGTCATGGAGATGCTTGAGGAGCAGCCGCTATCTTTATTTTTTTTATGTCTTGAATTCAGTTTCCTTGTACTTTGTATTCAGTTCCTTAGTATGTACGATTGTATGACTTATGTTATAAAGTTGTAAATCGCTTCTGCAGACTTTCTATTTTGGTACTGAACACTAGTTGAGTGGTGTAAGAACGCTTTATGTATTTTCATGTTAAGTTATGTAACGCGCTTGATGGTTTTTTTGCATCGAGTATTAGTATGTGTTCAGTATTTAAAACAGGAGGTACTCTGATGTATGCCAGTAGTGCATTTCGGTAGCTTCTACAAGTTAGAAATTATCGGGGTGTCACAATTTTACTCAATACTTAAATCGTTTTACTCATTTTACATCCCTAGTAGCCCGAAGTTCTCAACTAGAGCTGTCCAAGAAGCTTCCTCCCTTCGCGGATAGGCATGCCATACACAAGAAGTGTAAGAAGCATTTCGAGAAGAATGTTGCCACCATCTGGATCGGCATCGAAATGGTCTCGAGGAACATAGTTGTCGAGACCATTTGAAGTTTCTTGAATGTCATCGCGCGTCGTGTGGAGGAGCTAGAAAAGGAGGTGATGGCCACCTTGTGTGAAATTTGGCCAATTCTTTGCTTTTCAATTGAGAGTTCTGGTTGTAACTTGTATTTTTGTATTTTTTGGTTAAAGATGAATGAATAATGGGAAAGAAAAAGATAGGAAATTTCGTGGGTTTAGGGAAATGGAAAATATGCTCAACAATAGATAGTATTATTTTGTGATTTTTGTGAAGAAAATGGAATGAAGGTAAGGGGCGCCACCTTGTCTAATCCAAGACTAGGAGAGTATGAACTCAAAATATGGATAAAATCTTTGTTAACTTTTCATTGACTCTTACACCTCCTATTTGTAATAAGAAAGGTGTTTTTTGTTACAAAGATGGGAGACATAAAGTTAATTTCGAAATTCCAAGTATCTTAGGCTTAGTCATTCAGATTTTTGCAAGGAATCCTAAGCTAATGTAATAAAAAACAATTACAAGCAATTCAAGACTAGGAAAGGTTACACAAAGACAACTTAATGGGAATTACACTCCATAATGCACCAATAATGAGGTGTTGTAGCATTTATCCCTTTGTCTTGTAACTCCTTGGCTTTGATTGTCATTCAAGTCTTTCTTTGATGCAACGATTATTAACTCCATCATCACATATGGAATATGTGACTCACCACACCACTTGAAGTGGATTAAACGCACAAAAAATTAACTAAGTGCATTGTTTCCAAATATATCAATTGGTCACATGCAATTTTATTCAATTAAAATAAAATGACTTGGGTGCCTTTTTGGTCATGCCACTTGTGCCTCCTCCATAGCTTGTATGACAAGCATGGTTTTGGTGTAATTACATCTTTGCCCTCATTTGACATTGCCTTGGTTATGAATTGGACTAAACTTTCTTGGACTCTCCTTGCCCTTGACCTAGTCATTGGACCTCCTAAACTTTGAAGGGCATCTTGGTGTTCCATGTCCTCATCATTCCCTCCCTCTTGAGAAGAATTCGACCTCGATTTGAAATCTTCATCACCTACAACAAAAGGAGACAAGTCAGCAACATTAAAAGTGGCACTAACATCATACTCACCGGGAAGGTCCACTTTATAAGCATTATCATTGACTTTGGCAATTACTTGAAAAGGACCATTTCCCCAAGGGATTAATTTGGATTTCCTTTGTGTTGGAAACCTTTCTTTGCTCAAATGAACCCAAACCCAATCCCCGGGTTCCAAAATGACTTGTTTGCGCCCTTTATTGGCACTTTTGGCATAGCCTTCATTTTTCTTTTCAATTTGCATTTTGATTTTCTCATGCATATTTCTGACAAAATCAACTTTGGTTTTGCCATTTTGATGCTTCAAAAGAGATGTGTTAGGTAATGGTAGAAGATCAAGAGGGGTTAAAGGATTATAATCGTACACAATCTCAAATGGGGAGTGATTAGTAGTACTATGGACAGTGTTGTGTGAAAACAATATGTGCAAGTATACACAGTCGCAACAAGTAATAAAGAGTAAGTAGAGATCGTTCCCACGAGGATTGTTGAGTTCTTTTCTATATTTAATTAGCAAGCAAGCTAGTGAGTAAAAGTAAAGTAAAATAACAAGTTGTAGAACCCAATTTTATCAACAAACAGCAAGTAAAATAAAGGATTAGTGAAAATCCAGAATGAGAGTAAGTTAGGAATGCCTTTGTAACACCCCTTTTCTACCCGTTAATTTGTTTATAAAAATCAGAGTTTTCAAAAATTTATTTCGCACGAGGAATGTTACACTTACTTCAGTAAAACAAGCTTCTCAATAAAACAGCTCAAACACAATAATCATGCATCACGTAGCACGTCACTAAAAGGAGAGCCTCAAACCACAGTTATCATCGCAAATAAAACTCAGCGTCAATTAAACCAACTACGCAGCGGAATAACAAAATAAAACAGAATTGTCAACAAAACATAACAACCGAAATCATTCATAACATTAAGTTCGTCCCCCCCCCCCCCCCTGAGTGCTACGTATCAGAGCGTGACGACTCGACTCGAATTAGTGAAGGTACCTAGTCCTTCACTCGCGATCACCTGCACGTTACCGCATAGGGGTAACATTCGAACAGAAGGGTGAGTCCAATTCAATCCATATAATAAATCATATGATAAATAATAAGTCAAGTCACAGCTCTAAAATAATCACATCACAATCATCAATTACATCACTACATTAACTCATCACTATGTCATGTAGGCATATGAAATGCAACCCACTCGCGGGCATATGCATGAGGTACATTTTCACAAACGTCGCTTAGCCTTTATGGCCTCATCGTCAGTTAGCCTTTTGGGCCTCAAAACGTCACTGGGTTTATGCATATGGGAGGCACGAGACACTATGACATGCACCACGCACAAACACACAATCACACGGTCAACTACGTGACCCATCACTTACCAATTTGCCAAATAAGAGGCACAGCACCTGTCAATTCACAATTTACACACAACAACGTTACTTAGCCTTTTGGGCCTTATCATCACTTAGCCTTTTGGGCCTCAACGTCACTTATTTTCATCGTCACTTATTCATAAACACCATCAACTCAAACAATAGCCACTGAGGACAAAAACGTCATTTACTAGCCACTAAGGGCATCATCGTCATTTACACATCAATATCAATAACATTGGCCACTAAGGGCAAAAAGGTCATTTAACTAGCCACTAAGGGCATCATCGTCAAAATCATCACTTTTGACACCAAAACGTTAAAACCACTGGTTATACGCAAAGAGGATTTTTAAAAACACCAAAAATGATTTTTCAATGTCACAGCAACGACCACCGGGAACAGCCACTTGGGGCGCTCAGCAACCTTCAGAAATTATAAGTTTTTATTTTTAAAAATGGGACACACAGATAGACGACTGAAAAATCTTCCCAACACTTTTTGAAACGTTCAAAACGGATGCCCGAGTCAAAAGATATAGCGAAAACAGTTTTCATAAAAAATTTGGGAACATCCTGAAAAAAATGGCGCCCTGGGCGCCCAGCGCCTGGCACCTGGCGCCCAGCACTCAGCAACACGCAACACACATCCACACGGGCGCTCAGCGCCCAGCGCCTGGCGCCCAGCGCCCAGCGCAACACACACACACGCACACGGGCGCTCAGCGCCCAGCGCCTGGCGCCCAGCGCCCAGCGCAACACACACACACGCACACGGGCGCTCAGCGCCCAGCGCCTGGCGCCTAGCCCCCAGCGCAACACACAGACACGCACACAAGCGCTCAGCGCCCAGCGCCTGGCGCCCAGCGCCCAGCGCAACACACAATGGCGCGCACAACACGCACTGGCGCCCTTGGCGCCCAGCACAGGGCGCCTGGCGCCCAGAACACCTCAGCAACAAAATTTTCAGCGACAACAACCATTGGCACAGGGCGCATGGGGCGCCTAATTCTGTACCTCAAACATCAAAATCCAGCAGCAACAATAACATGGCCACGGCGCCCAGCACAGGGGCGCCAAATCCTATGCCTAAAACATCAAAAATTCAGCAACAACAAGCACACACATGGCGCCCTAGGCGCCCATAACACCAACAACGAATCTTTGAGCAACAATTTCATCCAACAACATGCCAATCGAAATAACAACATGAAATTACACATACATCATACTCACTAATTAGATCTAGGCTATCTCTACTTAAAACCTATCATAGGACCTATTATATAAATTGATAGGACATCTCCTTGCCTCGAATTTGAAGAGTAGAAGCCCTAGAGATAGTCACGAACAGAACCCAGCAACAAGATCACGTCCCTTTCTCCTCCTTGAGCTCGCGGCCTTGTCTTCTCTTCCTCTCTCTCTACGGCGCTTCTCCTCTTTCTTTTCTTCTCAATTCGCAAAAATGCCAACATAAACCCTAACCTCAAAATGCCTTGCCCACTTCGCATATGACCTTGGATCATGGGCTTGGGCTTTTCACTTAAGCCCAAGTCTAGCTAATTGGCGCCTTCATCTCCTAATACCACCTACACCATTTTAATATAATTTTAATTAATTAAATTATACCCAATTAAATCAAATAAATTCCTAAATACTTAATTAAATAAATTAATTAAATATTTAGGGTGTTACAGCCTTCACTATGCAAATTCATAATAATGGTCTAATGATGTATCTGATGCTGCAGCACTATGTGCTGTCGCAATAGTTGCTATTCTTTCAAATACTTTCACTAGGTTTTCACTACAAGAGCCTATGTCTAGGCCCTAAATAGGTATACCCTAGGCTACTTACGCACCCACAGTGTTCACCTTATGGAATTTTCCCTCCTATGTCCAGGTTTAAGCAAGGATTATTAACGTGTCCTTTACTAACCACTATCCATATTATCCTTTGAGATCAATTTATAAACCATGTCTGAATCTATAAATGGTACTTATATTTAGGTGATCAAGTCTAAAATAAGTTTGGAAATAGTATCACGCAAAAGATAAAAATGATAAACATCAAATACATGCATTAAACACACTAAGACTTCATTACATAGATCAAAGCATCTTGTTCTGGACTGGACCAGGAGGTCCATTCAGCAATACCAGAGGTGCATTTAGCAATTTGATATGGATTGGCCCATGCATTTCAGCCCATATCCACAACATACAAGCCCAACTAAGGCCATCACACTTGAATGGTTAAGATCGATTCTACTGATCCGACGATCCACAGACAGGCCGACTTCCTATATATACCGGCTCCCATAGCCTTCATATGGTACATACTCTGATTCCTAGCTAAATCACTCACCTATTCTCAATACTAACTTGAGCGTCGGAGTGGCTTCGCAGGTACCCCTCGACTCACACAAACCTCTGGCAAGGTAGCAGGAGACCTACCAACTGCAGTCAAGTCAATACTGCAAGGTACAGAATATTGGCGACCACAGTGGGCGATATCTATCTTTCACATCATCACTACTCCTTGAACTTTTCTCTTGCTACTCCATGGCTCCCAGAGGCAGACCCCGGATTCAAAGCGTTGCCATACCCGCACCCCGACCAGAGGGTACTCCTGAGGGCAACGTCGCCAGCCTGCCTGACGAGGGTACCAGTCTGCCTACCCAGCCCTCGTATGTGAGCCAACTTTTGGATCTCCTATGCAATCGCACTCTAGCTATGCGGCAGCAGGAAGCTCGCCTAAGGCAGATTGAAAGGCGTGTGGCTTCCCTGCCCGAGCAGCCTCCACCCAGCTGGGGAACCCCTCCTCCGACAATGGTGGCTTCAAGACGCCGTCGGTCTCCCCCTCGAAGGCGTCACGTCCATCGTTCCCCCAAGGCGAAGGCACGTACATCGCTCTCCCCCTCGGCAGCGCAGGCATGGAGGATCAGGCTCACCTCCAAGGACCTCCCCATCCCCTTCATATGATACCTACCAGCTTCACGGCTCCCACTCCAGGACCTCCTCACGTGCATCCCCTAATTCCCGTGAGAGGTCAAGGAGTCGGGTCAATACCCACCAGAGGCACCACCGGGGATCGCCGTCGAGGAGATCCCCGACCGGCGCAAGTATCGAGATTCAGACTATGAAGACACCTCCCCTCGAAACTCAAGAATGTTTTCCGATGAAGGACCTTTCACTCGAAGGGTGGATGAATGCCGAATCTCAAGGGCCTTGGAAAAGCTACCAGCTCTCGGGATGTATGATGGAACCGGAGATCCAGACCGCCATCTGGCACACTTCTCCCTGATGATGCGCTATAGAGGCGCCTGGGAGCCTGTTCACTGTAAAATTTTCCCCCTCACTCTCGAAAATTCCGCATTAGAGTGGTTTCAAGAGTTAAAGTCAAACTCCATCTCCTCATGGAGTCAGCTGGCGAGAATGTTCACAGCTCGTTTCACTGCCTCCCAGTTGAAACCCAAATCTGGTTCTTAGGGAAATCAGGTAGGGAGAGAAAGAAACACTTAGAGAATATCTGGAAAGGCTCAACAAGGAGGCTGCCAACGTCAGGAACCTTGAAGACAAGAGGAGGCTCTTTTGGATGAAGGATGGCCTCAAGAAGGGAAGCCTGTTTCAAAGGGACGTGGGGGTTAACAAACCCCGAAGCTTGGACGAGTTCCTTCGGAAGGTACAAAAGTACATGGACTATGAAGAAGACAACATGGCATACCAAGAGGAAGCCAAGGTTGGCAGTAAGGAGGAAGAGCTGGCTTACAAGGCCATTGAAGAACCATGGTAGAAGGGAACCCAAGATGAGATAATTCCTCGGGAATCCCGACCCCGACAAGGTCGCTTCTCAGAGTACACCCTGCTAAACACATCCGAGGCTGAGATCCTTTTCGAATGCGTCGACGCGGAGTTTCGGGACATCAAACAGCCCGAACCTCTCGTGCAATGGAAAGGCCGAACCTCTAAGAAGTACTGTCGTTATCACAAAAGTTATGGGCACAGTACCAACAAATGCAACACCCTCAGGGATGACATTGAAGAGCTGATCCGCGAAGGGAAGCTCCCCCAGTACGTGAATGAAGAAGAGGATGAGACTCGTGACTCTGAATAGAGAGCATGGCATCAGGACCTGAACATAGAGCCAGGCCTAGTTAAGAATCTTGTTGTTTGGGCGCAAATGCGAAATGTAAAGCTCGATATGAATGATTAACAAAGTTCATTTTGCAATTACAGTTTTTACTCTAGCTCACTAACATTAACACTTGTTCCAGAGGAAATTCCTTAAAGATCAAAAAAGAAAAAGGGTCCAACTCCATAGTTAGGGTGCCTAGTAATGGAGTCAAGAGTGTCATGGCACGCCAAAACAAGTAAGTGACCTTGGTGGTCACAACCCCTTGATGAGTTCTATCCCGGCTGAGTCCCGGTAAACTGTGCCAAGGGTATACTTCAAACTGACCCTGGTGGTCACAACCCCTTGGGCGAGTTCTATCTGGGCCGAGTCCCGGTAAACTGTGCCAAGGGTATACTTCAAGATGACCTTGGTGGTCACAACCCCTTGGGCGTGTTCTATCCGGGCCGAGTCCTGGTAAACTGTGCAAAGGGTATACTTCAAATTGACCTTGGTGGTCACACCGACTTTGGACGAGTTCTATCCGAGCCGAGTCTTAGTAAACTGTGCTAAGGGTATGCTTCATTACAAATTGTCACGGTGGGCGTCGACAACTCAACTGCTTAAAGCAAGCCAAACTTAGCGACTATCTACTTGAAAAAATCCTAAGTCCAACGAAAAGGCGCACATGCGAGAAATCGCTAGCAAAGCATGAGACCATGAGGTCTTGGGTATGAAGCTCCAAGAAAGGTGCGAAAGTCAAGCAGGCGTGAGACTACGAGGTCACGGACACTAGAGATACCCACCTACAAGGGTGCTGTCTAGTCTGCAGACCATAACTTTGTCCGTGTTTATCCGAGTGAGGCGTGTATAAGAATGCGTTGGAAAGCTAAAGAGAAGAGCTACAATTCTTTTATTGAACTCAAAATCCAATTCAGATGTCTTGAAGGCCTAAACTGCGAAATACATGCCTGCGCGGGATACCTATGCTTGGCCTCCCTCTCAAAGGTGACCGGGCCTCCCTCTGGCTAATGTTGCCGGCTCTCTCTCTCTCTCTCTCGCTCTCTGCTCGGTTCTCCCTCACACTCCTCGGGCTTGTCCACTCACTTCCTTTGTACAAAGTATGATATCATAAAATTACCTTGTGCGATGGTGCAAGTTGGCACATGTGATGGGATAAATGATGATCAGTTCACTATGATGGCACACGTGATGGCACTATAGCTGACCGGGCCTAATTAGTACACATGATGGTACTATAAAAGAAAAGTGGGTGTTGTTGCCACGTTATTATACAAGTGAGTAGTCACTCCACTAGGTACTCAAGATTGCTCGTTGTAGACTTGCTCAACTTGGAGGGCCGACCACCTCCCTAAAAGCCTCCTTGGTCTCCCTCTCTCAAACTAGGAGGGCCGACCACAACATTTATTCTCATCGGTGTCTCGGCCTAGACGCGCTAAGTTATTGATCCTGAAAAAGTCACGAGACAAAAGGATTAGCATAAAGATAGCACACTTCATTAGTACGAGAGAAGAGATCACAAAAGTAGTATGTGAGGGAATCAAAATGATGCATGGAGTGATGGACTTAGCATGTGAGGGAATCAAAATGATGAGTAAAGTGATGGACTTGGCATGAGAAAGAAAAATCAAATCTCTGCTCGCCCCTCACTCTCTGCTCGTCCCTCAGCTCTGCTCGTCCCTCAGCTCTGCTCGCCCCTCACTCTCTGCTCGCCCTCAGCATCTGCGTGCCCCTCAGCATCTGTGCGCCCTCAGCACCTGCGCGCCCCTCAGCATCTGCGCACCCTCATCTTCTGCGCACCGCTCCGCATCTGCGCACCCTCATCTTCTGCGCGCACCTCAGCTTTGCGCGCCCCTCAGCTCTGCGCGCCCCTCAGCATATGCGCGCCCCTCGTCACTCTCAATAGCATGATCAGTTCTCGCGTGCCCTCCTTCACAAAAAACTCAATCCTGATCGGCCCTCATCTTGCCCGGGGCGGTCACGCCATTATCTGTGATCGGCCCACAAAAACAATGACTTTGCTCGCCCCTCCATGTGCAATGTGATCGGCCGAGAGGAGAAGATAACGTGATCTGACGCCCTCTCTGATCACGCCCTCTCTGATAACGCCCTCTCTGATCACACCCTCTCTGATCACGCCCTCTCTGATCACACCCTCTCTGAGCACGCCCTCTCTAATCACGCCCTCTCTGATCACGCCTTCTCTGATCACAGCCTCTCTGATCGCCCTCTCTCTGCTCTCCCTCTCTGATCGCCTCCCCCCTCAAACGCGCAAAGGGGTGAGATACGTCAAGATTAAACAAGAGAGAAAGAAGGCACCTCGAAATTTCCGTTTGTGAAACGTGATCGGTCTTGGGAAGCGAAGAAGAAAACTTGATCGGGCCAAAGGGAATAGTTGGAGCTCGCCTCACACCCTTCCTCTCACCAAGAAATTTTGGTTTTGGCACTCGCCTTCAGCACCTGCGCGCACCTCAGCATCTGCATGCCCTCATCTTCTGCGCGCCCCTCAGCTATGCTCGCCCCTGAGCTCTGCTCGTCCCTCAGCTCTGCTCGCCCCTCAGCTCTGCTCGCCCTCCTCTCTGCGCGCCTCCTCCCTGCTCGCATCACTCTCTGCTCGCCCCTCAGCTCTGCTCGTCCCTCAGCTCTGCTCGCCCCTCACTCTCTGCTCGTCCCTCACCTCTGCTCGCCCCTCATCTCTGCTCGTCCCTCACCTCTGCTCGCCCCTCAGCTCTGCTCGTCCCTTAGCTCTGCTCGCCCCTCAGCTCTGCGCGCCTCATCTCTGCTCACCCTCCTCTCTGCGTGCATCACCCTGTGCTCGCCCCTCACAGCCTGATCGGTCCTCACCCACTCACACTGTGATTAGGCCTCGCACTCAAACTACCAGGGGGCGGTCACGCCACACCTGATTGGGTCGCTCTCTCTTTCAATTGACGAAACCAACCACACCACCAACAAGGCCGGCCACAACTCCCTCGTTCTCACCGGTCCTCGCCCTCCCTCGCTCAGGAAAGAAAAGGGGACCACCCCCTATTTATAGAAGGTAAAAAATGATTAGAATTTAGTGGCCATCAATCACCTCGATCAAGGAAAATCAGCAAAAAATGTCAAGAGACGAATAAGATAATTGCGGTGATCAGCCATCAAAATTAACAGGCCCGACGACGGCACGAGCCGTGAGAGCAGTCCAACAGGCCCGACGACGGCACGAGCTGTGAGAGCAGTCCAGCCTGCGAAGGCATCCTTAACGCCAACATCAGGGGGCATGGCACCAAGCGCCTAAAGGGGGCGCCAACTTCAGAACACAGCACCTTGGCACAAGGCGCCCAGTAGGGCGCCAACATCAGGACACGGCACCCCAGCTCGGTGCCTGGTACAAGGATTACACCAAGGGAGGTGTGAGTCAAGGTCGCGGTGAAGAGATCTTATATGACCCGACAAGACAGATGAAGTAACGCTTCGGGTAGATCGACAAAAAATTCTTCAAGCCAAGACTATCCTTCGAAATAATCTCGGCTTGTGGGGCAACTGTTCTGGACTGGACCATGAGGTCCATTCAGCAATACCAGGAGGTGCATTTAGCAATTGGATATGGATTGGCCCATGCATTTCGGCCCATATCCACAACATACAAGCCCAACTAAAGCCATCACACTTGAATGGTTAAGATCGTTTCTACTGATCCGACGATCCATAGACAGGCACGATTTCCTGTAGCTAAATCACCCACCTATTCTCAATACTGAGTTGAGCGTCGGAGTGGCTTCGCAGGTACCCCCCCCCCCCCCCCCCCCCCGGGCTCACACAAACCTCTGGCAAGGTATCAGGAGACCTACCAACTGCAGTCAACTCAATACTGCAAGGTACAGAACACATCCCAACTAAGAGTATTTAGCTCATGATGAGCAAACAACACAAGAAATACAACTTAAAAATAATGTTTAAAGCCATAAATGCGGTAATACAAAGAAGAAATATAGTAAGAAGTGGTATAATGAAGATTGACTCCAAGAACAGTAGCATGGAGGTTCAAATCAGCTCCCAAATCCACGAAAATCTTCAAGTAATTAAGCTTCTGTATTGCTGCAGCATCACTCCCAGCAATGGTGTTTCCACTTTAGTGATTTAAGGTAGCTTGGTACAAAAATGGAGGAAAGCTATTTCTAAACTTTTCCTCCTCTGAACCAGCACACAAAATGAAGAAGAAGGTAGTCTTTATATAGTACTAGGGTGCATGATCCAATAAAACCCTAATTTGGAGGCGCCATTTGTCCTTATGTGTGCCCAAAAGTACATGTGCCCATTAAAAAGGTGGAATATTCTCTGTCCAGGTGTTGGCATCTTAGGTAGTGCGTCCGTCTTTGCTTGACAGCTGTAATGAGTTCACATCCGTGCTTCCAGCAATTTCTCTCTCATCTGTCGCAGGAACTATTGCTGCAGCAACTGTTGCTGCAGCAATGAACCACACACATAAAAGCACAAAATGGGGCACCAAATTTCCAAATGATCACAAACCAGAATTAATTCTTCTTTTACACTAAACAACATATTTTAACTAATTAAACACAATATTACTTTAGAACTCACAATAATTTAAGCTAAGAAAGCATAAATAACTCTTATAAATAAGAGTTATCAGACAGCCCTATTATAAGAAAACTCAACAAGTGGTAGCCATGTTTCCCACATTTTCAAATTCTTAGAAAGCACAGCCTTTAAAAGGGTAGAGAGAGTTCGGTTTACTACCTTTGTTTGCCCATCAGTTTGCCGATGACAGGTTGTAGAGAATAGTAAATTAGTTCCGACCTTACCCCACAAAGTTCTCCAGAAGTGGATTAGAAATTTAGTGTCTCAATCGGACACTATGCTTTTCGGTAAGCCATGTAGGCGCACCACTTCTTTGAAAAACAAATCAGCAACGTGGCAAATGTAACACCCCGGTATTTCTAACATGTAGAGAGACCGAAGATGCACAGATGCGGAAGTTCAGAGGACACATTTCCGGTTTAAGTATTGGACATACAAACTTTTTCCGAAATCAAAACATAATCGGAATAACATTACTTCATAAAGTAGAAGTTCATCGGTTCCATACCGAACGGAATACAATATCCAAGTCCAAATACCAAACAGAAACAATAAAACGGTTCATATAACTCATAATCAATACAAGTTTATACAACCAATAGGACAACAAAAGAACAAAGGATCAAAAGACTAAGTCTTCAGCACCTCCAAGAGTATACCAACTACTCGTGCACAATAGTCTTCCTTTTTCCCTGCTTCTCTGAAAAACAACAGATATGGATAGGGTGAGATAACATTATCTCAGTGAGTCCTACCGTGCCCCCTCTCTGACACTCGGTTCAATTCATTAAACCGCTATTAAAAGCTGACATAACAATGTCTTATTTATTAATCGAAATGCCAAGCAAATCATGTTCTTATCTTAGCTTATCATGAAACGGCTGTACAACGACTACGAATCCCGAATCATAAGCTATAAATCGAAATGCCGACTGTACAACGACTACGAATCCCGGCAAATCGTGTTTTCATTTTAGTTTAGCATAAATCGGCTGTACAACGACTACGAATCCCGATAACCCACGAATTGACCACGCCAAAACGTATACAGGGCCTAGGTAAGGGGTCATGACTACCCTCCCTAGTATGCTACTTGTCGGGTCGTCACCCAACGCAATACATATGACAATATGCATCAAATTCTCGAGAGTTAGATAATTTATATCTTTTCGATCACCAAATGGATCAATTACATAATAATCGGATAAACAATATCCATATCGATCTATAACCCGTTTTGAGGAATTCATAATTTAGACCTCCGGCATTATAATCGTTTTCATTTGACATATATAAACATATATATATATATATATATATATATATATTCAGTCAATCCATCAGTCGGTGTACTCACACGCGTACTAGGGTTTCGGTTTTTCGATCAAATGGGCTTTCAAAGTTCTTTTTCAAATCATGAGTTGCATGAGTTTAAAATAAGGTTTTCAGTAGTGGAATTCCTTTTTAATTGGTTGAGAAAGAGATTAGGAAAGGTTCGGGATCAAACAGAACGACGAAATGAGAAACGGAAACCGAGGACAGATCCTCACGCACGGTCCGTGCCCAGGGGCGCACGACCCGTGCGTGAAACACTTCATTAATCCATTCCTATCAGAAAGGTACGCACGGTCCGTGCCCAGGGGCGCACGACCCGTGCGTCCTGTATTGCACGCACGTTCAGGCATCAGAAACAGGCGCACGATCCGTGCCCAGGGGCGCACGACCCGTGCGTCCTGTATTAGTCCCAGATTTCACAGTTTCTCTCATTTTCGCTCTCCGTTTTCGCCCCATTCGATTCCTAATGTCGATCACTCCTGAAACTCAGAAAATGTCCAGGAATTTTAGAACACATATACAAATCGTTTCATTTCAACGATTGATCAAAATTCTCATTAAACCGTAAAATAGCGTTTGGACTCAAAATCGTTTTCGGTTCTAAGTCTTTCGAAAACAGAAAATGTGACCAAGGAATCCAATACCGAAACAAGTTCAGAATAGCAAAATGCCCTATCGTGAGTAGAACTCACCCGTTATACCGAAGTCCGAGAGTCGGGTCAAGAGACGAAATCGTCGAACCGAAAACAACGAACAATCCCCGCTAGAAACCGAATTCGAACAAGGACAGTGGCTTCCTTTCTCTCAAACTGAAACAGCAACCCAATCTTCCACAACTTCCTCCAAATCGAAATGCAAGCTTGAGATTTCCCCCTCTTAATCAGCAAAACTGAACATGCAAAAGAAGTGGCAGCTCAAAACTCCATTGTCTTCACCCTTGGAGCTTCAAGCTTCGAAAATGGAGCAAGGGATAGGAGTAGAATCAGACTTCAAAAATAGGCTCATTGGATTCAGAATTGAAAATGGAGTGGGATGGAAGAGAAACCACTTACATGCAACAAGGATTTGAGATGAGTCCCTCCTTCCTCCTCTTCTCCTCCTCCACGCCCCCTCCTTCTCCTTTCTTTCTTATTTTCAGCTTTTGCTCCTTTCTTTCTAAAATGAGGGGTGACTAAGTGTGAGGGTGAGGCTGGTCAGGTGGGTATATGGGCTGGGGGGTTTAAATGATTGAGAAAAGACCAAACTACCCCTAGCCCATTAAGTCATAGGTTTGGTGTCAAATTTTTTTTTCTTAGGCACAAAACTTCTCGATTAATCCGGTTCCGATCTGAAATTCCTCAATTCTTCCGGTTCATGATTAATTATAACCTTCATAATTATAATTTAATAACTAGGGGTGTGAAAAGACTGATTTGCCCTTCGGCTCCAATTCCTCATTTTACTATGAATAGGCCACCCTTTAATGGAGAATAGGTTTTCTTGATAATTTTCTCGACTATTAATCCCCGAGACGCGACCAATTATTCCTACAAATAATTACTCGGCCTCCGGCATCATAATACGAGTCTTTTAAAAATTAGGGACGTTACAATCACCCCAACTTTTAAAAATTTTGTCCTCAAAATTGACAAGACGTACCTCAATTGAAGAGATATGGATATCGGGTCCGCATGTCATCTTCCAGCTCCCAGGTAGCCTCCTCGATTTAGAATCCATCCCAGACCACTTTGACAATCGGAATAGTCCTCGAACGCAGAGTCTTCACATCACTCTCAAAGATATAACTAGGATAAGGTTGAAATGACAAATCCGGTCGCAGGTCAATTGTATCAACACTCAACGGTTGATGCAGATCGGGAACATACTTCCTCAACTGAGACACGTGGAACACATCATGGAGATTTGATAGGGCCGGAGACAATGCAAGACGGTAGGCAACCGGCCCAATACGCTCGATGATTTGGAAAGGTCCAACATATCGAGGACTGAGTTTCTTTGCTCGCATGGTTCTCCCAGTGCCTATAGTTGGAGAAACTTTCAAGAACACATGATCACCAATCTCAAACTCCAACGGTCTCCTTCGGTTGTCAGCGTAGCTCTTTTGCCGACTCTGAGCAACCTTCATTCTTTCTCGAATTAACTTGATCTTCTCAGTAGTCTCGCGAACCATATCGGGTCCCAAAAACTTGTCTTCACCAATCTCCCACCAACACAACGGAGTTCTACACTTTCTACCATAAAGTGCTTCAAACGGTGCCATTCCAATGCTGGAGTGGTAACTGTTGTTGTAGGAGAATTCTACTAATGGAAGATGATCCTCCCATTTTCTCCCACTGTCGAGCACACAAGCCCGAAGCATGTCCTCAAGAGTCTGGATAGTCCTCTCCGTCTGACCATCAGTCTGAGGATGATAAGCAGTGCTAACCAGCACCCTTGTTCCCAAAGCTTCACTCAATGCTCTCCAGAACCTGGAAGTAAACTTGGGATCTCGGTCTGACACGATACTCGTTGGAACTCCATGCAGTCTGATAATGTTCTTCACATATTCATCTGCTAACTTGGAAACTTTATAAGTCGAGCGAACGGGAATAAAGTGAGCGGATTTAGTCAATCGGTCCACTACTACCCAAATAGAATCATTGCCTGCCTGTGACCTCGGCAAACCCATGACGAAGTCCATTGAAATATCTTCCCACTTCCAAACTGGTACATCTAGTGGTTGTAACTGACCGCCCGGTCTTCGGTGTTCCGCCTTAACCTTCTGATAAGTTAAGCACCGAGAAACAAATTCTGCAACCTCGGCCTTCATCCCAGGCCACCAATACATTAACTTCAAGTCTCGGTACATCTTGGTGGATCCCGGATGTACAGAGTACTGACTCCTATGAGCTTCTTCCAATACTTGCCTTTTGATATCATCATCATCGGGAACACAAATCCTCCCATTAAAGCAAATCATGCCATCACTATCCTCAGTGAAATCTGGCGATCCCCTCTGAGACTGCAACTTCATATCAGCTCCTTGAGCTACACGGATTCGTTCCCTTAGCACACTGAATATTCGTATCTGCCGCAACACTATGCGATCCCTCTTTCGTGCCACCTTGAGTTTCAAGTCTCTGAATGACTCCAACAAAGCCATCTCGTGAACCATTAACCTTGCCGTGTGGATAGACTTCCTGCTCAGAGCATCCGCTACCACATTGGCTTTCCCAGGGTGATATTTCAATTCGAAGTCGTAGTCCTTCAAAAATTCAGTCCACCTTCTCTGTCTGTTATTCAACTCTTTTTGGTCAAATAGATACTTCAAGCTCTTGTGATCACTAAAAACCTCGAAACGAGAACCGTAAAGGTAATGCCTCCAAATTTTCAGTGCAAACACAATAGCCGCCAACTCTAAGTCATGAGTTGGGTAATTCCGTTCATGCGTCTTCAATTGCCTAGATGCATAGGCCACAACATGTTGATTCTGCATGAGAACACATCCTAAACCCTTCCCAGATGCATCACTAAATCTGAAGTCCCAATGACGGATCCGGAAGAATTAGGATTGGAGCAGAAGTTAACTTTTCTTTCAATCCAAGGAAGCACTCTTCACAATCGGTATCCCAAGTAAACGGCTGACCTTTGCGAGTCAATCGAGTAAGCGGAAGTACCAATTGCGAAAAACCTTCAATGAATCTTCTATAGTAACCAGCTAAACCCAGAAAGCTTCTGATCTCAGTCACTGACATCGGTCGTTCCCAATTCAACACTGCTTCCACCTTGCTAGGATCAACTGCAACCCCTTCTTGGGAAATCACATGACCCAAGAACTTAACTTCAGACATCCAAAAGTCACACTTCGACGGTTTAGCATAGAGTTTCTTTTCTCGGAGTACTCCTAGGACAAAGCGGAGATGCTGGGCATGCTCCTCAACTGACTTTGAGTAAACCAAGATATCATCAATAAAGACGACTACAAACTGATCTAGGTAGGAATGAAATACTCTATTCATATAGTCCATGAATACGGCTGGAGCGTTAGTCAATCCGAAGGGCATCACCACAAACTCGTAGTGTCCGTACCTCGTACGAAAAGCAGTCTTCGGAATGTCTAAGGCTCTTACCCGGATTTGATGGTACCCTGACCTTAGATCAATTTTGGAGAAAACTTTAGCACCTCGAAGTTGGTCAAGTAGATCATCTATCCTAGGTAATGGATACTTGTTCTTGATAGTGATTTTATTCAGCTGACGGTAGTCTATGCATAATCTCATGCTTCCGTCCTTCTTCTTGACTAGCAATACCGGAGCACCCCATGGAGAAGCACTCGGTCGAATAAACTTCTTGGAAATTAATTCCTCAAGTTGGGACTTCAATTCCTTCAGTTCGAGAGGAGACATCGTATAAGGTGCTATGGATATTGGCCTTGCACCAGGCGCCAAATCTATAGAGAATTCTACCTCTCGTTCTGGAGGTAAAGAGGAGACTTCCTCGGGAAAAACATCTAAGAATTCATTAACAACTTGAGTAGATGGTAAATCCAAATCAGCTTCAGTTGATGCAGACAAAATAACAACAAAAGCTTCCGCACCTTGGAATAGAGATTGGCTGGCTGAAGTGAACGAAATAACACCATCATCTGCAGGTAGTGAATGTTCAGCTACTTCAGAAGGAAAATTAATTGCACGATTGAAACAGTCAATCGTAATGTGATTGGAAGTCATCCAATTCATTCCCAACACGATCTCCATTCCTCTCATAGGCAGACAGATAAAATCAACAACAAAGTCCCTGCCTCCTATGGTGAGCAGACAGTTAAGGCATAATGATTGGGTTCGCACACGACCCTTTGCAGCAGTAAGGATAGATATTGGCTCGGATATAGGAGATAGTATTAATCCTAGCCGTTCAGCACATGCTTCAGAGATAAAACAATGAGTAGCACCAGAGTCATACAGAATATTAACAGTTTGATGAAAGATAGAACCTGTACCCCTTATAAGATTATCAGCTGGTTTGATGGTCTTAGCATCCAGAGTGTTGACTCGAGCCTGCCTCGGAGCATCAGAGGACTCCAAGAAAGCTTTCCTTGACGGACAATTATTAGCATAATGGCCCACTTCTTTGCAAAGGTAGCATTGGTTCGGCCCGACCTGACACTTTCCTCGATGACTCTTTTTGCACACATCACACTTGCCAAACCCTACGGTGTTGCTTGACTGTGTCTGTTTCCCTTTGCTCGAATTCCCTTTATACCTAGGGTTTGATGTAGTTGACTCACTACTCTTTCTTTTATCCTTCCAGAAATCTTTTCTCTCAGCATACATTCTTGTCAGATCGCTCTCTGCTGAATGAGCCTGTTGAACCAAAGCAGGATAAGTGGTCATGGAATAAGAACTGAGACCTTGATTCACATCGCCTCTAAGACCTTGTCTGAACATCACCATTTTCCACTTATCATCAGGAGCGGTGGTCCCCAATTCATAGAATTGTGACAACCTCTCAAATTTTGCAGCGTATTCCCCAACTGTCATCTCTCCCTGTTTCAAACTCAGAAATTCCATCTGCTTGTCAAGTCTTTGGGAGTCGGGGAAATAATGACTCAAAAATAATTCCTTGAAATTACTCCACTCAAGAGGAGTTCCTTGATTTTGAAGCATTCTACGAGCGTTAACCCACCAGGTGTGAGCATCCTCGTCCAGAGCGTTAGCAGCACAAATTACCTTTTCTCCTTCATTGCATTGCAAGGTATCAAAGATCCGTTCCATGGCATCTACCCAGAAATGGGCTTTCATTGCCTCAGATCCTCCTTCGAAGGTTGGGGGTTTCATCTTCAGAAACCGGAAATACACCCTGTTGGGATCCTCAGGTGTTGGCACATTGACTGGCTCAGATGGTTGTGGTTGAGGCATCTGATACATCTGCTGCATTTGAGCCATCTGTTGCTATTGCATTAGCATCATGTCATTCATCATTTTCTGCTGAGTCTCGATGACATTCTGCATCCATTCTTGATGAGGATCAACAGGTGGGTTTCTCCTACCTCTCCCAGCCATGATTCTGCGGAGTATGCACAAAGTATTAAGTTGATCAGGCTCAATGTCTAATAGCATACTAAGAAAAATCAGACTTAGAAGACGTAAAAGACTCTTAACATCTAAGTCCGACTAGGTCGAACTGCTCTGATACCAAATGTAACACCCCGGTATTTCTAACATGTAGAGAGACCGAAGATGCACAGATGCAGAAGTTCAGAGGACACATTTCCGGTTTAAGTATTGGACATACAAACTTTTTCCGAAATCAAAACATAATCGGAATAACATTACTTCATAAAGTAGAAGTTCATCGGTTCCATACCGAACGGAATACAATATCCAAGTCCAAATACCAAACAGAAACAATAAAACGGTTCATATAACTCATAATCAATACAAGTTTATACAACCAATAGGACAACAAAAGAACAAAGGATCAAAAGACTAAGTCTTCAGCACCTCCAAGAGTATACCAACTACTCGTGCACAATAGTCTTCCTTTTTCCCTGCTTCTCTGAAAAACAACAGATATGGATAGGGTGAGATAACATTATCTCAGTGAGTCCTACCGTGCCCCCTCTCTGACACTCGGTTCAATTCATTAAACCGCTATTAAAAGCTGACATAACAATGTCTTATTTATTAATCGAAATGCCAAGCAAATCATGTTCTTATCTTAGCTTATCATGAAACGGCTGTACAACGACTACGAATCCCGAATCATAAGCTATAAATCGAAATGCCGACTGTACAACGACTACGAATCCCGGCAAATCGTGTTTTCATTTTAGTTTAGCATAAATCGGCTGTACAACGACTACGAATCCCGATAACCCACGAATTGACCACGCCAAAACGTATACAGGGCCTAGGTAAGGGGTCATGACTACCCTCCCTAGTATGCTACTTGTCGGGTCGTCACCCAACGCAATACATATGACAATATGCATCAAATTCTCGAGAGTTAGATAATTTATATCTTTTCGATCACCAAATGGATCAATTACATAATAATCGGATAAACAATATCCATATCGATCTATAACCCGTTTTGAGGAATTCATAATTTAGACCTCCGGCATTATAATCATTTTCATTTGACATATATAAACATATATATATTCAGTCAATCCATCAGTCGGTGTACTCACACGCGTACTAGGGTTTCGGTTTTTCGATCAAATGGGCTTTCAAAGTTCTTTTTCAAATCATGAGTTGCATGAGTTTAAAATAAGGTTTTCAGTAGTGGAATTCCTTTTTAATTGGTTGAGAAAGAGATTAGGAAAGGTTCGAGATCAAACGGAACGACGAAATGAGAAAACGGAAACCGGGGACAGATCCTCACGCACGGTCCGTGCCCAGGGGCGCACGACCCGTGCGTGAAACACTTCATTAATCCATTCCTATCAGAAAGGTACGCACGGTCCGTGCCCAGGGGCGCACGACCCGTGCGTCCTGTATTGCACGCACGTTCAGGCATCAGAAACAGGCGCACGACCCGTGCGTCCTGTATCAGTCCCAGATTTCACAGTTTCTCTCATTTTCGCTCTCCGTTTTCGCCCAATTCGATTCCTAATGTCGATCACTCCTGAAACTCAGAAAGTGTCCAGGCATTTTAGAACACATATACAAATCGTTTCATTTCAACGATTGATCAAAATTCTCATTAAACCGTAAAATAGCGTTTGGACTCAAAATCGTTTTTCGGTTCTAAGTCTTTCGAAAACAGAAAATGTGACCAAGGAATCCAAAACCGAAACAAGTTCAGAATAGCAAAATGCTCTATCATGAGTAGAACTCACCCGTTATACCGAAGTCCGAGAGTCGGGTCGAGAGACGAAATCGTCGAACCGAAAACAACGAACAATCCCCGCTAGAAACCGAATTCGAACAAGGATAGTGGCTTCCTTTCTCTCAAACTGAAACAGCAACCCAATCTTCCACAACTTCCTCCAAATCGAAATGCAAGCTTGAGATTTCCCCCTCTTAATCAGCAAAACTGAACATGCAAAAGAAGTGGCAGCTCAAAACTCCATTGTCTTCACCCTTGGAGCTTCAAGCTTCGAAAATGGAGCAAGGGATAGGAGTAGAATCAGACTTCAAAAATAGGCTCATTGGATTTAGAATTGAAAATGGAGTGGGATGGAAGAGAAACCACTTACATGCAACAAGGATTTGAGATGAGTCCCTCCTTCCTCCTCTTCTCCTCCTCCACGCCCCCTCCTTCTCCTTTCTTTCTTATTTTCAGCTTTTGCTCCTTTCTTTCTAAAATGAGGGGTGACTAAGTGTGAGGGTGAGGCTGGTCAGGTGGGTATATGGGCTGGGGGGTTTAAATGATTGAGAAAAGACCAAACTACCCCTAGCCCATTAAGTCATAGGTTAGGTGTCAATTTTTTTTTCTTAGGCACAACACTTCTCGATTAATCTGGTTCCGATCCGAAATTCCTCAATTCTTTCGGTTCATGATTAATTATAACCTTCATAATTATAATTTAATAACTAGGGGTGTGAAAAGACAGATTTGCCCTTCGGCTCCAATTCCTCATTTTACTATGAATAGGCCACCCTTTAATGGAGAATAGGTTTTCTTGATAATTTTCTCGACTATTAATCCCCGAGACGCGACCAATTATTCCTACAAATAATTACTCGGCCTCCGGCATCATAATACGAGTCTTTTAAAAATTAGGGACGTTACAGCAAGCATCATCCACCTTTTTGCATGGAATGAAATGTGCCATCTTTGAGAACCTGTCCACAACAACAAAAATAGAAAGGAAATCGATTATGCTTCTTTAAAAAGGAAGGAAATCGATTATGATCTTTTGAGAAGAGTTGGAAATCGATTATGAGTTTTAATAAGGTAGTAAATAATCGATTGTTTTTGTTTCAAAAAAGGAAGCATGAAATCGATTATCTTCTTTCAAAAAGGTAGGCTATGAATCGATTATGCTCTTGTCAAAATCGATGTGCTTTAAAATCAAGTCCACAATCAATTGTACTTTTGTCATAATCGATTGTATTGTTGCTAAAATCATTTTCTTATGTTACGTGCCTGTCCTATTTAATTATGCATGCATGAGATTGGTTTAGATATGTGAGTGTTGTGAGATGAGCTGACCCTCAGAAGCGGCTTACACAATATCCTAAGACATGACCCAAACCCTAGAGGCTACCCTTACTTCTTGAGTCTTGTTTGCCTTGGATTCCGCTTTGCCATTTTCCGCTTTGAACACATCAAAACCTAACCTGATTGTCATTTTGAATTCAGTCCATTTGTCACTTTGACTTTGATCACTTCATCATCACTAGGTCTTAACCACTTCATCATCAAAACTTAACCTGCAACACAAGATATCCACATCTCCAACCAGTCAATTCCTAGCACCAAGTCCTCCCCATCTAGAGGGAATACATAACAATCAGCTTGGACCAATAGACATTGCAGATATAATTCCACTCCTCTGCACACACCCTTGGTTAGCGCCTTCTGCCCATTTCCAATCTTGACCCAGCAAGGTGGTGTATCCTCCACCTTCAACTTGTTTGCAGCAACTAGTTTCATTGAAACAAAATTGTGAGTGGCTCCACAATCAACTAAAACAATTACTTCTAATGTGCCCAATGTTCCTTTTAGCATAAAGGAACTCTTTGATGTGAGCCCTTGCCATACTACACAAATGGAGGCTCTTCATGGTTGCCTCCCAGGCAATTTCTTCTTCCTCATCTTCCTTCTGTTCACTGTCTTTCTCTATATCTGCTTCTTCAACTTACAGAATTTTAAGTACCCTATTCTGACATATGTGTCCTGGCACATATTTCTCTTCACAAGTGAAGCATAGTCCCTTCTTGCGCCTTTCTTCTATCTCCTTGCCACCCACTGATTTAGTGCCATTATTTGGACCACTTTTCCCCAATTCAGCCCCTTTCACGTTGCTCACAGTTTCAGTATTGGGTTTGTTTGGGTTCTAACTACGCCAATTCTTGGATCCCCCATTGTTTTGTCCCATTGAAGATTGTTTACTCTGTCCACCGTAACTCCCTACTGCACCAATTTTTTCTTCTGCAAGAATCGCGATATCCATCAATTCAGCCAAATATGTAGGTCGTTGCAACCTCACCTCTGTGCGAATATCCTCTCTCAATCCATTGGAGAACAATCCCAAGAATAGATCTTGATCTTGGATCTTTACACGACTAGCAATGGTTTCAAAGCTCTTGCGATACTCCCTAATCGTTCCTTCTTGCTTCATGTTCATCAAGATCTCGAAGGCATTGGTTATCACCGTTGGTTGGAAACGGCAAAGTATTGCCTCCTTCAACGCATCCCACGACTGCACTTCGCTGTTCGCTTCCCACCATTGTAGCCACGATAGGGCATCACCCTTTACCGCCATCATCGCCGCGTCCAATTTCTCGTCTTCCCCAACTCGTCGCACCTTGAAGAATCGTTCAATCTTGGTTAACCACCCGGGTGCGTCCTCGCCATTAAACATGGGTAGATCAATTTTGCGTAATCGTCGCTGCCCGTTGCCGTGACCATCGCTGCTAACGGGCTTCTCCTTCGGGTTCGGGTCACCCGTTGTCGTCGCAACAGTTGCTTGCTTCTGGAACGTCGTCGTGATGATTTGTTCAATGCGATCTGCGTGTTCTTCAAAGTGAATTTGACTGCGTGCCTCAAATTCTTGCATCCTTCTTTCCACCTCGACGAGTCGTGGATCCATCGTGTTCGCCGTCGTCTTCTTGCGCACCATGAACAAATTTTCAGAATCGTCGCGCTTTGATACCAGTTGAAAGATCAACTGATACAAAGGGGTGAATTTTCTGTTGAATTCGGAATTGAGATACAACAATACTCTGGTTTATAGTTCCAACAAACTGTATTTAGCTATTAGAGAGGCTCCCACTCTGTATTTTCTGTTTCAATGCATAACTGTCCTAACTAACAGCAATACGACTTATTTATATACATTCTATTGAACCCCTTTTTACAATAATGCACTCCCTTTATTCCCTATTCTTTCTACAATACACTCTTTTCACTATGGGTCTGATATCAAGTAGGTTGTAAACTAATCTTTTTTATCATGCTCAATGACTACATGAAATGATTATTTGCAAGATATGGCACACTATGTTTCTGGTTTAGTGTTGTATGCAACAAAACATGCTGCATTGCTGCAAATTAGTGTTATTTCATTGTTAAGCTTCTTACTTAACTGATGGTTGTATTGGATTTGAGTGTTAGGCAAAGAAGATGATAGAATAGGCCAAATTAAACCTTCCTTGTCACTCAGACATAAGTATAGCTTAGTGGCCATTGATTACTTCTCGAAGTTGGTAGAGGTCGTGCCTTTCAGAAAAATAGATCAAGTGGATGTTATCGACTTCATCGAAAAAAATATTGTTCATTGATTCGGGATTCCCCAGACATTATCGACTGATAACGAAACGATATTCGTTGGATAAAAAATGCAATGATATGCCGAATCCCGAAATATAGAATTGGTAACATCTACACAATATTATGCCCAAGCATATGGCCAATTTGTGGTGGCCAACAAGATTTTAATCGACTTGATAAGTAAACATACGAAGAAAAAGCCAAAGAGCTAGCATGAAACGCTTAGTCAAGTCTTATGGGCTTACAGGAATTCTCCTAAAAGAGCAACAAAGACTACCCCTTACAGATTAGTCTATGGTCAAGACGTTGTCCTACAAGTGGAAGTTAACGTTCAATTGTTAAAATTATTTACCTACAGAAGATTTTTTGGACCTCATGTTTGATCAACTTAATGATCTTGATGAGGAAATACTTACGATATTGGACAACATTGTTAGATGGAAACAAAGAGTCAGCCGTTTTTACAATAGAAGGGTTAAAAAACGAAGCTCTCAAGTGGGAGATTTGGTTTGGAAAACAATTTTTCCTAAGGATACGAAACCCCGAATTTAGGTAAGTGGTCACCAAATTGGGAAGGACCATTCGTTGTTGAGAAAATACTTTTGAACAATGCCTATTTAATTCGAGAAATTGAAGGTAGTGGTAACACATTATCCATAAACGGGTGATACTTAAAGAAGTACAAACCAAGCCTACGTGAACTAAAAAAAATGGGAATAATCCTTCAGAAGTTATTACACAAATGGCAGAACTGCTAGCACGAAACCAAAAATGGAAGACCAAAGGAGAATCAGAAAGGAGTTTGCCTTCGCAAAGCATAATATTTTTGACTCTGCTCTTCAAGAAGCGACCTTGACATTGCAATCTCATGCTCGATCTAGCCAAGTTGTTTCGGGTTAAGGACCACCAACTGCAACTCTATGATGGCCCTCTCCCCATGAGTCTTGAGTTTGGCTTATTTTTCTGAAATAGCTTTTGATAGTGAATCCCAGCAGCGCGAGCTTTGCAGAGTTGTTCCTCTAACTCTAGAATCCGGCTATCCAGCAAATTATCTTCACATTTCCTTTTGGTTTCGTTTTCTTCATTTACCACCATGGTAACGTCTTAAAGCCGATTAACAATGCCGAGGTCTTTTTCCTTCACATGCATTTTTTCCTCTCGATGTTTCTTCAAATAGTTGAAGTTTGAAATTATATCGTTCACAAAAAGTAGAACGTCTTGGATGTGGGCGAACTGATATGGAGGGAACCGGTCCTTATGATGGAATAATCGGGAGGTGACTGAGGCAATTGGAGCATAAATATCTTCGCCTCGTTGGAGAAGTTTAAAGAAATCATTAGAGAAAATGATGCGATGCAACTCATGTTGCAATTCAAGTGTCACATCGTGAAATGCTTTTGGCGTACCGTGCTCGGAATCGGATTTCAGTGTAGTAGATATTTCAAGAAAGAAACGGTTTATAATTCCAGAAGGATCTTTTAGAAATTCCAAAGTGAAAAATAAAATCGAAGTTATAACTTGAGAAAATATCAAGACTTTGTTGCCAGGGATTAACTTCAATAAAGGCGTTCCCGGCTGTATTAGGGCCAGGAATGAAAAGATCCCTAAAAGGTTCATCAATTTGAGGTGTATCCATTTGCATTTCAAGATGCTCAGCATTGGGAGAGGCTTTCACCACGAGAGCTGACAGTTTCAAGATAGGAAAAGTGCCTTGAAAAGGCTTGACCTCGACAGAAGTCACAGACGCCCAAAGTTTCCTTCTCAGATGGTCTCACAGGAGATGATACTGCAGGAGACGCGATATCTACAAGTTCTTCTCCTGTCAAAATACATGTGGTCAAGAACCTTCAAGACACAACATTAAAATGAGGCCAGGGGAAAAGCAATTACCAGTCTAGTAACATTTAGAGGGGTGCTTGAAACTGGCTCCTGATTTTCGGTCTCAAGAACGGCTTCAGGCATGATTGTATCCCTCTCTGATGATACAATAGCCCGTCTCTTCGATTTCTTGAGGGGTTGTGGACTCCATGGAGTAGCTTTTCAGCATTTCGGGGTTTCTTTCTTCTGAAATCCAAAGAAACTCAAAGAGTTAGAAAGGATTAGCAAACATATAAATTCGGAAATAACAACGGAATAGACTCATTCCTTGGGGAGGTCTTTGACAATGACTTCATCGTGGAAAAAGTGTTAAGACGCATGCGTTAAATTATGTGGTGCAGTGGGAGGTTGTTTAGCGGTAGGCTTGCCATTTTCCTTTGATCTAGTCTTGCCTTTCTTGATCTTCTTTTCAGAAGAAGAAGCTGATAGAAGTAACACCTAAATAAAGTCAAAATTACCCTTTTATTAGACAATCGTGAGACGCTCCGGAAGCTACCAAAGAAATGAAAAGAATGTATTACCTGGACTCCTTTCTCCAGGACTCTTGCTTGTCCCTAGTCTGTTTCTATTAGGAGATTTGGCGGAATGTTTAGTAGAAGGTTTCTAAGCCTCACGAAAATAACCATACCACCAAGATTGGAAACTGAAAGTGGTCAGATACGATACCTCAAATTTGAAGACCTGGAGATTTAAATCCATTTTCCGAAGCTCTTGCTCAATAGCTCTGAAATCCTTCAAGGGGAGAATAGGGAAGCTAACAGGTCTCTTGACAAAAATAAATTTGGGTCTTGGGAGTACTTGCGAAAGGCCAAATTTCCTAGCCACCAAATTCGGTTGATAAGGCATTACTGTGACTGAAGTAGCCTGAGGGAAAGTGTAGAAAAGTTGGCCGATTAAATAACTCTTCCATAACTCGAAAGGCTCTGTTTGTTTACTACGATCAACTAAAGGAATCCTTCTAGTAAACCATTCAGGTCCATGTCTTCTGAGGGATATAAAGGCAAAGTGTGGTTGGAAGGTGGTAAGATCGCAAAACCATTTGAAAAGCCCGGATTGATTCATCCTTTTTAACATAATCGGGAAAGGGAACAAACACCGGGCCATAAGGGGTTTTAGAACAAGGAATGGAAGGAGGAGAAAAGCTAGCAGTAGAAATTTGCATAGGCTAATGTTCTTACCCTCATGAAACTAGATTGCGAGAGAAAGATAACCATTGTTGATGGTAAGAGATTTACTGCAAAGAAAAGAGTGTTAGAACCAACATAACAGAAATGCTATATGTTCTTCATCAGTAACAAGCCCATCAGTTCTCATATTGTTTTGTATGAACTTCCCATAACTATGAGAAGACATATCGAGCTAAACTTTTGTCTCCAATTTCATAACATCGGAAAGTAAAACACCGGTGGGTTTTAGACCAGAAAGACCAGCCAAATTCAGAAGGGTAACGGTCATCATTCCGCAAGGGAAATGAAAAGATGAAGTGATAGGGTTCCAAAAGTAAAACGATTTTACCCGTTGTGGGATGTTATAAAACAAGTTCAGCTTGCTTAGATGAATAGCTTAATAAATATTTAATCCTTTCAGCTTTTGATCTTATAGGATTCCATCCGGCGAATCCATGAGATAAACCGACCCTGAACGGAAGTCGCCGAAGGAGCAAGCTCTCCAGAAATAGAATGCCTAGTGTTGGTATAAAAGGCAGGCAAGAAACTTGGATCAATTGGCTTACTGAAGGCTAAAAGGGTCTTCCCATCGACAGAAAGATGCGAGGCAAGTTTTTCCTGACACTATGAAGGAGGATAAATCGGACCTAAGAAAGCATGGGTTTTTTGGGAGTGGCTAAAAGGGACAAAGATTTGAGATCGCCGAGGGGATGATCCAAAAACGACGGGAAGACCAAGGACAGAAGAAATTATAGAAGGTTTGGTTCGAAGCCATTAATCTAAGTTTAGTGAAAAAGAAGAGGGAAAAGCTCAATTGGGTATTGCAAAATAAAGGCGTAAGCGAGTATGAGCTTCATTCGGTTCGTTTTATAGCAGATATTTAAAATCGAAGTGGCATTTGTGACACATCAAGGCAATCGAACAGGCATGAATCAATTACATAAGAGCTTCACCATGTCTGCCGAGTACAACTCTACCATCCACGAATACCCTGTTGAAGAGCTTTCCATTTAGGTGGGATTTGATGTACAGTGGCTTTAAGAGCTTCACCATGTCCGCTGTGGGCTTCTCAAATAACATACCCTTGGTCACTTGGTTATCTGATTTTGTTAAGGAAGCCCATTCGACCTCCTCAGCAAGAACACCACCCTCAAGTTCCATGGGTTGTCCTTCAGATCCGCAGAACTCCAATGGAAGCAATCTCACCATCTCTATATTTGCGAGGAAACCATCGCTTTCCTCATTCAATATGTCATCCAGGATGGAATCGCTTATCAGCTCATCTTCAAATACAAGAGGCCCAAATGGATCTTTAACCTCGTCACCCATATCCGTGTCCACGACACTCTCGGCCAATGACTTTAGTTTCCGCTTAGGGGAGAAAGCCTTAGCGTTAGCCCCTAGTGCTTGGGACTTCTTGGGACTATAGGGACCATATAGGAATTCCATAAAAGCATCGGTGAGTGGACTATCAGTCACCTTGAATGCCCCATACATATTGTCAAACTTGGCTTCCTCCTTGGAAATGGTGACGAGAGTAAGTGTCGTTACCACGGTTACATTAGATACGCTAGCCTCGGTAGGTTTAGCAATAGCCTATTTCAACGGGTCCGATACAGAGGCTACAGGGGTTTCCAGTGCATCCTTTTCCTTGGTCGTGGTCTCCATTTGCAAAATGCCCCTCATCTTTTGAACCGACCTTGCCCTCTTTAACCTCCCCCTCTGAGTGCGTGTCAGAGGGGTTACCTTAGGTGGTGAGTCCACAACTACCAAACTTGGCTCCGCTGTGACTCTTGCCACCCTTCTCTCCCCTTTTGGGGAAGATTCCCTATCGAGGTTTAGCAAAGCAGTCTTCCTGATACTCTTACCAGTAGACAGGCCTTGCCCCCTCAGGAGGGAGGTGCTCAAGCCTCGGCTTCTGCCCATTCGACTAAGGCCTCTGCCTTTCAAGGTTTAGTTTAGACAAGTGAAGCTCCCTCAACTCTTGTGTAAGTATGCCAGGCTTGAGAAGTTTATTGCGGGCCTTCCTCGGCTCACTTGGCCCGCCTACTTCCAGCTTGTGTTGTATGTGAGCCATACAATCCGCTACGGTAGATCCTTCAACAGGAGTTCCCAATCGGTCAAAGACTGATAGCGTCCTTTTCGGGGGACCTTCTCGCTTAGGTACCCAAATGTACTTCTTCTTACCCAAATTCCCCTTGTCATCCCCTGAAAAGGATACCATATTGATGCCCATAGTAGGGAAAGAGCCGGTATCAACAATCATTTCAGCTACACCTTTATCGGCTAACTTGAACCTCCCCTCCTTGATAGTCTTTTCAATAGCCCTTCGGAATATAATGCAATTGGACGTGACATGATTGTAAGAGTTATGTCACTTGAAATATTTCTTCCCATTTAGCTCCTCCGGAGGTGGTATCTTATGGCCGTCAAGTAGCCAAATCTGTCTATCTTTGAGAAGGTAATCAAAAATCTGATCTGCCTTAGATATATGGAAGGAATTTTTGGTCCTACTATCCGACTCATCCTTCTATTTGCCCTTGAGAGGCTTTAGAGCTGGACATGAGTATGTTTTTCATTTAACTATCTCGGCTGCCATGATGTCTGTTGTGGGCTCGGCTGAATAATTATAGTCGCAATCATCATCAGCTATGACTACTGCTACCAAATAGGGTCATCGGCCTCTAGCGGCCCTCTTCTTCTCTTTATCTTGTATGATTTGTTTTATCTGAACAAATCTAGACGCTAGGCTACTGAGGTCGGTGCAGGCTTTCTTTCAATAGTGGGTGTGTAACACCCTATATATTTAATTAATTTATTTAATTAAGTATTTAGGAATTTAAATTAATTTATTGGGTATAATTTAATTAATTAAAATTATATTAATTTTTTTGGTGGTATTAGGAAAAGGAGGCGCCACTTGGATGAGCTGGGCTTAAGTGAAAAAGCCCAAGCCCATGATCCAAGTGACATGCGAAGTGGTGAGGTCTTGTGAGGCTAGGGTTGTGTTGTTGGCATTTGCGAAAATTGAGAATAGAGAGAAAGAGAGGAGGAGGGCGCCGTTGGAGAGGAGAAGAGGAGAAGAGAAGTCGCACAACCAAGGAGAGGGAAGGGACGTGAATTGTTGCCGTGGTTCCGTTCGTGACCGTCTCGAGGGCTCCTACTCTTCGAATTCGAGGTGAGGGGAGTTCTATCAATTTTTATAATAATTCCTATGATAGGTTCTAGGTAGTGATAGCCTTGATTTAACCACGATCATGATTATGTTTGTGAATTTATGTTCTTGTTGATGATGTATGCGTGATGTTCATGGTTTGTGGCTGAAATTGTGATGAATTCCGTGTTGCTGAAATTGTGATGAATTCGGTGTTGCTGGAAGTGTGATGAATTCTGTTTGATGAATGTTGCTGATTTTGGTGTTGAAATTGTGTTGCTGAAGGGTGCAGGCGCTGGGCGCCCATGGGCGCTGTGGGCCGTGTTGCTGTATGTGCGTGTGTGTTGCAGGCGCTAGGCGCTAGGCGCCCAGGGGTGTGTGCGTGCGGGTGTGAATTGTGTTGCGTGATTGAGCGCGCTAGGCGCTGGGCGCTGAGCGCCCGTGCGTGTGTGTGTGTGTTGCGCTGGGCGCAGGGCGCCAGGCGCTGAGCGCCCGTGTGTGTGTGTGTTGCGTTTCGCTGGGCGCCAGGTGCCAGGGCGCTGGGCGCCCAGGGCGCCAGTTTTTCAGGATGCTCCCAAAATTTTTATGAAAACTGTTTTCGCTATATCTTTTGACTCGGACATCCGTTTTGAACGTTTCGAAAAGTGTTGGGAAGCTTTTTCAGTTGCCTATCTGTGTGTCCCATTTTTAAAAATAAAAACTTATTATTTCTGAAGGTTGCTGGGGCGCCCCAAGTGGCTGTTCCCGGTGGTCGTTGCTGTGACATTGAAAACTCGTTTTGGTGTCTTTAAAAATCCTCTTTTGCGTATGACCAGGGGTTTTAACGTTTTAGTGTCTAAAGTGACGATTTTGACGATGATGCCCTTAGTGGCTAGTTAAATGACCTATTTGCCCTTAGTGGCCAATATTGTTGATAATGATGTGTAAATGACGATGATGCCCTTAGTGGCTAGTTAAATGACCTTTTTGCCCTTAGTGGCCAATATTGTTGATAATGATGTGTAAATGACGATGATGCCCTTGGTGGCTAGTAAATGACGTTTTTGCCCTCAGTGGCTATTGTTTGAATTGATGATGTTTGTGAATAAGTGACGATGAAACCCAGTGACGTTTGAGGCCCGAAAGGCTAAGTGATGTTGTTGTGAGTAATTGTGAATGGACAGGTGCTGTGCCTCTTGTGGGCAAATTGGTAAGTGACGGGTCACATAGTTGACCGTGATTGCGTGAATTGTGCGTGGTGCATGTTATAGTGTCTCATTCATCCCATGTGCATAAATCCAGTGACGTTTTGAGGCCCAAAAGGCTAAGTGACGATGAGGCCATAATGGCTAAGCGACGTTTGTGAAAAGGTACCTCATGCATATGCCCGCGAGTGGGTTGCATTTCATATGCCTACATGACATAGTGATGAGTTAATGTTGTGATGTAATTGATGATTGTGATGTGATTATTTTAGAGCTGTGACTTGGCTTATTATTTATCATATGATTTATTATATGGATTGAATTGGACTCACCCTTCGGTTTGAATGTTACCCCTATGCGGTAACGTGCAGGTGATCGCGAGTGAAGGACTAGGTACCTTCACTAATTCGAGTTGAGTCGTCACGCCCTGATACGTAGCACTCAGGGGGGGGGGGACGAACTTAACGTTATGAATAATTTCGGTTGTTATGTTTTGTTAACAATTCTGTTTTATTTTGTTATTCCGCTGCGTAGTTGATTTCATTGACGTTGAGTTTTATTTGCGATGATAACTGTGGTTTTGAGGCTCTTCTTTTAGTGACGTGCTACGTGATGCATGATTATTGTGTTTGAGCTGTTTTATTGAGAAGCTTGTTTTACTGAAGTAAGTGTAACATTCCTCGTGCGAAATAAATTTTTGAAAACTCTGATTTTTATGAACAAATTAACGGGTAGAAAAGGGGTGTTACATTAGTGGTATCAGAGCAGTTCGGTCTGTCCGGCCAATGTTGTCCTGTCATAGTGTCTTATGACAATAGATTAGTTCTGAATTTTTGGTTTGTGCTGCAGTGATAGTTCGAAATGGCTAGGAGAAACGACGCTGCTCTTGCTGCTGCATTGCAAGCTATGGCTCAGGCTGTGCAGAATCAGCATAATGCTGGGGAGAACGCTGGTTTTCGGAGTCTGACTACTTTCCAGAGAGAGAATCCACCCACATTTAAGGGCAAATATGATCCAGATGGTGCTATGGCTTGGTTGAAAGAGATCGAGAGGATTTTCAGGGTGATGGACTGCACTGTTGAGCAGAAGGTCCGTTTTGGTACCCACATGTTAGCCGAGGAAGCTGACGACTGGTGGTTGGCTACTAGGCAGAGGTTGGAGGCTGTGCAGGAAGAGATTACTTGGGAGGTATTCAGCAGGGAATTTGAGAAAATATTTTCCTGAAGACGTCCGAGGAAAGAAAGAGATAGAGTTCTTGGAACTGAAGCAGGGTGGTATGTCTGTGACTGCATATGCGGCGAAGTTTGTGGAACTGGCAAAATTCTATCCACATTACAGTGAGGCTACAGCTGAGTTCTCAAAATGCATCAAGTTCGAGAATGGGTTGAGGCCTGATATCAAAAAGGCCATTGGTTATCAGAAGATTCGTGTGTTCGCTGATCTGGTTGACAGTTGTAGAATCTTTGAGGAGGACAGTACTGCTCATTACAAAGCTACGTCTGAGAAAAAGGGTAAGTTTCAGAGTCGAAGCAAGCCGTATGAGGTTCCTGCGGGTAAGAGTTATCAGAAGACTGCTGGAGGTAAGAATTCTAGTGGGGGAGATGCTCCTGCTAGCATTGTCTTTTATAAGTGTGGCAAGCCTGGCCACAAGAGTACTACATGCAGGTCTGATGAGAGAGTTTGCTACCGTTGTGGTAAAAAGGGTCATATGGCGGCCGAGTGTAAGGTCAAGGATGTGGTGTGCTTCAACTGTGGTGAGTCTGGGCATATCAGTACAAAATGTACAAAACCGAAGAAGGAAAGGTCTAGTGGGAAAGTGTTCGCATTGGCAGGAGAGGAGCCTGATGAGAAGGATGGTCTGATTAGAGGTACGTGTTTTATTAACGGTATTTCTCTGAAATCTCTTATTGATACTGGTGCTACCCATTGCTTTATATCTGTTGATTGTTGTAAAAGATTGGGTCTTGTTTTATCTGCTATGTATGGGGATATGGTCGTTGATACTCCTGCGAAGGGGTCGGTGATTACTTCCCAGGTGTGTTCTCAGTGTCCCGTGTCGATCTTCGGCAGGGACTTTGTTGTGAATTTTGTTTGCTTGCCGTTGAGAGGTCTGGATGTAATCTTGGGCATGGACTGGTTAGAGAATAACCACGTTCATATCAACTGTCGTAGCAAGTCGGTCAGTTTCGGGGAAGAAGATTCTGCTTTGGTATCTGCTGGTCAGTTGAAGAAATTGAAGAAAGAAGGAGTTCAGCTATTTGCGTTGATGGCATCGTTGTCTGCTGAGAGTCAGGCTGTTATTGAAGAACTGCAAGTGGTACGCGAGTTCCCTGAGGTTTTTCCTGATGAAATTCCCGGTGTGCCACCGGAAAGAGAAGTTGAGTTTTCGATTGATCTTGTACCTGGTACGAGGCCTGTGTCTATGGCACCGTACAGGATGTCGGCGTCTGAATTGTCTGAGTTGAAGACGCAACTCGAGGAATTGCTTGAGAAAAAGTTTGTGAGACCGAGTGTATCACCGTGGGGAGCTCCGGTATTGTTGGTAAAGAAGAAGGATGGGAGTATGAGGTTATGTGTGGACTATCGTCAGTTGAATAAGGTAACTATCAAGAATAAGTATCCGCTTCCGAGGATCGACGATTTGATGGATCAGTTAGTGGGTCCCCGTGTTTTCAGCAAAATTGATTTGAGATCCGGATATCATCAGATTAAAGTAAAGGATGAAGATGTTCAGAAGACAGCGTTCAGGACAAGGTATGGGCATTATGAATATTCAGTGATGCCGTTCGGTGTGACCAATGCACCTGGTGTATTTATGGAATATATGAATCGTATCTTCCATAATTACCTAGATCGGTTTGTGGTGATCTTCATAGATGACATTCTAGTTTATTCTAAGTCGGAGGAAGAGCATGCTGAGCACCCGAAGACAGTATTGGAAGTTCTTAAAGAGAAAAAGTTGTATGCTAAGTTATCAAAGTGTGAGTTCTGGCTGAAAGAGGTGAGTTTCCTTGGGCACGTGATTTCTGGTAATGGTATTGCGGTTGATCCGGCAAAAGTGGAAGCAGTATTGGAGTGGGAGGCTCCGAAGTTCGCAATAGATATTAGAAGCTTTTTGGGTTTGGCTGGGTACTACAGGAGGTTCATCGAGGGTTTTTCCAAGTTGGCCCTTCCGTTGACTTAGTTGACTTGTAAGGGTAAAGTTTTCGTTTGGGATGCTCGGTGTGAGGAAAGTTTTATGGAACTGAAAAAGAGATTGACAACGTCGCCTGTCTTGACGTTGCCTAATCCGGAGGAACCGTTTGTTGTATATTGCGACGCTTCGAAGATGGATCTTGGTGGTGTGCTGATGCAAGATGGAAAAGTTGTTGCGTATGCATCGAGGCAATTGCGGGTTCATGAGAAAAATTACCCTACGCATGATTTGGAATTGGCAGCTGTGGTATTTGTGCTTAAGATTTGGAGGCACTACCTTTATGGTTCGAGGTTTGAAGTGTTCAGTGATCATAAGAGTCTAAAGTATCTGTTCGATCAGAAAGAGTTGAATATGAGACAGCGTCGGTGGTTGGAGCTCTTGAAGGATTATGACTTTGGTTTGAATTATCACCCCGGCAAAGCTAATGTCGTGGCTGATGCTTTAAGCAGAAAGTCCTTGCATATGTTGGCAATGATGGTGAAAGAATTAGAGTTGATTGAGGAATTCAGAGATTTGAGTTTGGTTTGTAAAATGACACCTCGCAGTGTCAAGCTGGGAATGTTAAAGATCGATAATCAATTCCTGGGCAGCATCAGAGAGGCTCAGAAGTCAGATGTCAAGTTAGTAGATTTAATTAATGGGGTTGGTCGATCTGAAGATGAAGATTTCAAGTTAGATTCCCGTGGTGTGTTGAGGTTCCGAGGTAGGATCTGTGTTCCGGATGTGCGGAGATGAGAAAGGCAATTTTAGAGGAGGGTCACCGTAGCAAGTTGAGTATCCATCCTGGAGCGACGAAAATGTATCAAGATCTGAAAAAGATGTTTTGGTGGTATGGTATGAAGAGAGATGTGGCACAGTTTGTGTATGCCTGTTTGACCTGTCAAAAGTCGAAGGTCGAGCATCAGAAGCCTGCAAGGTTGATGCAACCGTTGGAAGTTCCAGAGTGGAAGTGGGATAGCATTGCGATGGACTTTGTGACGGGATTGCCGAATACAGTTAGGGGTCAAGACGCTATTTGGGTGATCGTTGATAGGTTAACGAAGTCTGCTCACTTTATTCCTATTAATATCACTTATCCGGTGTCGAGGTTGGCAGAGGTTTATGTCAAAGAAATTGTGAAGTTGCACGGTGTTCCGAAGAGTATTGTGTCAGATAGGGATCCGAGGTTCACTTCTGAGTTTTGGACGGGTTTGCAGAAGGAATTGGGTTCAAAGTTGAAAATGAGTTCAGCATATCATCCTCAGACAGATGGTCAGTTAGAGAGGACGATTCAGTCGTTAGAAGATTTTTTGAGAGCTTGTGTCTTGGAACAAAGGGGTTCATTGGATTCCTACCTTGCGTTGATTGAGTTTACCTATAACAACAGCTACCATTCCAGTATCGGGATGGCACCGTTTGAAGCATTGTACGGTCGAAAGTGTAGGACGCCATTGTGTTGGTATGAGTCAGGGGAGAGTGTAGTGTTGGGGCCGGAGATTGTCCGGGAGACTACAGAGAAGATCAAGATGATCCGTGAAAAGATGAAGGCTTCGCAGAGTCGTCAGAAGAGTTATCATGACAAGCGGAGGAAAGATTTAGAGTTTCAGGAGGGTGAGTATGTGTTCTTGAGGGTTTCTCCTATTACCGGTGTTGGTCGAGCGTTGAAATCGAAGAAGCTCACTCCTCGCTTTGTTGGTCCTTATCAGATTTCTGAGAGAATCGGGAATGTGGCTTATAGGGTGGCCTTACCGCCAAATCTTTCGAATTTGCACGACGTGTTTCATGTGTCGCAACTTCGGAAGTATGTTTCGGATCCATCTCATGTGATCCATATGGATGATGTAGGGGTGCGGGATAATCTCACTGTGGAGACGATGCCCGTACGGATTGAGGATCGTGAAGTGAAAGCGCTTAGAGGCAAAGAGATTGCATTAGTGAAAGTGGTTTGGCTAGGAGCTGCCGGCGAGAGTATGACTTGGGAGCTGGAGAGCAAGATGCGAGAGTCCTACCCAGAGTTGTTTGATCAGGTAAATTTCGAGGACGAAATATTCTAAGTGGGGGAGAGTTGTAACACCCTAAATATTTAATTAATTTATTTAATTAAGTATTTAGGAATTTAAATTAATTTATTGGGTATAATTTAATTAATTAAAATTATATTAATTTTTTTGGTGGTATTAGGAAAAGGAGGCGCCACTTGGATGAGCTGGGCTTAAGTGAAAATGCCCAAGCCCATGATCCAAGTGACATGCGAAGTGGTGAGGTCTTGTGAGGCTAGGGTTGTGTTGTTGGCATTTGCGAAAATTGAGAATAGAGAGAAAGAGAGGAGGAGGGCGCCGTTGGAGAGGAGAAGAGGAGAAGAGAAGTCGCACAACCAAGGAGAGGGAAGGGACGTGAATTGTTGACGTGGTTCCGTTCGTGACCGTCTCGAGGGCTCCTACTCTTCGAATTCGAGGTGAGGGGAGTTCTATCAATTTTTATAATAATTCCTATGATAGGTTCTAGGTAGTGATAGCCTTGATTTAACCACGATCATGATTATGTTTGTGAATTTATGTTCTTGTTGATGATGTATGCGTGATGTTCATGGTTTGTGGCTGAAATTGTGATGAATTCTGTGTTGCTGAAATTGTGATGAATTCGGTGTTGCTGGAAGTGTGATGAATTCTGTTTGATGAATGTTGCTGATTTTGGTGTTGAAATTGTGTTGCTGAAGGGTGCAGGCGCTGGGCGCCCATGGGCGCTGTGGGCCGTGTTGCTGTATGTGCGTGTGTGTTGCAGGCGCTAGGTGCCAGGCGCCCAGGGCGCCGTGTGTGCGTGCGGGTGTGAATTGTGTTGCGTGATTGAGCGCGCTAGGCGCTGAGCGCCCGTGCGTGTGTGTGTGTGTTGCGCTGGGCGCCAGGCGCTGAGCGCCCGTGTGTGTGTGTGTTGCGTTTCGCTGGGCGCCAGGTGCCAGGGCGCTGGGCACCCAGGGTGTAACACCCCCTTTACTAATAACTATTATTTAGTTAATTTAAAAAAATCAGAGTTCGCAAAAAAAAACGTTTTAATGCAACCACGAGAGGGTGCCACTTTTAAAACACCGACGTATTATATCTCTGAAAATAATATATAAGTATAAAAACATCGCAGCGGAATAATCACCAAATCTGACAATATCAAATTACATCACCGAAAATATAGCTCGACATCAAATTAAATAAAATAGTAAACTAACGCCCCCCTGGTACTACGTATCAGAGCTGACTCGACCCACTAGATAGAAGGTACTAGATCACCTTCGCTCGTCGTCACCTGCACGTTGCCGACATGAGAAGCAACATAAAAAGCAGTAGGGTGAGTCTCATTTCATAAGTAATAACATATAAGATCAACAATATATAGATCAGGCAACGAATAACACCACTTCACATTAATAATAGCACACCATCATTTCACATCATTGAGACACAACACCCACACACACAGCTTTAATAGCACACCGTCACTTTATTCATTCACAGGCAACAACGAGGGTATGTGACATGTATGCAATGCGACCCAACACCTAGACGTATGCATGTGGATCCATCAACACCAAAAACTTGCCTTGAGGGCACTCACCAAGATAGGCCGAAGCCTCTGCTCACCAAAATAGGCCGAAGCCTCTGCTCACCAAAATATGCACATGATAATGTGACGCCATGACCATGCACCATACACACCAACACATGTAAACACACCCCATAATTAACATACTCAACAATTAAACCTTGTGGGCACATCACTAACAAGACCGAAGTCTTCTGCTCGCCAATAATTCATAATAAGGTCGAAACCTTCTGCTCACCCAAAATATCATATTAACTCTCCAATTGTATTTCCGCTCACCAGTAATATTATATTTTACTCACCAATACTTATTCAGCTCACCAATCATATTATAACAACTCACAAATATTTATTCAGCTCACCAAAATATTATAACAAAATCGGGCAGAGTTTCCTCTGTATCACGGACATCCCAAAAAAATATATTCTCTGTACAACCAGTTCAGACATCACATTTTGTTCAGAAATCATCCATTCTTTCACGTATACTAAACATACGGTTTTCCAAAATATTTATAAATTCAGCTAACAAAATCAAGCAGCACACCAAAGGCGCGCCCCCATGTGGGCACAGAGGCAACATCGTGCCACGCCTGACTCACAACCACGCACACCCAAGCGCCATTGGGGCAGCCAAACTTGGCGCCCCTGCGCAACACACACACATCAATCTTTTTCATCAAATTGTTTTGGAGCAATGCATACATCACAATTTCATCAATTGCAACATCAACAACATACATCATCAACATATATATATATATAAACACCACATTCTCAATTTAACCATTCCCATTATATCACCAACAGTAGCCGTAGCCAACCCTCAATTTTCCATTTAATTCATTTCACCACATATATATATATATATATATATATATTAACATAACATCCACAATTTAGCCAATCCAATTACAACACCAACAGTAGCCTAATTCTCTACAATCCCCAAATTAATTTATTTCATCAATATATATACCTTAACACTACCTCACAATTTAACCAAATCCAATACCATTCCAACAGTAGCCGTAGCTTATTCTCAAATTCCAATTTAATTCATTATCCCCACCATTTCAATTCACTCATTTATTCCTCCACCAACAGTAGCCGTACACACATTATCCCACAATTTCAATTCAATTCATTTCATAACATATATATATATATATATCAATGCAATATCCAACAATTACATCCTCCTCACTAAACAATCAAACAGTAACAATTAGTAAACATTCAACTAACTTATTTCACCAATCTAACTCCTACAACCAATCCTACATATATCACCTAACTTAAGCATTATTATAGGTATAAAGTAGAGCCCCCCCCCTAACATACATAATAATCATCACAAATTATAAATTCACACCACAAATTAATTTCAGCACATAACAATTCAATCTAACAATCACCCATAATACCAAATCCCTAAATTATTAATCAAATAGGTTATTAGAGATGAAGGAGAGCCCCCTAACCTCAAAATTTGTAGAACCTCCAAGCTAGCACCAAAACTAACAAAATGAGCAACCTTTCCCTCCCTTGAACTTGCAAACTCGAAGCTTCCTCTTCTTCTAGAGTCAAGATGAAGAAAACTTCTCTTCTTCACCACAACTACACAAGCTCAACTCTTGAGCTTCAACACCAAGAGCAATGGTGAACAAATCCCTTCCTCCTCTCCCTTGAGGCTGCCGTCGGCCCTCTTCCTTCTCCCTCCCTTCTATTCTTTCGTTCCCTTCTTTCTTTCAATTCGCGTTTCCTCTCCCCCCTCTGATTTTGCAATTCATTTCCTTATTCATGTTTTATTAACCTCAGCCTCAATCCCACGTCCCAGTACAACCCGGCCCATCTCTCTCTTTCACTCCTTTTATTTATTTTTCTTTTTACCCTAAGCCTACCCCTATTTGCACCACCTTAAATTACTCCTACCACTCCTTCTTTTATTTACTAACCTCTACTCCCTTCTTTAATTAATACACCTCCTCTTAATTAATTAATTACCCAATTATTGTTTTAATATACTTCACCAAACACCACTTAATTAATTAATTAAATATACACCCAAATTATTTCTGGGGCGTTACAACTCTCCCCCATTTAGAATATTTTCGTCCTCGAAAATTCAACTACTAGGAACATGGTTATGTTCTAACCAGTTCATACTCAAGATTACGATTAACTCACCCAACGGCAAACAACAAGGATTCACAACAAGTCTCTGTTGAAGGTCGACAAGGGACACAGAGAAACACACCAGGCAACACATTACAGTTACAACAGTTATCACAGCACTTAAACATTCACCGCATGCAACAATAACAAAACAACAAGTAGCATCGATAAAACAGTAGATTCTAGCGGAGTACCCTTAACGGGATACGTACCTCTGATACTATCATCACTCCTCCGCAGACTCAGCACCTGCTAAAACAAACACCCTCCCACTAGACCCCTCCTTCTTTGGCTTGGAGCAATTGGTACTAATATGCCCCACCTCTCCGCAGCTGTAGCAGACGACCTCTTTCTTCTCACACTTGGCAGCTATGTGGCCTCCCTTACCACATTTAAAGCACTTGTTATCTGGACAACCAAAACTCTTATGACCGGGCTTCCCACACTTGTAGCACACAACATTCGCAGGGGCCTCTCCCCCACTTGACTTCTTGCCTGAATCATCAGCTTTCCCTTTGCCCTTACCTCCAGAAACATCGTAGGGCTTCTCACGATACTGAGCACTCCTCTTCTCCTTTACAATCTTGTAAGCAGCGTTACTATCCTCCTCGAAAATCCTACACTTATCAACCAATCTAGCGAAGACCCGAACTTCTTGATATCCAATTGCTTTCTTTATATCAGGACGTAGACCACTCTCGAACTTGACACATTTTGAAAATTCAGAATTGGCATCATTAGCATAATAAGGACAAAATTGGGCCAGCTCCTCAAACTTGGCGGCATAATCAGCCACAGTCTTGTCTCCCTGCTTCAGCTCTAAAAACTCCACTTCTTTCTTGGCTCGCACATCCTCAGGGTAGTACTTTCTCTTGAACTCTCTTGTGAAAACCTCCCAGGTCACTTCCTCACCAGCATCACTTAGCCTTCGCAACATTCCCATCCACCAGTCTTCAGCTTCCTCCGTTAACATATGAGTCCCAAACTTCACTTTCTGAGCTGGAGTACACTCCATGACACGAAAGACCCGCTCTATCTCCTTCAGCCATGACAACGCTCCATCCGGGTTGTACCGACCCTTAAAGGTGGGTGGGTTCTCTCTCTGGAATGTAGCCAAATTGCGCGTCCCGTCATTAACAGCACCGGGTATATTACCCATCACTCCGGCTATAGCCTGCAAGGCAGCAGCAATTGCAGCATCGTCCCGTCTGGCCATTCTAGCACTGCAACAGAAAACAGAATTCAGAAATGAGTAACAAACTCAATGTTACTCAACACGACGACTCGACTACCGGCCGGACAGACCGAACTGCTCTGATACCAACTTGTAACACCCCCTTTACTAATAACTATTATTTAGTTAATTTAAAAAAATCAGAGTTCGCAAAAAAAAACGTTTTAATGCAACCACGAGAGGGTGCCACTTTTAAAACACCGACGTATTATATCTCTGAAAATAATATATAAGTATAAAAACATCGCAGCGGAATAATCACCAAATCTGACAATATCAAATTACATCACCGAAAATATAGCTCGACATCAAATTAAATAAAATAGTAAACTAACGCCCCCCTGGTACTACGTATCAGAGCTGACTCGACCCACTAGATAGAAGGTACTAGATCACCTTCGCTCGTCGTCACCTGCACGTTGCCGACATGAGAAGCAACATAAAAAGCAGTAGGGTGAGTCTCATTTCATAAGTAATAACATATAAGATCAACAATATATAGATCAGGCAACGAATAACACCACTTCACATTAATAATAGCACACCATCATTTCACATCATTGAGACACAACACCCACACACACAGCTTTAATAGCACACCGTCACTTTATTCATTCACAGGCAACAACGAGGGTATGTGACATGTATGCAATGCGACCCAACACCTAGACGTATGCATGTGGATCCATCAACACCAAAAACTTGCCTTGAGGGCACTCACCAAGATAGGCCGAAGCCTCTGCTCACCAAAATAGGCCGAAGCCTCTGCTCACCAAAATATGCACATGATAATGTGACGCCATGACCATGCACCATACACACCAACACATGTAAACACACCCCATAATTAACATACTCAACAATTAAACCTTGTGGGCACATCACTAACAAGACCGAAGTCTTCTGCTCGCCAATAATTCATAATAAGGTCGAAACCTTCTGCTCACCCAAAATATCATATTAACTCTCCAATTGTATTTCCGCTCACCAGTAATATTATATTTTACTCACCAATACTTATTCAGCTCACCAATCATATTATAACAACTCACAAATATTTATTCAGCTCACCAAAATATTATAACAAAATCGGGCAGAGTTTCCTCTGTATCACGGACATCCCAAAAAAATATATTCTCTGTACAACCAGTTCAGACATCACATTTTGTTCAGAAATCATCCATTCTTTCACGTATACTAAACATACGGTTTTCCAAAATATTTATAAATTCAGCTAACAAAATCAAGCAGCACACCAAAGGCGCGCCCCCATGTGGGCACAGAGGCAACATCGTGCCACGCCTGACTCACAACCACGCACACCCAAGCGCCATTGGGGCAGCCAGACTTGGCGCCCCTGCGCAACACACACACATCAATCTTTTTCATCAAATTGTTTTGGAGCAATGCATACATCACAATTTCATCAATTGCAACATCAACAACATACATCATCAACATATATATATATATATAAACACCACATTCTCAATTTAACCATTCCCATTATATCACCAACAGTAGCCGTAGCCAACCCTCAATTTTCCATTTAATTCATTTCACCACATATATATATATATATATATATTAACATAACATCCACAATTTAGCCAATCCAATTACAACACCAACAGTAGCCTAATTCTCTACAATCCCCAAATTAATTTATTTCATCAATATATATACCTTAACACTACCTCACAATTTAACCAAATCCAATACCATTCCAACAGTAGCCGTAGCTTATTCTCAAATTCCAATTTAATTCATTATCCCCACCATTTCAATTCACTCATTTATTCCTCCACCAACAGTAGCCGTACACACATTATCCCACAATTTCAATTCAATTCATTTCATAACATATATATATATCAATGCAATATCCAACAATTACATCCTCCTCACTAAACAATCAAACAGTAACAATTAGTAAACATTCAACTAACTTATTTCACCAATCTAACTCCTACAACCAATCCTACATATATCACCTAACTTAAGCATTATTATAGGTATAAAGTAGAGCCCCCCCCTAACATACATAATAATCATCACAAATTATAAATTCACACCACAAATTAATTTCAGCACATAACAATTCAATCTAACAATCACCCATAATACCAAATCCCTAAATTATTAATCAAATAGGTTATTAGAGATGAAGGAGAGCCCCCTAACCTCAAAATTTGTAGAACCTCCAAGCTAGCACCAAAACTAACAAAATGAGCAACCTTTCCCTCCCTTGAACTTGCAAACTCGAAGCTTCCTCTTCTTCTAGAGTCAAGATGAAGAAAACTTCTCTTCTTCACCACAACTACACAAGCTCAACTCTTGAGCTTCAACACCAAGAGCAATGGTGAACAAATCCCTTCCTCCTCTCCCTTGAGGCTGCCGTCGGCCCTCTTCCTTCTCCCTCCCTTCTATTCTTTCGTTCCCTTCTTTCTTTCAATTCGCGTTTCCTCTCCCCCCTCTGATTTTGCAATTCATTTCCTTATTCATGTTTTATTAACCTCAGCCTCAATCCCACGTCCCAGTACAACCCGGCCCATCTCTCTCTTTCACTCCTTTTATTTATTTTTCTTTTTACCCTAAGCCTACCCCTATTTGCACCACCTTAAATTACTCCTACCACTCCCTCTTTTATTTACTAACCTCTACTCCCTTCTTTAATTAATACACCTCCTCTTAATTAATTAATTACCCAATTATTGTTTTAATATACTCCACCAAACACCACTTAATTAATTAATTAAATATACACCCAAATTATTTCTGGGGCGTTACACAGGGCGCCAGTTTTTCAGGATGCTCCCAAAATTTTTATGAAAACTGTTTTCGCTATATCTTTTGACTCGGACATCCGTTTTGAACGTTTCGAAAAGTGTTGGGAAGCTTTTTCAGTTGCCTATCTGTGTGTCCCATTTTTAAAAATAAAAACTTATTATTTCTGAAGGTTGCTGGGGCGCCCCAAGTGGCTGTTCCCGGTGGTCGTTGCTGTGACATTGAAAACTCGTTTTGGTGTCTTTAAAAATCCTCTTTTGCGTATGACCAGGGGTTTTAACGTTTTAGTGTCAAAAGTGACGATTTTGACGATGATGCCCTTAGTGGCTAGTTAAATGACCTTTTTGCCCTTAGTGGCCAATATTGTTGATAATGATGTGTAAATGACGATGATGCCCTTAGTGGCTAGTTAAATGACCTTTTTGCCCTTAGTGGCCAATATTGTTGATAATGATGTGTAAATGACGATGATGCCCTTGGTGGCTAGTAAATGACGTTTTTGCCCTCAGTGGCTATTGTTTGAATTGATGATGTTTGTGAATAAGTGACGATGAAACCCAGTGACGTTTGAGGCCCGAAAGGCTAAGTGATGTTGTTGTGAGTAATTGTGAATGGACAGGTGCTGTGCCTCTTGTGGGCAAATTGGTAAGTGACGGGTCACATAGTTGACCGTGATTGCGTGAATTGTGCGTGGTGCATGTTATAGTGTCTCATGCATCCCATGTGCATAAATCCAGTGACGTTTTGAGGCCCAAAAGGCTAAGTGACGATGAGGCCATAATGGCTAAGCGACGTTTGTGAAAAGGTACCTCATGCATATGCCCGCGAGTGGGTTGCATTTCATATGCCTACATGACATAGTGATGAGTTAATGTTGTGATGTAATTGATGATTGTGATGTGATTATTTTAGAGCTGTGACTTGACTTATTATTTATCATATGATTTATTATATGGATTGAATTGGACTCACCCTTCGGTTTGAATGTTACCCCTATGCGGTAACGTGCAGGTGATCGCGAGTGAAGGACTAGGTACCTTCACTAATTCGAGTCGAGTCGTCATGCCCTGATACGTAGCACTCAGGGGGGGGGGGGGACGAACTTAACGTTATGAATAATTTCGGTTGTTATGTTTTGTTAACAATTCTGTTTTATTTTGTTATTCCGCTGCGTAGTTGATTTCATTGACGTTGAGTTTTATTTGCGATGATAACTGTGGTTTTGAGGCTCTTCTTTTAGTGACGTGCTACGTGATGCATGATTATTGTGTTTGAGCTGTTTTATTGAGAAGCTTGTTTTACTGAAGTAAGTGTAACATTCCTCGTGCGAAATAAATTTTTGAAAACTCTGATTTTTATGAACAAATTAACGGGTAGAAAAGGGGTGTTACATTAGTGGTATCAGAGCAGTTCGGTCTGTCCGGCCAATGTTGTCCTGTTATAGTGTCTTATGACAATAGATTAGTTCTGAATTTTTGGTTTGTGCTGCAGTGATAGTTCGAAATGGCTGGGAGAAACGACGCTGCTCTTGCTGCTGCATTGCAAGCTATGGCTCAGGCTGTGCAGAATCAGCATAATGCTGGGGAGAACGCTGGTTTTCGGAGTCTGACTACTTTCCAGAGAGAGAATCCACCCACATTTAAGGGCAAATATGATCCAGATGGTGCTATGGCTTGGTTGAAAGAGATCGAGAGGATTTTCAGGGTGATGGACTGCACTGTTGAGCAGAAGGTCCGTTTTGGTACCCACATGTTAGCCGAGGAAGCTGACGACTGGTGGTTGGCTACTAGGCAGAGGTTGGAGGCTGTGCAGGAAGAGATTACTTGGGAGGTATTCAGCAGGGAATTTCTGAGAAAATATTTTCCTGAAGACGTCCGAGGAAAGAAAGAGATAGAGTTCTTGGAACTGAAGCAGGGTGGTATGTCTGTGACTGCATATGCGGCGAAGTTTGTGGAACTGGCAAAATTCTATCCACATTACAGTGAGGCTACAGCTGAGTTCTCAAAATGCATCAAGTTCGAGAATGGGTTGAGGCCTGATATCAAAAAGGCCACTGGTTATCAGAAGATTCGTGTGTTCGCTGATCTGGTTGACAGTTGTAGAATCTTTGAGGAGGACAGTACTGCTCATTACAAAGCTACGTCTGAGAAAAAGGGTAAGTTTCAGAGTCGAAGCAAGCCGTATGAGGTTCCTGCGGGTAAGAGTTATCAGAAGACTGCTGGAGGTAAGAATTCTAGTGGGGGAGATGCTCCTGCTAGCATTGTCTGTTATAAGTGTGGCAAGCCTGGCCACAAGAGTACTACATGCAGGTCTGATGAGAGAGTTTGCTACCGTTGTGGTAAAAAGGGTCATATGGCGGCCGAGTGTAAGGTCAAGGATGTGGTGTGCTTCAACTGTGGTGAGTTTGGGCATATCAGTACAAAATGTACAAAACCGAAGAAGGAAAGGTCTAGTGGGAAAGTGTTCGCATTGGCAGGAGAGGAGCCTGATGAGAAGGATGGTCTGATTAGAGGTACGTGTTTTATTAACGGTATTTCTCTGAAATCTCTTATTGATACTGGTGCTACCCATTGCTTTATATCTGTTGATTGTTGTAAAAGATTGGGTCTTGTTTTATCTGCTATGTGTGGGGATATGGTCGTTGATACTCCTGCGAAGGGGTCAGTGATTACTTCCCAGGTGTGTTCTCAGTGTCCCGTGTCGATCTTCGGCAGGGACTTTGTTGTGAATTTTGTTTGCTTGCCGTTGAGAGATCTGGATGTAATCTTGGGCATGGACTGGTTAGAGAATAACCACGTTCATATCAACTGTCGTAGCAAGTCGGTCAGTTTCGGGGAAGAAGATTCTGCTTTGGTATCTGCTAGTCAGTTGAAGAAATTGAAGAAAGAAGGAGTTCAGCTATTTGCGTTGATGGCATCGTTGTCTGCTGAGAGTCAGGCTGTTATTGAAGAACTGCAAGTGGTACGCGAGTTCCCTGAGGTTTTTCCTGATGAAATTCCGGGTGTGCCACCGGAAAGAGAAGTTGAGTTTTCGATTGATCTTGTACCTGGTACGAGGCCTATGTCTCTGGCACCGTACAGGATGTCGGCGTCTGAATTGTCTGAGTTGAAGACGCAACTCGAGGAATTGCTTGAGAAAAAGTTTGTGAGACCGAGTGTATCACCGTGGGGAGCTCCGGTATTGTTGGTAAAGAAGAAGGATGGGAGTATGAGGTTATGTGTGGACTATCGTCAGTTGAATAAGGTAACTATCAAGAATAAGTATCCGCTTCCGAGGATCGACGATTTGATGGATCAGTTAGTGGGTCCCCGTGTTTTCAGCAAAATTGATTTGAGATCCGGATATCATCAGATTAAAGTAAAGGATGAAGATGTTCAGAAGACAGCGTTCAGGACAAGGTATGGGCATTATGAATATTCAGTGATGCCGTTCGGTGTGACCAATGCACCTGGTGTATTTATGGAAGGTATGAATCGTATCTTCCATAATTACCTAGATCGGTTTGTGGTGATCTTCATAGATGACATTCTAGTTTATTCTAAGTCGGAGGAAGAGCATGCTGAGCACCTGAAGACAGTATTGGAAGTTCTTAAAGAGAAAAAGTTGTATGCTAAGTTATCAAAGTGTGAGTTCTGGCTGAAAGAGGTGAGTTTCCTTGGGCACGTGATTTCTGGTAATGGTATTGCGGTTGATCCGGCAAAAGTGGAAGCAGTATTGGAGTGGGAGGCTCCGAAGTTCGCAACAGATATTAGAAGCTTTTTGGGTTTGGCTGGGTACTACAGGAGGTTCATCGAGGGTTTTTCCAAGTTGGCCCTTCCGTTGACTCAGTTGACTTGTAAGGGTAAAGTTTTCGTTTGGGATGCTCGGTGTGAGGAAAGTTTTATGGAACTGAAAAAGAGATTGACAACGTCGCCTGTCTTGACGTTGCCTAATCCGGAGGAACCGTTTGTTGTATATTGCGACGCTTCGAAGATGGGTCTTGGTGGTGTGCTGATGCAAGATGGAAAAGTTGTTGCGTATGCGTCGAGGCAATTGCGGGTTCATGAGAAAAATTACCCTACGCATGATTTGGAATTGGCAGCTGTGGTATTTGTGCTTAAGATTTGGAGGCACTACCTTTATGGTTCGAGGTTTGAAGTGTTCAGTGATCATAAGAGTCTAAAGTATCTGTTCGATCAGAAAGAGTTGAATATGAGACAGCGTCGGTGGTTGGAGCTCTTGAAGGATTATGACTTTGGTTTGAATTATCATCCCGGCAAAGCTAATGTCGTGGCTGATGCTTTAAGCAGAAAGTCCTTGCATATGTCGGCAATGATGGTGAAAGAATTAGAGTTGATTGAGGAATTCAGAGATTTGAGTTTGGTTTGTAAAATGACACCTCGCAGTGTCAAGCTGGGAATGTTAAAGATCGATAATCAATTCCTGGGCAGCATCAGAGAGGCTCAGAAGTCAGATGTCAAGTTAGTAGATTTACTTAATGGGGTTGGTCGATCTGAAGATGAAGATTTCAAGTTAGATTCCCGTGGTGTGTTGAGGTTTCGAGGTAGGATCTGTGTTCCGGATGTGCGGAGATGAGAAAGGCAATTTTAGAGGAGGGTCACCGTAGCAAGTTGAGTATCCATCCTGGAGCGACGAAAATGTATCAAGATCTGAAAAAGATGTTTTGGTGGTATGGTATGAAGAGAGATGTGGCACAGTTTGTGTATGCCTGTTTGACCTGTCAAAAGTCGAAGGTCGAGCATCAGAAGCCTGCAAGGTTGATGCAACCGTTGGAAGTTCCAGAGTGGAAGTGGGATAGCATTGCGATGGACTTTGTGACGGGATTGCCGAATACAGTTAGGGGTCATGACGCTATTTGGGTGATCGTTGATAGGTTAACGAAGTCTGCTCACTTTATTCCTATTAATATCACTTATCCGGTGTCGAGGTTGGCAGAGGTTTATGTCAAAGAAATTGTGAAGTTGCACGGTGTTCCGAAGAGTATTGTGTCAGATAGGGATCCGAGGTTCACTTCTGAGTTTTGGACGGGTTTGCAGAAGGAATTGGGTTCAAAGTTGAAAATGAGTTCAGCATATCATCTTCAGACAGATGATCAGTCAGAGAGGACAATTCAGTCGTTAGAAGATTTTTTGAGAGCTTGTGTCTTGGAACAAAGGGGTTCATTGGATTCCTACCTTGCGTTGATTGAGTTTACCTATAACAACAGTTACCATTCCAGTATCGGGATGGCACCGTTTGAAGCATTGTACGGTCGAAAGTGTAGGACGCCATTGTGTTGGTATGAGTCAGGGGAGAGTGTAGTGTTGGGGCCGGAGATTGTCCGGGAGACTACAGAGAAGATCAAGATGATCCGTGAAAAGATGAAGGCTTCGCAGAGTCGTCAGAAGAGTTATCATGACAAGCGGAGGAAAGATTTAGAGTTTCAGGAGGGTGAGCATGTGTTCTTGAGGGTTTCTCCTATTACCGGTGTTGGTCGAGCGTTGAAATCGAAGAAGCTCACTCCTCGCTTTGTTGGTCCTTATCAGATTTCTGAGAGAATCGGGAATGTGGCTTATAGGGTGGCCTTACCGCCAAATCTTTCGAATTTGCACAACGTGTTTCATGTGTCGCAACTTCGGAAGTATGTTTCGGATCCATCTCATGTGATCCATATGGATGATGTAGGGGTGCGGGATAATCTCACTGTGGAGACGATGCCCGTACGGATTGAGGATCGTGAAGTGAAAGCGCTTAGAGGCAAAGAGATTGCATTAGTGAAAGTGGTTTGGCTAGGAGCTGCCGGCGAGAGTATGACTTGGGAGCTGGAGAGCAAGATGCGAGAGTCCTACCCAGAGTTGTTTGATCAGGTAAATTTCGAGGACGAAATATTCTAAGTGGGGGAGAGTTGTAACACCCTAAATATTTAATTAATTTATTTAATTAAGTATTTAGGAATTTAAATTAATTTATTGGGTATAATTTAATTAATTAAAATTATATTAATTTTTTTGGTGGTATTAGGAAAAGGAGGCGCCACTTGGATGAGCTGGGCTTAAGTGAAAAAGCCCAAGCCCATGATCCAAGTGACATGCGAAGTGGTGAGGTCTTGTGAGGCTAGGGTTGTGTTGTTGGCATTTGCGAAAATTGAGAATAGAGAGAAAGAGAGGAGGAGGGCGCCGTTGGAGAGGAGAAGAGGAGAAGAGAAGTCGCACAACCAAGGAGAGGGAAGGGACGTGAATTGTTGCCGTGGTTCCGTTCGTGACCGTCTCGAGGGCTCCTACTCTTCGAATTCGAGGTAAGGGGAGTTCTATCAATTTTTATAATAATTCCTATGATAGGTTCTAGGTAGTGATAGCCTTGATTTAACCACGATCATGATTATGTTTGTGAATTTATGTTCTTGTTGATGATGTATGCGTGATGTTCATGGTTTGTGGCTGAAATTGTGATGAATTCTGTGTTGCTGAAATTGTGATGAATTCGGTGTTGCTGGAAGTGTGATGAATTCTGTTTGATGAATGTTGCTGATTTTGGTGTTGAAATTGTGTTGCTGAAGGGTGCAGGCGCTGGGCGCCCATGGGCGCTGTGGGCCGTGTTGCTGTATGTGCGTGTGTGTTGCAGGCGCTAGGCGCCAGGCGCCCAGGGCGCCGTGTGTGCGTGCGGGTGTGAATTGTGTTGCGTGATTGAGCGCGCTAGGCGCTGGGCGCTGAGCGCCCGTGCGTGTGTGTGTGTGTGTTGCGCTGGGCGCAGGGCGCCAGGCGCTGGGCGCTGAGCGCCCGTGTGTGTGTGTGTTGCGTTTCGCTGGGCGCCCAGGGCGCCAGTTTTTCAGGATGTTCCCAAAAATTTTATGAAAACTGTTTTCGCTATATCTTTTGACTCGGACATCCGTTTTGAACGTTCCCGGTGGTCGTTGCTGTGACATTGAAAACTCGTTTTGGTGTATTTAAAAATCCTCTTTTGCGTATGACCAGGGGTTTTAACGTTTTAGTGTCAAAAGTGACGATTTTGACGATGATGCCCTTAGTGGCTAGTTAAATGACCTTTTTGCCCTTAGTGGCCAATATTGTTGATAATGATGTGTAAATGACGATGATGCCCTTAGTGGCTAGTTAAATGACCTTTTTGCCCTTAGTGGCCAATATTGTTGATAATGATGTGTAAATGACGATGATGCCCTTGGTGGCTAGTAAATGACGTTTTTGCCCTCAGTGGCTATTGTTTGAATTGATGATGTTTGTGAATAAGTGACGATGAAACCCAGTGACGTTTGAGGCCCGAAAGGCTAAGTGATGTTGTTGTGAGTAATTGTGAATGGACAGGTGCTGTGCCTCTTGTGGGCAAATTGGTAAGTGACGGGTCACATAGTTGACCGTGATTGCGTGAATTGTGCGTGGTGCATGTTATAGTGTCTCATGCATCCCATGTGCATAAACCCAGTGACGTTTTGAGGCCCAAAAGGCTAAGTGACGATGAGGCCATAATGGCTAAGCGACGTTTGTGAAAAGGTACCTCATGCATATGCCCGCGAGTGGGTTGCATTTCATATGCCTACATGACATAGTGATGAGTTAATGTTGTGATGTAATTGATGATTGTGATGTGATTATTTTAGAGCTGTGACTTGACTTATTATTTATCATATGATTTATTATATGGATTGAATTGGACTCACCCTTCTGTTTGAATGTTACCCCTATGCGGTATCGTGCAGGTGATCGCGAGTGAAGGACTGGGTACCTTCACTAATTCGAGTCGAGTCGTCACGCTCTGATACGTAGCACTCAGGGGGGGGGGGACGAACTTAACGTTATGAATAATTTCGGTTGTTATGTTTTGTTAACAATTCTGTTTTATTTTGTTATTCCGCTGCGTAGTTGATTTCATTGACGTTGAGTTTTATTTGCGATGATAACTGTGGTTTTGAGGCTCTTCTTTTAGTGACGTGCTACGTGATGCATGATTATTGTGTTTGAGCTGTTTTATTGAGAAGCTTGTTTTACTGAAGTAAGTGTAACATTCCTCGTGCGAAATAAATTTTTGAAAACTCTGATTTTTATGAACAAATTAACGGGTAGAAAAGGGGTGTTACAGGGTGCATTCCAGAGATAGCCATGGAACCCAGCGAGATCCAAGGAACTGAACCGAGCACTTTTCAGCTGTCTTTTTGAACCTTTCAATAAACTCCACCAATGACTCGTCCACCTTCTGCCGTAAGTTCATGAGATCGACAACAGCGACCACGGTCTGAATAGAAGAACCTCTTTTTGGCTGCCTAGGTCTGAATACAATAAGGTGGAAGGGAAGAGTGCCAAGAAAACCCGATCCCTATCAATGACTTGGCATGAACAGCTACAGCTTATGGTACACATTCTGATTACCTTCCCCACATTGGGTCGTGAATTGGCCTACGTGTTCCATGGTTGACTTGCCATCATCTCTTGAAAATGTGGCAAACTCAGGTGTTTTAAATTCTCTAGGCAGAGGCACCAATTTCTCCACCCACTCGGGGTAAGACTTCCTATACACTGGCCTATCGAGTGGTTTCAAACTCACACCGAAGAATATCTTGATGGTGTCAACTGTAAGTTTCGGGTCCAAGAGTTGGGACCCCAAGGGCCTCGACTCGGGTAGAGCAGTTGGTCTTCATAGTGTTTCTGGGGGACCTTGTACTCCCATTTGAAGGGGTACTTGAGGTGAGATATTAGCCCATGGCTGCCCAGGCATCGCTTTACTAGGGTCGGCAAGGCCAGTTCCGTGAACAGTTATTTGAGCACTCTGGGGAAGGTGGAATTTGATTCCATGGCTGCTCGACAGAGTTTCCAAGCATATGCAGATATCGATGTGAACCCACCGAAAATGGCACGAGTGGTTTAGGTCCTGCCATATTGGTATATGGTGGAACCTGTTGCACATTCCACTTTGGACTTGGTTGTCCTCTCTGTGGTTGGCCAGGGAAACCAAGGCTCGTCGTGCTACTAGCTTGCAAGCACGCCTCTATTCTAGATCTTTGGCCTATTGCACTTCATTATGTCAGCCAATTGCTAGAAGACTTGGTACATAATATCATGATTCCCCATGTCTATCTGTTTCCGAATGAACGACGTGGTCATGACTACTGGTTGTTCATCATTGGATTCTGTAATTGTCGTGTGGGAAATTGGCCTCGAAGTCCTTGCATGCTCTGGGTTCTTACCAGAGCATAAGTACACGCGCCACTGATAATTCAGACCTGGCGAATCAAACTCAAAAGTTTGTCTACTTGTGTTTGTCCCACCGGACGTGCCAATTTTGTTGTCATCAAACACTTTACTTTTCAAACTTTTTCACACATTTTCACTCTCTATCACATACTTTTTCAAACTTATTCACTCTCTCTCACACTTTTTTCAAACTTTTGCACTCTCTTTCATATACTTTTTCAAACTTTTTGACTCTTTCTCATACATTTTTTCACACACTCCTCATCTTTCTTCCTCTAACTCTATCTCATTTTTCAATTTTTCACAATATATCTATTTTAATTTCATTTCCATGTCTCCTTCATTTTTTTTAATATTCTATTTTTTCTCTCTCAATAAGTTTTATTTAGTCTCTTCGGGAAATATTAAAATTAGTAAAATTTGAAACTTTACTACAATTTTGTTTTCTAATCTCTACAGGAAATATTACTTATCACTCTCATATTTTTTCAAACTTTTTCAATCTTTCTCACACATTTTTTCACTCTCTCCTCCTCTTTCTTCCTCTAACTCTATCTCATTTTTTTATTTTTCACAATATATCTACTTTAATGTAATCTACAAGTCTTCTTCATTTTTAATATTCCATTTTTCTCTATCAATAATCTTTATTTAGTCTCTACGGGAAATATTACAATTTGGAAAATTTGAAAGTTTAATACAATTTTGTTTTCTAATCTCTACGAGAAATATTACATATTGCTGTTAAATGTGCATGGGGTAATGTTCGGACTAACTCAATTACAAATTGAAACTTTTTGTTTATCTATTTTAAATTAATCTTGATTTTTCACGGGATAATGTTCAGGCTAATTAAATTATGTGTAAGTCTATTAATAAAAATAACACGACAACACATGTGCGTATGCACGGGTATACTACTAGTTGGATTAACTAAGATCAATGACCCTCATTGCTCTGATCCCCAGAAACTTGGAGATATTTTCCACAACCTCACTTACACGAGTTAGTGGGGTCAAACTGCTTCGCTCTTTTTTCTACGGCTTTCCAATCTTCGTTGGCCTTACCTGCTTCCACGTTGTGTCCACGTGCATTGAATGTTTGCGCTCCAAGCAAGCCTTATTTGCCTCCAGTACAACTTCCCCGGCCATGTTGCTTCCTCGGCCTTCAGGCGTTGGTTCCCGAGTTGAGCTTCATTTTAATAGAGGCACTCTACAACCGAGTTCCACCTTACCTGAGCCTATTTTATCCTTCCCTCGAGGACTCATCTTCTCTGATATCTCTCTTATGTATTCATACCGAGCTTTCCCCTATCTTTATCACTTGGCAAATACTCTTTTTCCACGTTCCAATGTTTTTATAGCTATCCTCGGCCTAGCCCTAGCCTTGGACTTCTCATTTTCCCTCGGCTAACAACTTACTTTTTTTTGGGTGTTAGCAAGATCAAAATTCAAAGGCCTCAAAGTTCGCCCAAGCTTTTCTTGCACAACCTAGAGTCATTACTTGCCACCCACTTGGTTCCTATGACTGATTGATGCTTGGGAGGTGAAACAAGGTTTCCACACTTCATTCTTTTCAAATTGAGTAAGTTCCTCAATCATAGCTTCAATCCATGACTCATCTTGTATAGCCTCATTGATAGTTTTTCGCTCAATGTCAGAATGAGTGTCATTCCAGCAGCATTGTCTCTTAATGATGTTCTGGTCCTAACAGGATCTGAAGTACTGCCAATGATTTGATCTTGTGGATGGTGAACTACCATTCTCCAACTCCTTGGCATTTGAGAAGGTTGGTCAGAAGCATGAGTAGCTTCATTTGAGTGTTGAGAAGGTTGAGGAGACGTTTCTGTTTCATCGTTCTCAAGCCTGTTTTCATTTTCTTGACCATCTTCTTTTTTTGTATTGACTTCATCAACATCAATCACTTCATTTCCACTGTTAGTTTCACTAAAAAAGACATGCATGCTTTCTTCTACAGTTTGAGTCCTAAGATTGTACACTCTATAAGCCTTAGTTGTTGTTGAATAACCAAGAAAAATTCATTTGTCAGATTTTGAATCAAATTTACCCAAATTGTCTTTGTTGTTCAAGATAAAACAAGTGCAGCCAAATACATGAAAATAGGCAATATTTGGCTTTCTATTTTCCAAAATTCATAGGGGGTTTTCTCAACAGATTTCTAATGGACACTCTGTTTAAAATGTAACATGTTGTGTTTACAGCTTCAGCCCAAAAATATTTTTCAATCTTTGAATCATTTAAAATAGTCCTTGCCATCTCTTACAAGGTTCTGTTTTTCCTTTCCACAACACCATTTTGTTGTGGTGTTCTAGGGCATGAGAAGTTGAGAGAAATTCCATTTTCATCAAAAAAGTTTTGAAAAGATATATTTTTAAATTATCCCCCATGATCACTTCTTACAGAAACAACAGTTGTTCCTTTTTCATTTTGAACTCTTTTGAGGAAAACTTTAAAGGATTCAAAAGCTTCATCTTTATTTTTCAAAAACAACACCCAAGTAAATCTAGAGAAGTTATCAAGAATCACAAAACCATATCGTTTTCCACTAAGGCTAGCAGTTTTAGTAGGGCCAAATAAGTCAATGTGTAATAGCTCAAGTGGTTTTTAAGATGTGATCATATTTTTAGGTTGAAAACATGATTTGACATGCTTCACACACTTTATCTTTTTCAAAACTAATTTTGGGTAGTCCTCTGACTAGTTCCTTTTTGGAAAGCCTTGAGATGGTTTGCATGCTTGTGACCAGCTCTTCTGTGCCAAATCCATTTGTCATTTTCAAAAGACATAAGGCAAGTTTCTTGAGATAATTCATCAAGACATAGGCTATATAGATTTTTATTTCTAGATGCAGCGAATAAAACTTTTCCAGAAGAGATTTATTTGATAAAATATTTATCAGATTTAAAAGACACTTTATGACCACTATCACATAATTGACTAATGCTTAACAAATTATGCTTCAAACCTTCTACATACTGAACATTATTTATTTTAGGAGAAGAAGAATTACCTATAGTACCTATACCTTTGATGCAAGCTTTGTCATCATTGCCAAAGACAACATAGCCTCCATCTATTCTCTCCATAGAGAAAAATTTGTCCTTTTCTAGAACATCCACTGTCTAAGAACCACGGCTTTTTCTTGGATGCTAAGAGGCATTCCTGTTTCAGAGGTTAGTAGAGTTTTAGGTACCCAGAGTTTTTTGGGTCCTTCTTGGTTAGTTTTCTTCCAATAGAAGTTTCTCTTAGCTCTGGAATATGCAGAAATATCATGACCAAACATCTTACAGTATGTGCACTTTAATCTTGTTTTTCTAGCTCTTGAGATAATACTAGAATTTTGCTCAACATGTCTTTCTAAGGGTTTTTCAAAAGAAGGTTGAGTAGACATGGCTAGTTTTTCAGTTAAAATCAAGATTTTGTCTTTGAGAAGGTTGTTTTGTTTTTCAAGTTCTGAATATGCAAAGTTTGATTTTTCAATAAACTTTTCATTCAAAAGTTGGTGTTGTTTAGAAATATTTATTTTGTTTTTGAAGTTCCTCATTTTCTCTTTTTGCATCATAAAGTTGATTTTTGAACATCACACACTTTTGAGCTAAAGTGTTTGAATCAGCTAAAAGATTTTCAAAAGCATACTCAGTTTCTTTGCATGAAATACAATAAGGTGGTTTAAAAGTGATCACCTCTTCTAGATCAGATTCTGCCATCATACATGAGTTGGTTGATTCTTTATCTGATTTGGGATCAATGCTTTGATGAGCTTGAGAAGGTTCTTCTATGTCTGCCATGAGACATAGATATGTTGTCTCTTTTTCTTTTTCTGAATTTGATCCTTCAGAGTCATCCCAAGTAGCTAGTAGAGCTTTTTTCTTAGGATTGAATCTTTTGTTGCCTCCTTTCAATTTTGGACATTCATTTTTGAAGTGTCCAGGTTTATTGCATTCAACGCATAAGGGAGGAGTCTTGGTTGGGCTTTCTCCTTTGGATGTATCTTTCTTGAAGAAGGGTTTTCTACTATTCTTTTTGAAAGCCCGTCTTCTTAACCTTCTGGAGATTAGAGCTAGCTCATCTTCTTCATCAGTATCAACATCATCATCATCATCATCTTCACTTTCTCCATGTGACTCATCCTGTTCTTTGAGAGCCACAGTTTGAGAAGGTTGAGGACATTTTTGAGTAGCTTTGAGTGCAATGGTTTTAGTCTTTTTGGGATGAAGTTCATCCATGATCTCTTGCTCATGAAATTTTAGGGACCCCAATAGATCCTCTATTTTGAGAACTGACAGATCTTTGGCTTCGGTTATAGCAGTCACTTTAGGTCTCCATACTTTAGGTAAGCATCTCAGAAGCTTTCTACCTTTGGATTGATTCGAGTAGGTATTCCCAAGTGAGTGAAGATCATTTGTTATGGTTGTGAATCTGCTAAACATTTCACCAATGGTCTCTTGTTCCCCCATTTTGAATGTTTCAAACTTGTGAATGAGAAGGTTGATCTTTGCTTCTTTCACTTGATCAGTTCCTTTATGAGCAGTTGATAGAGTATCCCAAATTTCTTTGGCAGTTGTTTTTCCAGCTATTTTTTCATACTCAGTTATTCCTAATGCACATGTTAGATAAAATTTAGTATTAGAATTTAGGAGTACCATGCGCTTGTCATCAGTTGTCTAGTTATCTCTGGCTTTGGGAAGAGTAGTTCCATCATCAAAGGTTGTTGTAGGGAAAAATGGTCCATTTTCAACAATACCCCCGAGATCAGTGTCTTGAGACTCCAGGAACAATCTCATTTGATCCTTCCAATAGTAGTAATGTTCACCAGTGAATCCAGGAGGACTGTTTGCCGAAGTTCCTTCTGGGAGAAACATGACAGAGTTTGGATTGTTTATCACTTCCTTCAGAATCTTTCATCTCACACTGCGAAGTGTGCTCAGCCCCTATAGGTGAGTTTTGATACCAATTGGAGTGACTAAGTTACACAAGAATGGGGGGTTGAATTGTGTACCCCTTTTTTCTATTGAGACCTGAAACCTTCTCAACAATTTGTTCTCAAGATTAACTTGGAGATGAGAAGGTTGAAGTTAGTTCTAATAAACAACAATAACGTATATAGTTTGATGATGAATAATAACAATGATTTGAGATAATCTTAGCCTATGCAAGAGAAGTTGTTTTCAAACAGATATGAGTAGGTTGCAAGAATGTAGTATAAGTTTGAAAACTGTCTTGAGAAGGTTGATGAAGTTAACCTTCTCTTGGTTTTGCTCAACCACAAAAGACTTACAACCACCACTTTCTTTTGATCACCACACAAAAGACAAGTGCTCTCTTGCACAGCTTCACCAAGCTGTAATTACCTACTAGAAAACTCACCTCACTTTCTAGGTAGTTTGATGGAATGTTCACAACACACGGTTTACAATAATGGTTTTGGTGTTTTTGGGATGATGAAGAGCTTGAAAATGAACTACAATAAGTGTTTACAATATAGATTATCAAGCAGTCACACACTCAGCAAATGGATCCCAAAATATGAACTTGAGTAGCTTAGAGTGTGGGATGAGAAGGTTGGATTACTTTGAGAAGCTTTGAACTTGAGAAGGTTCCAACTCAATCTCATACTTGTAACCTTCGAATCACAACAGTTAAATAGCCCCAGATAATGATTATAGCTGTTAGAAGGTGAAGAGAGCCATTTGAAATCAATTCTAGGCTTGTAGAGTAGTCATGATGAGAGTTGCTTTAGTTTGCAGCTTTTGAACCTTCTCATTCTGCACATTGTACCTTCTCTGCACATTCTGAACCTTCTCAATCTGACACAGTACTTTCTTTCTAGGGGAAGGGTGGCCAGTAGCTGCTTTTAGGGATTGTTGAAATAAAACAGGGTTAGGGTCTTTTGTTTCTGGGCATAGTAACGGTGGGTCAAAAGGGGGGAGGGTCAGTGGTGGCCAGGATAGTGGAATCAGAGATAGTAGTTAAGATAGCACAAGAAGACTCAGGGTTGTCAGGGGTAAACTCGGGGTTGTCAGGGGTGGTATCTTCACTAAGGATAAGGAAGAAGGGTTTAGTTTTGCACCTATGGCCAGTGAAAAAACGTTCATCACAAGTGAAGCAAAGACCTTTGGCACGACGTGCCTGCATTTCAATTCGGCTGAGACATTTTATGGTGGCTGATTTAGAGAGTGTAGATGAGATAGGTTTCTGGAGTGGTGTGGGTAACAGGGGTGGCTTGGTATTTGGTTGTTTAGAACTGTGGCCAGTAGCTGCTTTTAGGGATTGTTGAAATAAAACAGGGTTAGGGTCTTTTGTTTCTGGGCATAGTAAGGGTGGGTCAAAAGGGGGGAGGGTCAGTGGTGGCTAGGGTACTGGAATCGGAGATAGTAGTTAAGATAGCACAAGAAGATTCGGGGTTGTCAGGGGTAAACTCGGGGTTGTCAGGGGTGGTATCTTCACTAAGGATAAGGAAGAAGGGTTTAGTTTTGCACCTATGGCCAGTGAAAAAACGTTCATCACAAGTGAAGCAAAGACCTTTGGCACGACGTGCCTGCATTTCAGTTTGACTGAGACATTTTATGGTGGCTGATTTAGAGAGTGTAGATGAGATAGGTTTCTGGAGTGGTGTGGGTAACAGGGGTGGCTTGGTATTTGGTTGTTTAGAACTGTGAGATTGCAAGGATCTGTTTGCTAGTATCTTAGATTTAATCATTTTGGCAAGACCAATAGCTTGGGAAATGGTGGTGTGTTGGTGTATAACAAGCTCATGTTGAATAGCAAATTTTAAACCAGAAATAAAGCAATCAATAATAGAAGTAGGAGTTAGGCCAGTTACCCGATTAGATAAACGTTCAAACTCACGTTGATATTCAGCTACTGAGGTTGTTTGTCTGAGATTGAAAAGTGTCTGTTGTTGGTTATCATAGGCTGAAGGTCCAAATCGTACCTTTAGGGCATCAATGAAGTTTTCCCAGGTTGATAAAAGGTTATTGTTTGATAACCATTGGTACCAACCTAATGCATCACCTGTCATATAACTAACAGCGTGAGTGAGGTGTAGGGTGGTGGGTATTGCATAGTGAGTAAAAAATTGGTTAGCATGGAAGACCCGATCTTACGGATTGGTTCCATTAAAAGAGGAAGTTTTGGGGTATTGAGAGGTTGTTCTGGTTAGGGATGGCAAAAAACCCACATCCGTGGGTACCCGCGGGTATTATCCGCGACGGGTACGGGGCGAGTAGATTAACGGGTACCCCGCGGGTTTAATAAATGGGTAATTAGACTACCCGTCAATAAACGGGGTGGGTCCGAATATTGAGGTACTCGCACCCGTAATAAATATACTTATTTGGGAAATTTCCTATTATTATTTATTTTAGTGTTATTTATCTTCTTTTATTAACTACTATAAGCTAAAAAATAATTGATAAAAGAAATATATACTGAAATGCCTAATTTTTTATATGAATGAAGAGAAAAAATAGTGTGGAAAAGGTTAATTTTGTTTGGTATTTCAAATTTTATTTATTTTTTAAAAAAATAAATTACTATTATATGAATGTATAATGAAATTGCTAATTTTTTTATATAGACGAAGAGAAAAAATAATGTTCAAAAGGTTATTTTGTCTGGTATTTCAAATTTTATTTTCAAAACAAAATATATCAATTAATATTAAAAGTATCTGTGGGAACCAGCGGGTACCCGCGAAGAGATTGTACCCGTGAGAAACCTGCTACGCGGGTATGGGGCAGGTATGTGTATCATTTATACTAAATGGAGCGGGTAGCGGGTAACTACTACATGTGCCAGCCTTGCCCCATTGACATCCCTAGTTCTGGTGTAAGTGTTTGGCTACGGGGTGTAGAGTGATTTGAAAGAGGGATTTGGGAGCTAAGGTTTTCAATGGAAGTTGTGTATGCAGTATGTCGTTGGTCATGTGTGGTACGAAAATTGTTGAAAGCTGTTGTCAATTGGTTAATGGATTCTTGTAATTGTTGCAGGGAAGGTGGATCTGGTTGAGGTTTTGGAGGCATTGTTCAAGAACGAGAGCACCAAAAATGTTACGAATGCGTAGCAATTAAATTCCCCAATGATTGGAAAAAGTCTTATAGATGAGAAGAGAATTTAAGCAAATATTTCTTATCCATCATTGCCTCAAAAGGGCCTACAAATAGTGCTGAAATGTACTAGAACATTCCTGAAATTGCCAGCTGACAAAAGGCTGTCAGTAGCTATCAACATAGTACGATAAAAAAAAACCCTAAATTACTTTTATTTTTTTCCTTGTAACCAGGTTGGCAACGGTCACAAGCAGATGGAGATAACTGGCAAAGCCGGGGGTATACACGTGGCCAGCCAGGTTTCCCGACGTATATTAGTCATCGGTAAAGCCGGTAAAAACTGCGCACCATCACATGGTAACCAAAAAATACAAACATGTTGAGGTTATGGTATACGGCTAGCGAAGATTGTAGCATGACCCACAATTAGAGCTGTCAATTTGGCCCACATGGGCCAGCCCACCCTAGGCCCACACGGCCCATGGGCCAAAAAGCCCACAACCCTAAGCCCCATAAAGCCCATGTGGGCCCAGTCTATCCCATAGGCCCTGGATTTCTATTTTTGCAAAAAATGACCCACTCAAATTTGTGGGCCTAGTTCAGCCAATGGGCCTTTTTAAAAAAAAAAACAGAAAAGGAGGTGGTGGTGGTGGTGGTGGTGAGTGTGAGATAGTGATGGTGGTGGTTGTGGTGAGAGGGATAAGGAGGTGGTGGTGAGACTGAGAGAGAAGAGGAAAGGGGTGAAAGAATGAAAGTGGAGGTGTAAATAGTGGGAAAAAAGGTGGTGGTGATGGTGAGAGGAAAAAGGAGGTGGTGGTTGTTATGTGATGGTGGTGAGAGCGAAAAGGAGGTGGTGGTGGTGGTGAGAGAGAAAAGAATGCGGTGGTGGTGGTGAGTGGAAGATGGTGATGGTGGTGGTGGTTGTGGTGAAAAGGAAAAGGAGGTTGTGGTTAGAGTGAGGGAGAAGAGGAATAGGGTGAAAGAATGAAAGTGGAGGTGTAAATAGTGGGAAAATAGGTGGTGGTGAGAGGAAAAAGGAGGTGATGGTGGTTGAGTGTGGTGGTGAGAGGGAAAAGGAGGTGGTGGTGGTGGTGAGTGGAAGATGGTGATGGTGGTGGGAGTGAGGGAGAAGAGGAATGGGGTGAAAGAATGAAAGTGAAGGTATAAATAGTGGGAAAAGAGGTGGTGGTGGTGGTGGTGAGAGGGAAAAGGAGTTGGTTGTGAGAGGTGAGTGGGAAATGGTGATGGTGGTGGTGGTTGTGGTGAGAGGGCGAAGAAGGTGGTGGTGAGAGGGAGGGAGAAGAGGAAGGGGGGTGAAAGAATGAAAGTGGAGGTGTAAATAGTAGGAAAAGATTGAGAAAAAAATTTGGGGGCAGCTCATAAAGCCCTGGCCCTCTCCCACTAAAAAATTTAAAAGTGTGGGTTGGGGCTAAAAAAGCCCCATTAATAGGGGCTTCAATTTTATGGGGTTTGATTCAGGGTCAATGGGGCTGGGCTTGGGGCCAAATCGACAGCTCTACCGACAATCTTGGAATTGGCATTTTTAATTTTCTTTGGTACCCAAATTATTTTTGGCTTGAGAATTAATGAACTCACAAGGATCATCTTTTTTTTAAAACACAAGTACACACAGTAATCAAGATTATACATATTTGGTATCAATTTATCTTTTGAATGAATAAACTTTGAATAAATGAAAGCAAAGAAAGAGTAAAACTGACCAAAAGGGTGCATTCAAAATAATGGACGTAGTACGTTTGTGGGTTGTGGCTGGTTGTGGTCGTAGTGATGGGCTCGCGAAATGGGGGAGAATCGGAAGTGTGAGTTTATATGGAACTCGAGGTTTGGGTTTTTCTGTCATGGTGGGAGGAACACGCGAAGAGGGCTAGGCAAGGAGGTCCTGGCATCTTGGTGGTTTCTGGCCACTGGGGAAAGGAGAGTGAGAGGCTTTGGTTCGATTGGAGAAGAAAGTGTGAGGATCATGAATAGGCAGCTAGAGTTCCAAGAAAGAAAGTTGCGCAACTTAGAGGATGAAGAAGAAAAAAGAACTCTGGGTCCGGTCAGGTTTATGGGTCGTGGGTTAGGTCTACTTAGTGGGTTGCGTAAAAGGGAGCTAGGTGTTACTGAGTAAGGCCCATGAGGGTGCAAGTAGCAAAAGAAAAGGGAGTTGTATCAGTAAAAAGGGTGTAGTGAGTTGCAAAAAGCTCCAAATTAACTCTAATTTATTTTTAGAGCTTGTTTCATTACAAACACTCGTTTTAACAAATCCTTACTCAAAATAATTTCCAAAAAATAAATTATATTTTATAAAACTAAAATAACTAAATAAAAATAATAACATATTAACATTAATTTCTAAAAATGCAAATACATATAAATTTAACACATTTTTAGTATTTTAAATAGCATAAGACATTAAAATCATTAAACTTTAAAATACATAAAACAAACACATTAAAATAAATATTATGCATGAAAATTGGGCTGTTACATTCATAGCCTTGGAGATTATATTTTCTTAGAAACCATCTTTCAACCCAAGCTATTGTATTCCCAAACACAAACCCAAACACTACCTTATCATTGAACCCTCTTAACATAACATATGTTTGCCGAATTGTTAATGAAGAAGCCTAAGTAGGTTCTTAGGGGTTTGTACCTTCCTAACATGGCATGTGTTGCTTGATTGTTAGTAAAGATGCCTAAACAATCTCAAGCCAAACCATATTGACCTATCTTCTCAATACACTACAGCACTTCTCATCTTCCTAAACAAGCATATATCATAGCACATCTGAAGTGACAAAGTTACACAAGAAGGGGCGTTGAATTGTGTTCCCTTTTAAAATTTAAGACTTGAAACCTTCTTAACAGAATGTTCGCAAGAGTATCTTGGATATGAGAAGGTTAGTAACAATAGATAATCAATATAGAACACAAACTTCTCAATGATGAAGAACAGTTATGAATAATAGCATGTAAGAGATATATTGGTTTTAACTTGAGTTTATATCATAGATTATAAGTTCTTAGTTAAAACCGTGTTTGAGAAGGTTGAATAAATTAACCTTCTCTTAGTTTGAAAAACAGCAAGTAGTGTATAGCAAGTTAGCAAATAGTAAGGAAAGCTAGTAAACAACACAGTAGAGTTATAGAGGTTCGCCCAAACTTAGCTACGTCCTCTCCCCACTTCCTTGTGAGTATTTCCATTATTTTCCAAATAGCTTTTACACTTGCTTTTGATCAACACACAAAAGACTTAACCAACACTAGTTTTGATCACACACAACAACCTAGTGTACTCTTACAAAGCTACGCCTAGATGTTTCCACCCTCTTAGAAACTCTCTACTAGTTTCCTACGAGCCACCTTATCAAGTAGAATCACCACCAAGCCTCACCTCTCTCTAGGTAGTTTGGTGACATGTTTACAAGATAGTGTTTACAATAAGGGGTTTGGGTTTTGGGATCTTTAGAAGCTTGAACACGGATAAATACAATGTATACAATGGTACTTATCAAGCTAACACACACTCAAGAAAGATATCCCAGAATGTAAACTATAGAAGCTTTGAGTGTGGGATGAGAAGGTTGTTTGCTCTGAGAAGCTTGAACTTGTGTAGGTTCCAGTTCAATCTCAAACTTTGAAAGTTAGAACTGAAGTCTTTAAATAGCCTTGGAGGATTAATATAGTCGTTAGAAGGTTGAAGAGAGTCGTTTGAAAGAGCCCAACGGTCAATAGCAATGATAAGATGGAAGCCGCAAAGGTTGGCAGCTCTTGAGGGTTCTCAAGCTGAGCTTTGTGCTTTATCTGACTTATTCAACCTTCTCATGCTGACACTGTACTCTCCTCTGCACATGCTGATCCTCTATGACTTGACACTGTACTTTTGGCCAGGATGTTCCAGCTGGTGCGAAGCTTCTCAAGCTTCATGGTCATGAACAAACACCTTTTGTTGATACTAGGAATAATCAATGAGTATCTCTTTTGGTGTTTGAAACATTCCAACACATTTATTGCTTGGATGAACATTTAATGCGCTGATGTTCATATGAGAAGAGATTAATGTGTTTGTCTTGAGTAGGTTGTTGTTTGCATTAACCTTCTCAATCTTGATTATTCTTACTCTTTAACCTTCTCAAAGATGAACTTACTTATTTAGGATCTTGATGAGGTCAGCCCTTGTTTGACTTTTGGTCAAACCTTTTGTTGACTTTTTGTCAAAGCTTCTGTTGACTTTTGGTCAAACCTTTTTTTGACTTGGTCAAACCTTCTATTGACTTAGTCAACCTTCTCATATTTTAACCTTCTCAAAGCTTTTCTACCCTTGTATTTTTATACTCTTTTTAGTCCAAGGTACAGTCGTATTTTGCTATATAGGAAACCTGTTCTTTTCACTTGATAAGGATGTTAGATCACACTTAATTAGAAAACTTAAATCTTACTTAGTTTGTGTCATCAAAGCATAGAAAGAGATTTTTATTCCAACAATCTCCCCCTTTTTGGTGATGACAAACTTGTAGTAAGTTTTGAGTTTTCTGTTTTTCAAAGATAGACAATTAAGTATGTTGAATAGATTTTTGCAGAGAGATTTAAGCATTAATATCAATCATATAGCAAAAGGATAATTATCATAGATCATGTTAATCATTGGAGTTTGATAATTATCATACATAAACAAAAAGAGAAATTAAAAACAAAATGTGATGTGACAAACATATGTGTCACAAGTCACAGCAAAATATCCAAAAGAGTACTTAAATTGTCAACATAAACCCCAAAAACACTATTACTAACTAAGTAGCTTAAAACTTAATATCTATTCTCCCCCTTTTGTCAACAAAAAAAAGGAGGAAGACAAGAAATTAGGATGCTACTTGGTAGGAGAAGATTCATCTAAGGAGTTTGAGGAAGTAGATGGTCGGAGAATGTCCTGGAAATGTTGTGGTGGAGGGAAATTTGGTGCAGCAACATGTGGAATGACTGAGGGAACAACATTCTGCATCATCCATTGTTGATAGGCATAGTTCCTGTGAGCCTCAAGTCTGATCTCCTGTTGTAGAATCCCAATACTCATGAGAAGGTTATCCTGCTGGACTCTCATCTTTCTCATATACTTGTCAGGCTAAGCCCTCATTCTTTTAATAGCAGTCATGACTTCCTTCTTATCTCAATAAGTGAATGATTCATCTTTTTCCACAAAGGGTTTGCTGCTTTGGGCTGCCCTATCAGATGAGGAGAGTGGTGCATTCATGGTTTGGTCGAAGGATCCATGGGATCCAAATTGAGCAGGCAAGTCAGAAGGGTGTTTTGAAGGACCAAAAGCTTCAGTCATTCTGGGAACAGATGAGTCATAAATTGGGGTTTGAGAATACATAAACTTGTTGATATTCTCAGAAGCCAAAGTGTTACCAGGAGATGATTTGGGATTTTCACACCACTGTGAGAAAGGATTCACAAAGTGTCCAGTTGACCCTAGAATGTCATGATGGATTGGAGTGCTTGCTGGAGTAGGTGTAGGAGTTGGAGTGTTAAGCATCTCTGTAAGGGCTATGGAGGTAATGACTTCAGGATTGGTTTCTTGAGTGGCAAGGGGATTCACTGGTGTATGAGGATTTTCAATGTCTTCCACCACCTCATGGATAGCTTGTGAGATGGGAGAGAGGTTTTCAAATGGTTCTTTTTCTTCTTCTTCCATGCAGCATTATCATCAGAAAGTTGTTCAGTGGCAACAGCAGAAGGTACCATAATGGTAGGATTCTCTAGAGAAGGTTCCTCTTCAATAAAAAGAACCATATCAGTGCATTGCTCTGTGACATTACCCTGAGAAGGTTCATTTTGAACCATGTTGTCATTCATATCTTGATCAACATTTTCAGAGGGTTGCACATCCATGGGTTCAGGAGAATTTTCATTTCCAGCAGGGTCAGGGGTTTGTTCATGGTCAGACATTTGTTCAAACACTTCCTTCCAGCTTTGAGCAGGTTTAGTGTCAATATAAATGTCTTGAGAAGGTTGGTCAGTTTGAGCAGTTTCATTGTTGGGAGAGAGTTGGGGGTTGATGGGTTGTTCATCAATGGTTTCTTCATTGGCAGTGGTCTCCCCCTGAGGGATTGCTTTCTCTGGTACTTGGTCAGTTGTCTTTGGTGGGGATTCTTGGGTTATTTCTTTTTCTAGAGGTGCTTCCACACTAGGGGATTGGTTAGGTGTATGAGAAGGTTCTGCAGCATCCTTACCAGGTTCAGGAAACAGTTCTGTTTTCTCACTAAAGGGTTTGATCATCATTTGTTTAGCATTTTTAGACCAGAAAACAATTTTCTCTTTGATACAGCTCTTTTTCACAAAAGAAATTTTCTTCATCCTAAACAATTTGGTTAGGAACAATCCATAGGGTAGGGATGTGGTCTGTCTAAGGGTTTTGGCAATGTCTATCATGTAATGGAAAATGATATAGGGCAGGTTTATCACATACCTCTTATACATGTGATAGACCAAGAGTAGGTCAGTTGGTTTAACCCTTTCATAGCTCTCTGCTCTAGGTACCAAAGAGTGCACCACTTACCAAGAGTAGGTCAGTTGGTTTAACCCTTTGGTGAAATTATCTTAGGACTTTGTATTCCAAATTGGTAAGTCAACTACCTTCTTTCCTTTCCCATATTCCCTATGAGATCATCCTCGGTGACATTGGCTGGTCGCACTAATGCAGCATGATTAGTGAGAGTATAAGAGCTGAGACCCTGAGTCATATAAGTACGAAGGCCCCTCTTATACATCTGCATCTTCCATTCCCCTTTCGGTGCATACTTTACCACTTGGTAAAACTGAGACAACTTCTCAAACTTATCGATGTATTCTTCCACCTTCATGTCACCTTTCCTGAGGACGCACCGGTTGGAGATTTCGGTCTTGGTCAAGGATTGCGTCTTGGTCATCCTTCCATAATTCCGCTTATGATGCACTAAGTACTAAGTTGATCAAGCTCAATGTCTCTTAGCATCACAAGTATAATTACAACAAGGACTAACAAGGAATCGACTCAACCCTAAACTAAGTCCGACTAGGTCGAACTGCTCTGATACCAACTGTAACACCCCGGTATTTTTATCTCGTAAAAATACCCAAGTGCACCATCCCTAATTCATCAGAGATATAAAATTCCTGCATAGATACTGAACACTACAATATAGTTCTCGCTGAATAACAACAAAACAGTCTTAAATACAAATAAGACCGAACAGGTTCTCTGACCATAATCTTCAGCAAACTATAGTGCTCAATATCATACAAGAAAGCGGAATAAAAATTATAATACCAATACAATGAGTTGTAATACATAGACAACATAAAGGAAGTGCAAACTTAAGCATAAAGCTAAGCTATCAGCAACCAGTCCGAGCTCAACCTACTCGTGCCTCTTGGAATTCCGCTGTCCCTGTGTCTCTGTAAAACAACAACATATAAACAGTGAGATACAATCTCAGTGAGTTCTACCGAGACCCCTACTAACGCTCTCGGTCCATTTAAAACATTTTTAAGCTTTGACACAACACCGACCGCAATCCACTTGCTAATCCCGGTGAATCATACAATAAGGCTTCGACCTAGTAAGACACCGGCTGCAATCCACTTGCGTCTCCGGATGAACTAGCATCCTAGGCCTTTCTACGTACCACCAGCCGCAATCCGCTTGCATCTTCTGGTGAACATAGTACAATAACTTTTAACATAACACCGGCCGCAATCCCATTGCATCTTCCGGCGAACCCCATAACCAATAGTGTTTCCTAACGGCACGGAGCCTAGGGTAAGGGTTCATGACTACCCCGCCTAGTATGTCAACATGGGTCGTCACCCAAACTCGATATAATATATATTTATATATCTACAATCATGTGAACTTATAGTTCATTTGCATTCAGACCAATAATTGAACATAACACCCGCATCGGGCCGTTTCCCATAGTCGATATAATATATATCGTGAATCGTAGACCGGTTTAGACAGATAAATAATAATCATCCCGCGTCAGTTATACCGTATCATGTAGGACTCATAGTTCGCTTTATTATTAATAAACGTATCCGCACACGTGTACTATTAGTCGGTTTTTCGAAACAATCTATAACTTCAAAAGCAGTTCATTATACAATTTAAATAATTTTATTTGATTAGGCCTTTCATTAAGCTTTCAAACGCACCTGAGAACACCTCAATCGGGTTCCCGGATCAAAAGTTATCGCGAAAACAAAAACAGTGAATAGTTGCTGAAAATCTGCAAAGCGTCGCGACGCGAATTGCTACCGTCGCGACGCGAAAAGCGACAGAAATATTTGCGTGACAAAACTGGGCCCGGTCGCGACGCGAGGGGACGGGTCGCGACGCGAACATCTGCAGAAAAGTGCAGGTTTTCTGTTTTCTTGCGAAATTCGTTATTCCGCTCAATTCTGATTCTTGTTCCGATTAAAAACAGTTCAAACAACCATCAAAACAGACCCAATCAATATCACACAATCAACCCAATCAATCAAAATCTCGATCAAAACGAATTTTATCAAAATACGGCATATTTCCAAATAACGGTTTTTAAGTCAAAATCTTTCGAAACCAAATCACGTAAAATTAATTGTAAAACGAAATAATCCTAAACGTGAGTAAAACTCACCCTTGAAGCGTGAACCACGATCGAGCCGAATTCACCGAGTAACCACACAAACATTCCCTGCATAAACTTTTCGTTCCGACGACGCTCAAATCCGCTTCCAAAGCTTTCCACTCGATCACGAAACCTCTTTTTGACCGAAATACCGAATTCTTCGAATTCCCCCATTCGAACCCTAATCACCAACCGACTTCCAATTCGTGAAATTGAACTTCGTTCCGCACACAATACGCTCCGGGTTCGCTCCTAGACATCCTTGAATCACTAAACACTATTCATCATCTTCAACCTCAACTCACTATTCACACATAAACCCCAATTTTTGTTCCACTCACCATAACCCAACCAAACTCTAATTTCTTCACTCCAAGCTTACAATCAATCACTCAATGGCATATCCCTAAGCTTTCAAGACAAGAATGAGCCAAGAAACTCAACATTCCTCATTTCTTCACAATATTCGAAAATGGTGGATTGTTGTAGAGTGAGTTGATGATGATGATGTTTGTACCAAATCGAAGAGGAAGTAGCGCTGAACGTTTTTCGTGTTGGAAGGAAGTCGTTTCGGTGAAGTCTTCTCTCTCCCTCTTCTCTTCTCCCTCACGCCTATCTCTCTCTTTTCCTCTCCTTTTCTCTCTTTTCTCCTCTGTTTCTCGCTTCCTTCTTTCTTTTCTTTCTTTCTTTTTAATCCTTTCTTTTTATAACACACACATATATATATTTATTAATATATAAGTGGTAACGTGGTAAAATGACCATATTGCTCTAAATCTCTTATTTCGATTCCAAAACTTCCTTGACCCGTATTATCCGTTTAACGATCCGATGACAACCAATAAATAATTTTAGCACTCAATAAATTTACCAGTCAAGTACTAAATTAATTTAATTGGGTTAACATCCAAATAATTCGGCTAATTATTTTGAGGATGTTACATTCTCCCCAACTTGAAAGAATTTTGTCCTCAAAATTTCGTCAAGTCTTACGATTGACTAACCGAGAACAGACATTCTCAGAAAGGTCCAAATTTGCTGGAAAATATTCTTGAATTAACGAAATGAGTGTAGAAAATCTTCCCAAGTTGGCACATCAATCTCCAAGTATGATCCACTACTACCTTGATACGAACTCTCTGGTTACGAATCTACACGAGAAACTCATCATTCGCCTACATAGGCCCGGCACCGCGTTTGAAAACACTTCTGAAGCTTCATTCCAATTATCCTCGCTTGCACCCCAACTTTGATTAATCTAAATCAAAGGGTCTAATACAATACGCTTGATGGAAACACATGTTGAAAATGAGATCCACAACTGGTACTCCTCGGTCGAGATAAGAACAAACACGATTTCCCCGAAGGGTGTAAACACTTTCTCCACAAATCTTCTAAAATCCATAACAGTTCTCGTACACATTGACAAATGTGACGGAAAGTCATTTGTGAAACTTCTTGACTCGCCCCCAAGATTTCGAGACAACACTTTTCAAAAAGATGAAATGATGGTTTTACTAAAAATTTGACCATAAACGTAGAAATAAACCGTGGGGACATCAAATAAATTTGAACGTAATGAAAATCACCTCAGTTGTTCTCAAAACAACCATCAAACAGAACTCAGAGCTTCTATTCTTATATTGCAACTTCTTCACGAGGTTTTCACCAACAACGCACCCGATTCCTTTCCGAATTAGTCAATAGAATTGAGAGCTTCCCCTCAACCTAAGTAATCCTTCTAGGATTTTCCTAAATCAGAATTCATTAGCCTCTTGATTCGCTCCCAAAATTAACTTTAGCATGCGGGTTTTCACAAAAATGATTTTTCAAAACTACCATACCGCACGCCAAACTTCACTTTGGAAAGTTCAGTCCCTTGCAGCGGATCCCTCAATTAATCCTTTGGTGCTTATTCGCAATGTGAAAAACGGTCAACAGTCACCTCATTTTCATATTCGTATTCACGTTTGACTTGTCAAACGGGATCACATAATACTATCTCCTTGTTAACCTTCACAAAGGAGAGGTTAACAAAACAATACCTCGCCACTAATACATCTGCTTTACATCTCTGTACATCTTGGTGGATCTAGGATGTACAGAAAGTAAACTTCGGTGTGCTTACTCTAGCACTTGCTTTTTAATATCTTCATTATCGGGCACACAGATCCTACTGTTGAAACAACTGACTCCATCACTATCCATGGTAAAATCTGGAAATACCTTTTGTGATTGTAACTTCACATCAACTTCCTGTGCTAAGCGTATAGAATCCCTTAGGGGACTAGAGATCCTTATATGGCTCAACTCTAACCGGTTCCCCCCTTGATCTTGATTTCAGATTTAAGTCCCTAAAAGACTCTGATAATTCCATCTCATGCATCATAAACTCGGCCATGTGGATGGATTTCCTACTCAGTGCATCAGTTACAACACTGACCTCTCTTGAATGTTACATCAACACAAATTCATAATCCTCCAGAAACTCAATACACTTCTCTGCCTGCTATTCAGCTCTTTCTGATCAAACAGATACTTTAAACTCTTGTGACCACTAAAGACTTCGAAACGAGACCCATATAGGTAACGTCTCCAAATTTTCAGTGCATACACAATAGCTGCCAACTCCAAATCATGAGTCGGATAATTCTCTTCATGAGTCTTCAACTGTCTGGAGGCATAAGCTACCACTTGTTGGTTCTGCATGAGAACACATCCCAAACCCTTTCCAAAAGCATCACTGTAAATTTGGAAGTCCAAAGACGGATCTGGAAGAATTAGGATTGGAGCAGAAGTCAACCTAACCTTCAACTCTTGAAAACATTCCTCACAATCGGCATCCCATATAAACGGTTGGGCCTTACGAGTTAACCGAGTAAGTGGAAGAACCAATTGTGAAAAACCTTGAATAAACCTCCTGTAGTAATCGGCTAAACTCAGAAACTTTTGATCTCTGCGACTGATGTCGGTCACTCCCATTCAACACTGCTTCCTTCTTACTGGGATCTACAGCAACTCCCGATTGGGAAATCACGCGTTCCAAAAACTTCACTTCCGGCATCCAAAAGTCACACTTCGACGGCTTTGCGTACAACTTCTTTCCTCGGAGTACACTTAGAACAATGCGGAGATGTTGAACATGCTCCTCAATGGTCTTAGAGTACACCAAGATATCATCAATGAAAACGACTACAAATTGATCTAGGTAATTGAGGAAAACTCGGTTCAGGTAATTCATGAATATCGCTGGAGCATTAGTCGAACCGAAGGGCATCACTACTAACTCGTAATGTCCATACCTGGTACGGAAAGCTGTCTTCGGAATATCTAAGGCTCTAACTTTTAATTGATGATAACCTGACCTCAGATCAATTTTTTGAAAACACCACGGCACCTCGAAGTTGATCCAGCAATTCGTGTATCCTTGGAAAAGGATATTTGTTCTTGATCTTCACTTTGTTGAGTTGTCGATAATCAATACACAATCTCCAACTTCCATCTTTCTTCTTGACAAGCAACACCGGAGCACCCCATAGAGAAGCGCTCGGTCGAATGAATTTCTTTAACATCGACTCTTCAAGTTGAGACTCCATTTCCTTTAATTCTAAAGGAACATTCAATAAGAAACAATAGATATTGATCCCGTGCCAGGAACCAATTCTACAGTAAACTCTACCTCTCGCTCTGGAGGTCCAGAAGAAACTTCATCGTGAAAACATCCAGAAAGTCATTCACAACCTGAATGTTCGCCAAATCTAAACTAGTTTCAGTGGATACAGATAACATACTAACATGTGCTTCCGCACCTTGGAATCAAGATTGACCGTTTAAGGTGAACTAGGTAACCGCTTCAGAGTTTGTCCTAGACAATTCAACTGATTCTGAAGCGAAGCTGACAGTGATTAACACAGTCGATGGCAACATGATTTGCAGTCATCCAATTCATACCCAAAATGGTGTCCACACTTCTCATAGGCAAACAAATAATTCTTCTACGAAATTTCTGTCTCCTATAACACGTAGACAATTCTGACAGAAAGATTGGGTCTGTACACGGCCCTTAGCCGCAGCTAAGATAGTTATCGGCTCGGATAGCGGAGACAGTGCAAATCCCAACCGATTCACACATGCTTGTGCTATAAAACAATGGGTTGCACCCGAATCGTATAATATACTGACGGAGTTATTGAAAACTGATCTCATACCCCTCAGTAGATTGTCTGCAGTCGTAACTGTCTAAACATCCAGAATGTTGACTCGTCCTTGCCTTAGAGCTGCTTGTAACTCCTTGGAACTCTTCCTTACAGGGCACTCTTTACCATAGTGACCCTCTACATTACTATAATAGCACCAATTAGATCTTCTCTTGCAATCACCACTGTGAGGCTTTCCACAGTTAGAACGTCTTCTGACCTTTGAAGAATCAAAGAATTGCACCTGCTTTTCCTTTGGTGAAATTATCTTAGGACTTTGTATTCCAAATTGGTAATTCAACTACCTTCTTTCCTTTCCCATATTCCCTATGAGATCATCCTCGGTGACATTGGCTGGTCGCACTAATGCAGCATGATTAGTGAGAGTATAAGAACTGAGACCCTGAGTCATATAAGTACGAAGGCCCCTCTTATACATCTGCATCTTCCATTCCCCTTTCGGTGCATACTTTACCACTTGGTAAAACTGAGACAACTTCTCAAACTTATCGATGTATTCTTCCACCTTCATGTCACCTTTCCTGAGGACGCACCGGTTGGAGATTTCGGTCTTGGTCGAGGATTGCGTCTTGGTCATCCTTCCATAATTCCGCTTATGATGCACTAAGTATTAAGTTGATCAAGCTCAATGTCTCTTAGCATCACAAGTATAATTACAACAAGGACTAACAAGGAATCGACTCAACCCTAAACTAAGTCCGACTAGGTCGAACTGCTCTGATACCAACTGTAACACCCCGGTATTTTTATCTCGTAAAAATACCCAAGTGCACCATCCCTAATTCATCAAAGATATAAAATTCCCGCATAGATACTGAACCCTGCAATATAGTTCTCGCTGAATAACAACAAAATAGTCTTAAATACACATAAGACCGAACAGGTTCTCTGACCATAATCTTCAGCAAACTATAGTGCTCAATATCATACAAGAAAGCGGAATAAAAATTATAATACCAATACAATGAGTTGTAATACATAGACAACATAAAGGAAGTGCAAACTTAAGCATAAAGCTAAGCTATCAGCAACCAGTCTGAGCTCAACCTACTCGTGCCTCTTGGAATTCCGCTGTCCCTGTGTCTCTGTAAAACAACAACATATAAACAGTGAGATACAATCTCAGTGAGTTCTACCAAGACCCCTACTAACGCTCTCGGTCCATTTAAAACATTTTTAAGCTTTGACACAACACCGACTGCAATCCACTTGCTAATCCCGGTGAATCATACAATAAGGCTTCGACCTAGTAAGACACCGGCTGCAATCCACTTGCGTCTCCGGATGAACTAGCATCCTAGGCCTTTCTACGTACCACCAGCCGCAATTCACTTGCATCTTCTGGTGAACATAGTACAATAACTTTTAACATAACACCGGCCGCAATCCCATTGCATCTTCCGGCGAACCCCATAACCAATAGTGTTTCCTAACGGCACGGAGCCTAGGGTAAGGGTTCATGACTACCCCGCCTAGTATGTCAACATGGGTCGTCACCCAAACTCGATATAATATATATATCTACAATCATGTGAACTTATAGTTCATTTGCATTCAGACCAATAATTGAACATAACACCCGCATCGGGCCGTTTCCCATAGTCGATATAATATATATCGTGAATCGTAGACCGGTTTAGACAGATAAATAATAATCATCCCGCGTCAGTTATACCGTACCACGTAGGACTCATAGTCCGCTTTATTATTAATAAACGTATCCGCACATGTGTACTATTAGTCGGTTTTTCGAAACAATCTATAACTTCAAAAGCAGTTCATTATACAATTTAAATCATTTATTTGATTAGGCCTTTCAATAAGCTTTCAAACGCACCTGAGAACACCTCAATCGGGTTCCCGGATCAAAAGTTATCGCGAAAACAAAAACAGTGAATAGTTGCTGAAAATCTGCAAAGCGTCGCGACGCGAACTGCTACCGTCGCGACGCGAAAAGCGACAGAAATATTTGCCTGACAAAACTGGGCCTGGTCGCGACGCGAAGGGGACGGGTCGCGATGTAACACCCCTTTCTACCCGTTACTTCGTTTATAAAAATCAAAGTTTAAAAAATTTCGTTCATAGGGAATGTTACACATACTTCACTAAAACGTCGCTTATCAATTTCAAAAACAGTTCAACTCAATAATTATGCATCCACGTAGCACGTCACAAATAAAAGAAATCTCAAGCCCCAATTTAACGTCGCTTATAAAACTCAACATAATAAAACCAACTACGCAGCGGAAAATAGTAAAAACATAAACAAATAGTCCACATGGACATAACAACCAAAAATCATTAATAAATGCCGAGTTCGTTTTCCCCCCCTGAGTGCTACGTATCAGAGCATGACGACTCGACTCAAAAAGTGAAGCTAAGACCTTCACTGGGGATCACCTGCACGTTACCAACACGGGGGTAACATTCAAACAGGAAAGGGTGAGCATCATTTCAGTCTATATAATAGAAAATATGATAAGGACTAATCATAGGCTACGCACTAGAACAATCAGCACACAATACACTAAACATCCACATCACAGTCATCATTCACATCATTTACAATCACTCATCTCATGTCATGTAGGCTTATGAAAATGCAACCCACTCGCGGGTGTATGCATGAGGTACCTTTTCACAAAACGTCGCTTAGCCACTCAGGCCTCATCATCACTTAGCCACTCAGGCCTCAAAACGTCACTGGTTTTATGCATATGGGCATGAGACACTATGACATGCACCACTCACAACACACAATCACACAATTACTCAGATCATAGTCAACAATGTGACCCGTCACTTACCGGTTTGCTCGCACGGAGCACAGCACCTGTCCGATTCATATTCATCACACAACGTCACTTGGCCATTTAGACCTTAACATCACTTAGCCCTTCGGGCCCCAAAACGTCACTGGGTTTTCATCGTCACTTGCACATAATTATCAATCAACTCAAATAATAGCCGCGGAGGGCGAAAACGTCATTTGACTAGCCACCGAGGGCATCCTCGTCATTTACACATCATTATCATTAACTTTGGCCACTAGGGGCAAAACAGTCATTTGACTAGCCACCAAGGGCATCCTCGTCATTTACACATCATTATCATTAACTTTGGCCACTAGGGGCAAAACAGTCATTTTGATACTACCACGTTAAAACTGTTGTTTATACACCAAAAGGGCTTTTAAGGAACTCCATGTCAATTTTCAATGTCACTGGGACGATCACCGGGGACAGCCACTCGGGCGCCCACAAACAGTCAGAAAATAACAATTTTTCATTTTAAAAATTGGACCCATAGATAGACAACGTAAAAAGCTTCACGACACTTTTCGAATCGTTCAAAACGGACGTCTGAGTCAAAAGTTATGATAAAAATGAGTTTTGGGAAAATTAGGCAACATACTGAAAATTGGCGCCTTAGGCGCCCAGGCAACCAGGCAACACAACACGCCACAGGCGCGCACAACGCAACACGCAACACACAACACAGCGCCACAGGCGCCCAGCGCCCAGGCGCGCACAACGCAACAACGCGCAACTCAGCGCAACGCAACAGGACACGGGCGCCTAGCGCCCAGGCGCGCACACACGCGCAACACACACGCCTCAGGCGCCCAGCGCCCAGCACAGGCGCTTAGCGCCCAGAAAATAGCAGCAACATCCAGAATTTTTGTCCAACACTTTTTAACACTGAAAATTGGTTTTCTTAACAATTTTAAAGCGTAAAAACTCCAATTTTTCCAGCAACCAAAAATGCACCTATTTGTTTTCAAAATCACCAAAACTCAATTTTTCCAAAAATTCAATTGAAAAACGTCACCCACAATCATCTTGGCACAGGGCGCCCTACTCATGGGCGCCTAATTCTGTACCTAGGCAACCAAAAATCCAGCAACACAACAAGCACAAAAATTGATTCTTAGAATTATCATCACTATCACTTTGGCGCCCTAAGCGCCTATGCACACACTCAATCAATCAACGAAAATTCAAGCAATACCAACTCATAATCTTATGAACACACAATACCCAAGATTCGCATAACAAGAACATATCAAGAGATCAACATATATATACAACCCAACAAATCGATTCGCATGTATAGCCCAACAACTCAATTCGCATATCCATATGAAGAATCATCATCAACAATACATCAAGAACACATCAAGAAAATCTAGTCTAACCCTAGATCTAGAACTCATCATATGAAATATTAGATAGAATGATAGAGCTCCCCTAACCTTTTCAAGAAGAATTCGATGCCTAGGATGCAGTCACCTACAGATCCACAGCAACAACGGAGATCTCCTTCCTCCTTGATCTTCGAATTTTCTTCTCTTTCTCCTCTTGGCCGCCTTGCTCTCCTTCTCTTTCTCACGCTATTCTCTTTCTCTCTTGCTCTCTCTTTCAACTTCGCAATTTTTCCACCAAAACCCTAGCCCCCTACAACCTAACCACTTCGCATACATTGGGAATCATGGGCTTGGGCTTTTCACTTAAGCCCAAGTCATGCAAGTGGCGCCTCCTCTCCCTCCTAATACCACCAAAATAAATAAAAATTTAAGATAAATAAATTATGTCAATTAAATTAATTTAAATCCCCAAATACTTAATTAAATAAATTAATTAAATATTTTAGGGCGTTACACGCGACGCGAACATCTGCAGAAAAGTGCAGGTTTTCCGTTTTCTTGCGAAATTCGTTTTTCCGCTCAATTCCGATTCTTGTTCCGATTAAAAACAGTTCAAACAACCATCAAAAGAGACCCAATCAATATCACACAATCAACCCAATCAATCAAAATCTCGATCAAAACGAATTTTATCAAAATACGACATATTTCCAAATAACGGTTTTTAAGTCAAAATCTTTCGAAACCAAATCACGTAAAATTAATTGTAAAACGAAATAATCCTAAACGTTAGTAAAACTCACCCTTGAAGCGTGAACCACGTTCGAGCCGAATTCACCGAGTAACCACACGAACATTCCCCGCATAAACTTTCCGTTCCGACGACGCTCAAATCCGCTTCCAAAGCTTTCCACTCGATCACGAAACCTCTTTTTGACCGAAATACCGAATTCTTCGAATTCCCCCATTCGAACCCTAATCACCAACCGACTTCCAATTCGTGAAATTGAACTTCGTTCCGCACCCAATACGCTCTGGGTTCTCTCCTAGACATCCTTGAATCACCAAACACTATTCATCATCTTTAACCTCAACTCACTATTCACACATAAACCCCAATTTTTGTTCCACTCACCATAACCCAACCAAACTCTAATTTCTTCACTCCAAGCTTACAATCAATCTTTCAATGGCATATCCCTAAGCTTTCAAGACAAGAATGAGCCAAGAAACTCAACATTCCTCATTTCTTCACAATATTCGAAAATGGTGGATTGGTGTAGAGTGAGTTGATGATGATGATGTTTGTACCAAATCGAAGAGGAAGTAGCGCTGAACGTTTTTCGTGTTGGAAGGAAGTCGTTTTGGTGAAGTCTTCTCTCTCCCTCTTCTCTTCTCCCTCACGCCTATCTCTCTCTTTTCCTCTCCTTTTCTCTCTTTTCTCCTCTGTTTCTCGCTTCCTTCTTTCTTTTCTTTCTTTCTTTTTAATCCTTTCTTTTTATAACACACACACACACACACACACACATATATATATATATATATATATATATATATATATATATATATATATATATATATATATATTAATATATAAGTGGTAACGTGGTAAAATTACCATATTGCTCTAAATCTCTTATTTCGATTCCAAAACTTCCTTGACCCGTATTATCCGGTTAACGATCTGATGACAACCAATAAATAATTTTAGCACTCAATAAATTTACCAGTCAAGTACTAAATTAATTTAATTGGGTTAACATCCAAATAATTCGGCTAATTATTTTGAGGATGTTACATATTGCGTTTGGATGATGGTTTTGAAGTGGCCATCATTTCAGAAATGGTTGTATCAGAATCAGTGTCTTTGACAACGATAGGTTCATTCTTCTTCGAACCAGGACCCTTCATTGATTTTATTGCACTGAATTTAATTCTTGAAGATCTTCGTGAAGGCGTGGGTGGGGTTTTTGAGGATTTCGAACCAGAAGGCGTTGGCTTTGAAGAAGGAGCAGGAGGAGGAAGAGAGGATTCGGTTGTGGATACTGGTTGCATTTTCTCTGTTTGAGGATTGGTTTCCAAAGGAATGTTTGGAATTTTTGTTCTTGCCATTTTAGCGTTTTGGTCGAAGAGAAGGAAAAAATGAGAGAGAGAGATGGAGCGGAGTGTTGGTAAAGAGGAAATGTGTTGGGAAAGAGAAAGGGAGGCGTTGATTTGATGGCGGAGTGTGCGTGCAGAGAGTGGGTGAAGAGGGAGGCAGGTTCTAGCCGTTAGGAAGGGAGAGATTTCAATTATGATGTGAGATAAATGCAGTTCCCTAAGGTTTTCAATCTACTCAAATGAAGTTTCTCAAGTGAACCTTCTCATCACTCGAGAAGGTTGGTGTTTTTGACAATTCCTCTAATCTTAAGGACATTCTAAAATGTGCAAAGCCTCTTTAATAAAATTAAATCTTTCTTCTAATAAAGGCTTGGTAAATATATCAGCTAATTGATGCTTGGTGTCAATAAAAATTAATTCCACATCTTTTTCTAAACATGATCACAAATAAAATGATGCAATGTCAATGTGTTTAGACCTTGAATGTTGGATGAGATTTTTTGATAAATTGATGGCACTAGTATTGTCACAATAAATAGGAATACATGTGTTCCTTAAAGAGTAGTCCTCCAATTGATGCTTGATCCATAGGACGATTCTGCTTCAGTTGTTGATAGAGCAATTGAATTTTGTTGTCTACAAGACCAAGAGATTAAGGATTCTCCCAATATTTGACATGAGCCACTAGTACTTTTCCTGTCAACTTTATCACCAACATAATCAGCATGACAATAGCCAGTTAGATCAAGATGAGAATTTTTTTTGTACCATAATCCAATACTGGTTGTTCCAACCAAGTATCTGGAAATTCTTTTCACAGCAGTAAGATAAAATTCTTTTGGATAAACTTGAAGTCTAGCACATAGGCCAACTGAAAACACAATATCTGGTCTACTAGCAGTTAGGTACAATAGTGACCCTATCATACCTCTATATTCTTCCTCAGATACTTGTTTTCCCTCTTCATCCTTCTCAATTTGAATGAAAGGATGCATAGGTGTTGCCATGGCTTTTGCCTCATTCATTTTGTATTTCTTGAGAAGGTCTCTAATATATTTTTCTTGAGAAATGAAAATGCCTTCATCAAGTTGTTTTATTTGTAAACCAAGAAAGAATCTTAACTCACCCATCATACTCATTTCAAACTCACTTTTCATAAGATTTCCAAAAATTTTGCATAATTTTTCATTTGTTGATCTAAAAATGATTTCATCCACATAAATTTGAACAATCAACAAATCTTTTTCAAGAGATTTTTTGAACAATGTAGTGTCAATTTTTCCTTTTGTAAAATTATTTTTGATCAAGAAGCTACTCAACCTTTCATACCAAGCTCTAGGAGCTTGCTTGAGCCCATATAGAGCCTTAGTAAGTTTGAAAACAAGGTTGGGTTTCTTTTGATCAACAAAACCAGGAGGTTGATTGACATTCTTCATTTAAAAAGCCATTTAGAAAAGCACTTTTCACATCCATTTGAAATAGTTTGAAGTTTCTGTGAGCAGCAAATGCAAGCAAAATTTTAACAGCTTCTAACGTTGCCACAGGAGCAAAGGTTTCATCATAGTCAATACCTTCCTGTTGGTTGTACCCTTGAGCAACAAGTCTTGCCATGTTTCTCACCACCTTACCATTTTCATCTAGCCTGTTTCTGAACACCCATTTAGTTCCTATGACTGACTGATGCTTGGGAGATGAAACTAAGTTCCAAACCTCATTTTTTTTCGAATTGAGAAAGTTCCTCAGTCATAGCTTCTATCCATGATTGATCTTGTACTGCATCATTTATGGACTTAGGTTCAATTTCAGAAATAAGAGTCATTCCAGCAGCATTGTCTCTGAATGAAGTTCTTGTTCTAACAGGATCTGAAGTATTCCCAATGATTTGATCTTGTGGATGGTGGACTACCATTCTCCAACTTCTTGGCATTTGAGAAGCTTGGTCAGTGGCTTTGTCAGTATGTTGAGAAGGTTAAGAGGGAGTCCTTTGTTCCTTCTTCTCAAACCCGGTTTCATTGACTTTACCATCTTCTTTGTTATTGTTGACCTCATCAACATCAATCACTTCATTTGAACTGTTAGTTTCACTAAAAATGACATGCATGCTTTCTTCTACAGTTTGAGTCCTAAGGTTATATACTCTATAAGCCTTAGATGTTGTTGAATATCCAAGAAAAATCCCTTTGTCAAATTTTGAATCAAACTTTCCCAAATTATCTTTGTTGTTCAAAATGAAACATGTACAACCAAACACACGAAAGTATGCAATGGTTGGTTTTCTATTTTTCCAAATTTCATAGGGGGTTTTCTGAACAATTTTTCTAATGGTAACTCTATTCAAAATGTAGCATGTTGTATTCACAGCTTCAACCCAAAAATATTTCTCTATTTTTGAATCTTCTAAAATATTCCTTGCCATTTCTTGCAAGGTTCGGTTTTTCCTCTCCACAACTCCATTTTGCTGTGGGGTTCTTGGACATGAGAAATTATGAGAGATACCATTTTCATCAAAAAGGTTTGGGAAATAAATATTGTCAAATTCTCCCCCCATGATCACTTCTTACAGAAATGACATTTGTTCCTTTTTCATTTTGAACTTTCTTTAGAAATACTTTAAAGGTTTCAAAAGCTTCATCTTTGTTTTTCAAAAACAGTACCTAAGTAAATCTGGAGAAATCATCATTAGTCACAAAACCATGTCTCTTTCCACTAAGACTAGCAGTTTTAGTAGAGCCAAACAAGTCTATGTGTAATAACTCAAGTGGTTTTTGAGATGTGATCATATTTTTAGGTTTTTGAGATGCTTCACACACTTTATCTTTTTCAAAATTGATTTTTGGTAGCTCTCCGACTAGTTCCTTCTTGGAAAGTTTAGAGATGGTTTGCATGCTTGTGTGACCAGCTCTTCTATGCCAAATCCATTTGTCATTTTCAGAAGACATAAGACAAGTTTCTTGAGATAGTTCATCAAGACATAGGCTATATAGATTTTTATTCCTAGATGCAGTAAACAATACTTTTCCAGAAGAGATTTCTTTGATTAAACATTTATCAAATTTAAAAGACACTTTATGACCACTATCACATAATTGACTAATACTTAGCAACTTATGTTTCAAACCTTCTACATACTGAACATTCTTTATTTTGGGAGAATTAGAATTATACCTTTGATGCAAGCCTTCATTTCCAAAGATGACATAGCCTCCATCCATTCCCTCCATTGAGAGAAATTTATCCTTTTCTCCTGTAATGTGCCCCGAACATCCACTGTCTAAGAACCACAGCTTTTTCTTGGATGCTAAGAGGCATTCCTGTTTCAGAAGTTAATAAAGTTTTAGGTACCCAGAATTTTCTGGGTCCTTCATGGTTAGTTTTCTTCCAATGGAAGTTTCTCTTGTGTCTGAAACATACAGAAATATCATGACCAAATAATTTACAGTATGTGCATTTCAATCTTGGCTTTCTAGCTTTTGAAATAGTTCAAAAATTTTGTTCAACATGTCTTTCTAAAGGATTTTCAAAAGATTTTTTGGTTTTCAATAGACATGGCTAGTTCTTCAGTTAAAGTCAAGATTTTGCCTTTGAGAAGGTTGTTCTGATTTTCAAGATCTGAATATGCAATGTTTGATTTTCAGTAAACTTGTCATTCAAGAGTTTGTGTTCATCAGAAAGCTTTAAATGTAAATGCTGAAGAGTATGAACAGTTTTGAGCAAATATTATTCATTTTGTTTTTGAAGTTCTTCATTTTCTCTTTTTGCATTATAAAGTTGATTTTTTAACATCACACACTTTTGAGATAACGTATTTGAATAAGATAATAGGTTTTCAAAAGCATATTCAGTTTCTTTGCATGATGCACAAATAGATGGTTTAAAGGTGATTACCTCTTCTAGATCAGAATCAGCCATGAGACATGAGTTGATAGATTCCTTACTTGTTGTAGGATGTGTTTTCAGGAGGTTCTTCAGAATTAGCCATGAGGCAGAAAAGAGCAGAATCCTCCTCATGACCTGTATCAGATTCTTCAGAGTCATCCCATGTTCCAAGTAGAGCTTTCTTCTTTGAAGAAAACTTTCTGTTGCCTCCTTTAAGCTTTGGACATTCATTTTTGAAGTGTCCAGGTTTGTTGCATTCATAACACACAGGAGGAGTTTTGCTTGTGTCTTCTCCTTTGGGTTGATCTTTCTTGAAGAATGGTTTCTTGTTATTTTTTCTAAGAGCCCATCTTCTCAACCTTCTGGAGATTAGAGCCATTTCATCTTCTTCATCAGTGTTATCCTCATAATCTTCACTTTCTTCATAGGTTTCTATTTGAGCTTTAAGTGCCACATCTTTAGAAGGTTGGGGGGATTTTTGAGAAGCTTTGAGTGCAATGGTTTTGACCTTCTTGGGACGAAGTTCATCCATGATCTCTTGCTCATGAACTTTTAAGGATCCTAGTAGATCCTCTATTTTGAGAACTGACAGATCTTTAGCTTCTGTTATAGCAGTCACTTTGGGTCTCCATACTAGAGGTAAGCATCTTAGAAGCTTTATGACTTTGGCTTGATTGGAGTAGGTGTTCCCAAGTGAGTTCAGATCATTTGTTATGGTAGCGAACCTGCTAAACAATTCAGTAATAGTTTCTTGCTCTTCCATTTTGACTGTTTCAAACTTATGGATGAGAATGTTGATTTTTGCAACTAGCAATGTATCCCATATTTCTTTGGCACTTTGTTTCCTAGCAACTTTGTCATACTCAATTCTTCCTAAAGCACATGTTAGAAAGAATTTAGCTTTAGAGTTTAGAAGTACCATGTGTTTGTCTTCAGCTGTCCAGTATCTTGTGATTCCAGAAACAATCTCATCTGATCCTTCCAGTAATAGTGATGTTTACCAGTGAATCCTGGAGGTCTATTTGCTGAAGCTCCTTCAAGGAGGAACATAAAAGAGTTTGGATTGTTCATCACTTCTTCCAGGATCTTTCCTCTCACACTGTAAAGTGTGCTCAGAGCCCCTAGAGGTGAGCTCTGATACCAATCGAAGTGACTAAATTACACAAGAAAGGGGGTTGAATTGTGTGCCCTTTTAAAATTTAAGACCTGAAACCTTATTAACAGAATGTTCTCAAGAGTATCTTGGATATGAGAAAGTTAGTAAAAATAGATAATCAATATAGAACACTAACTTCTCAATGATGAAGAACAGTTATGAATAATGGCATGTAAGAGCTATGTTTGTTTAAACTTGAGTTTAGATCATAGATTATAAGTTCTTAGTTAAAACCGTGTTTGAGAAGGTTGAATAAATTAACCTTCTCTTCGTTTGAAAAATAGCAAGTAGTGTATAGCAAATTAGCAAATAGTAAGGAAAGCTAGTAAATAACAAAGTAGAGTTATAGAGTTTCACCCAAACTTGGCTACGTCCTCACCCCAATTCCTTGTGAGTATTTCCACTATTTTCCAAATAGCTTTTACACTTGCTTTTGATCAACACACAAAAGACTTAACCAACACTAGCTTTGATCACACAAAACAGCCTAGTGTACTCTTACACAGCTACACCTAGCTGTTTCCACCCTCTTAGAAACTCTCTACTAGTTTCCTAAGAGTCACCTTATCAAGTTGAATCACCACCAACCCTCACCTCTCTCTAGGTAGTTTGGTGAGATGTTTACAAGATAGTGTATACAATAAGGGTTTGGGTTTCGGGATGTTTAAGAGCTTGAACTCAGATAAATACAATGTATACAATGGTACTTATCAAGCTAACACACACTCAAGAAAGATATCTCAGAATGTAAAACTATAGAAGCTTTGAGTGTGGGATGAGAAGGTTGTTTGCTTTGAGAAGCTTGAACTTGTGTAGGTTCCAATTCAATCTCATACTTTGAAAGTTCGAAGTGAAGTCTTTAAATAGCCTTGTAGGATGGATATAGCCGTTAGAAGGTTGAAGAGAGCCGTTTGAAAGAGCCCAACGGTCAATAGGAGTGATAAGATGGAAGCCACAAAGGTTGGCAGCTTTTGAAGCTTCTCAAGTTGAGCTTTGTGCTTTATCTAACTTATTCAACCTTCTCACTAGGTCACTGTACTCTCCTCTGCACATGCTGATCGTCTATGACTTGACACTGTACTTTTTGGCCAGGCTGTTCCGGTTGGTGCGAAGCTTCTCAAGCTTCATGGTCATGAACACACACCTTTTGTTGATACTAGGAATAATCAATGAGTATCTCTTTTGGTGTTTAAAACATTACAACACATTTATTGCTTGGATGAACATTTAATGCGTTAATGTTCATATGAGAAGAGATTAATGTGTTTGTCTTGAGTAGGTTGTTGTTTGCATTAACCTTCTCAATCTTGATTCTTCTTACTCTTTAACCTTCTCAAAGATGAACTTACTTATTTAGGATCTTGATGAGGTCAACCCTTGTTTGACTTCTGGTCAAACCTTATGTTGACTTTTAGTCAAACTTTCTGTTGACTTAGTCAACCTTCTCATATTTTAACCTTCTCAAGGCTTTTCTACCCTTGTATTTTTATACTCTTTTTAGTCCAAGGTAGAGCCATATTTTGCTATATAGGAAACCTGTTCTTTTCACTTGACAAGCATTTTAGATCACGCTTAATTAGAAAACTTAAATATTACTTAGTTTGTGTCATCAAAACATAGAAAGTTTTTTATTCCAACAACATCATACTAGTGTAAGAAGCGAGAAACACACTTACATATCACTTATCAAAATCTCTTCTTGCACTGTCCATCTTCTAAGAAGATACAAGAGTCAAAGTCCTTTGTATAGTTATATCTTCTTAGAATAGTGACTTACATCTTATCAACCAATGTCTCTATATCTTAGATCACTATCATCTTATAAGAAATCAAGTAGCTTCAAAGCCTTCAAAGTTCTATTCTCTTAGAAGTCTATTTGATATTCTTCTAAGTGATTTGGTTGATCAAGCAAAAGAATTTTAAAAAGGGTCAAAATTCAAACACCCATTTTCTTGTGACTCCAGTTGACTTCAATTGATAGAGAAAGAATTAAAACCATAAAAACGAAATAAACATTAAGTACTGAACCTCAAAATCCTTACAGCAACACCATTCACCAATAGATTGATCTAGGGCTTTAGGCTTCCATGGTGGTTTGGGCACCAAATCCTCAAAATTGTATAATAATGCGTAAGAGAGCAAAAATGACTCTAAAAAGTGTATTTGGTGTCAGCTAAACAAAAACCTAATTCACTAATTGGATAACGCCCGTTAACAAAATGATATTCGGCCCTAAAACCCGTTTTACATTGTACTGTTTTGGTAATTCGTAGTTTTTACCTTCAAGACATCAACATTGGGTTTCGAGCTCAACAGAAGAATTGTAGCTCTATTCCTTAGCTTGCCAACTCATGCTTCCACCCCTCAATCAGATAACCACATCCAAAGTTATGGCCTGCAGTGTGGACAAGGGTCAATATGCAATAAAATCAAAAATTAATCAAGAAAATACATTAATGCTCAAATAAGACCCAATATCTAGAAACATGCTAAGACTTAAATATTAGGTACAAAGCACAACTAAAAACACCGAGTTCATAGCTATAAAGTGTGCATTAAAATACACTGATCACGCCCAGATGAAAAATTATTATGCTTACAGAAATATATAACAAATTTATTTCGCCCCCATAAAAACATAAGAGTTGTCTCCATAAGATAATTTTTAAAATAAATATAGAAATTCACAATAGATAAATAAAAAAGAGAATAAGTTGGTACTAATTTTACCATTTTGGCCATGTAATTTGTAGAATTTTAGGTATTTTAGGATTTTTGTGTATGTATTTTCGTAAAAATTTATAATATTATTTTGAGAAAATATTATAGGCTATTATTTGCCTTCACAAGTAAAAACTTCTAGATCTGTCACTGCTATTACGTACATGTGCCCATGCAATTAAAATATTCTCAGCATAAAAGTATTGGTCCCCCAATTCAGGACGCGTTTATCCTTTGATAGTTGCAGGCACTGAAATCAGCGCATTAGCGCTGTCGCTATCATCTGACGCGGAATCTTCAATGCTTTAGCATTACAAAGCTACATCACACTAGCAAACAAGTTAAAACGCAAAATGGGGCACCAAATAACCAAATGATCACAAATCAGAATATATTCCTTTATTTACACTAAATAACTGATTTTAACCAATTAATCAATAATATTACTTTAAAACTCTCAATAATTTAAGAGTAGAAAGCATAAATAACTCTTATAAATAAGAGTTATCAGAAGTCCTCGTCAATGAGGAATTGTTTTGGTTCCAAAAGTCTAGAGTCAAATGAATTGAGCATGGGGATTGGAACGCTAAAAAATTTCATGGGGTCACGACGATTGGTCGTAGGAGAAAGAAAGTTACTTTTTCTAGGATGATAATGCGACTTGGATCAGTGAACCGATCATCTTGAAAATCTTGCTACGAACTACTGCATGAACATTTTCCAAGAAGATGGGGTGTAGCTTTCCCCAAGCTAACTGAGGAGGATGCCCGTGACTTGGGTTGTGTTGTGTGTATAGAGGAATTGTGGTCCATGGTCAAGAGCATGGGTTCTTTTATAGCTCCTGGCCCATATGGTTTTCAGGCTCTGTTTTATCAGTTTCAATGGGAAGTGGTGGGGGCCTCTCTTCTTCATCTTTTCCAACATGTTTTATTCAACTAAGATTGTGTTAGGGGCATTAATCGCACTCTCATTTCTTTAGTCCCTAAGGTAGATGTTTCCACCTGCATGAAGCAGTTTAGGCCTGTCGGGTTGTTCAATGTGTCGTATAAAGCTATCACCAAGGCGGTTGCCCATCGGATCAGATACTTTATTCCTGATTTTTTGTGGCCAGCCCAATGTGCCTTTATCCCCCAAAGGCAAAGCCAATACAACATTGTCGTGGCTCGAGAGATCCTTCACTCCAAGTTGTTGCTAATGAGTCTTTTGCGGAGGCTAGCAGGGAGGAGGCCTTGATAAAACTAGAGTCTTCTTCTCCAAAAATGTTAACTAGGAGAGTAAGCAGAACATTAGCAACACACTGGGCTATCTCTCTACTGAAGACTTGGGTAAATACTGTAACGCCCCAAAAATAATTGGCTAATTATTTAATCAATTAAAGGGAATTAAGTTGTGGGAAAAATATTAGAATTAATTAATTTGGAGTTTTATTATATTTAGGAGGTGTTTAAGTGATTAGGAGTGGTGGAAGTAATTGAGGGGGGGTGCAAATAAGAGGCCATTAGTGGGCCTAGGGTTAAATGAAAATAAAAGAAATGAATTGAAAGAGAGAAAGAGGGATCGGCTGAGGGAGAGAGACAGAACCAAGAAAAGAAAGAAAGAAAAACGTGAGAGAAGAAAGAAGAGAAGAAAAGAAGAGAGGGCGCGACCGTGAGAGAGAAGAAGGAGAAGGAAGGGATCGCGAGTAAGAGAAGAGCTGCTGCTGTGTGTACGTGGTGCTTCGTGAAGGGGGTCTTCATCTTCTCCAAGTTGCTAAGGTAAGGGGAGTCTCGCATTATAAGGGTTTATATAATGGTTAGTATGTAGGAGGGTAGTTCTATGATGCCTAGGAGGTATTTGTTATTATGTTTGAATGAAATAGGATGTTTGAATGTGTTGTTAAAGTCGTTGGTTGTTAAATTCGTTTGATGATTGAGGATGTCTAATTGATTGATTTGGTGTGTATTGTTGTGTTTGTAAAATGTTGAGATGTAGTGCGTAACACTGTTTCGGTTTTCGTGAAACTGGGACTGTTCGGCCAGTCCAAAAATTTCGTGTTTAATTGTTCGTGAAAATAGATTTCACGCCGGTCGTTTTGGTGCCGGTTTCGTTCGATTTGGATTTGTGTAGCTCTAGTTATAGGCTCCACAAGTTAGGTTAATAATCTGGGAGCATTCTGGACATAGGTTCTGTATTTTTAAAACTGGAAACCTTTCGTCTATCCAAAAATTATGGGACATATTTTGTTAGGAAATAGACTTAACTCTGGTCATTTTGGCACTGGTTTGGTTAAATTTGGATTTGTGTAGCTTAAGTTACGAGTCTCCAAAGTTAGGTCAAATTTCTGGAAGTAATCTGTGAATAGGTTCGGTTTTTGCAAGTTTTGTGTTCTCGATTGAATTCCGTTTTGAATGATTCTCGTTTAGTTAGAAAATAGACTGAATTCTCTACAAAGTAGGCACCGGTTCCACCGAATTTCATTAAGAAATGAGAAAGAAAAATTGGTCGCAAGTTGCGTAAGGAATTCTGTCTAAGTCGCTGTTTTCCAAATGTTGCTGCTGCTGTTTTGTATAAGAATATTGTTGCTGTTGCTGTTTTTTATAAAATACTCTTGCTGTGCTGTTTTCAGAAAAATGCCCTTGCTGTGCTGTATTCAGAAAAATGCCATTGCTGTGCTGTTTTCAGAAAAATGCTCTTGCTGTTGCTGAGTTGTTTTTACCGCTGTTTTGCAATTTAATGTTGCTGTCTTCGAGCTGTTTTTACTGCTGTTTCTGCAACCTAATGTTGCTGTTTTAAACGATTTTTGCTGCTGTTTTTGCAAATTGATGTCACTGTCTTCATGTTGTTTTATTGCTGTTTTATAACAGAACATGTTGCTATATTTTTGAAATAAATGGTGTTGTTTCTACACTAGAATGTGTTGCTGTTTTTGAAAGTAATAGTGCTGTTTTTGCACTAGAATGTGTTGCTGTTTCCTCAAATTAAAGTGTGCTGTTTGTCACAATTTAAAGTGCTGTTTTCTTAAAATTTAAAGAGCTGTTTTCTTCAACTTAATTGGTGCTGTTCCCTTATATTTAAAATGTTGTTCCCTCAATTTAAATATGTTGTTTACTCAAATTTAAAGTGCTGTGTTCTTAAAATTAAAATGTTGTCTTCTTGAAATTAAAGGCGTTGTTTCTTGAGTGTAAAGGTGCTGTTTCGTCATAGTTTAAAGTGCTGTTTTCCCTATCTCCAAGTGGTTGTAGTTACAATAATTTCTGCCGTCCTTATGTTGCGATGTCCAATGTATATGACTAATGATAAATATAACGACGTGTCAATTGTGCCAAGTTACCTATGATGATGATGTGGATGTGATGTGAACGTGTTGTGTCGATTAAATGATGATGTAAAGTTGATGTGAGTGTGTTGTGTGCTGATTAAATGATGATGCGAAGTTGATGTGAGTGTGTTGTGTGCTGACTAAATGATGATGCGAAGTTGATATGTGGGTCTTTATGACCAAAGCGATGATAATTATATTGTTGGGTCGGTTATGGCCAAAAGCGACGTTGATGAAGTTGTGTCATGATATATGACTTGTTGATGCTGTTGATTGATTTGGTGAGTGATGCATAGTGTCCCATACATGTCATGCTGCATTTATTGCGACGATGTGGGGAGCGGCCGGAGCTATGCTCAAAGCGACGATTGTGCCCTCAAGGCTTATTTTGGTGATGGATCCTCATGCATATACCCGGCGACGTGGGTTGCATTTTCATACATATGCATAAAGACAACGTAGTTCTTGTTGATGTGCTTTTGATGTTGTTTGCCGATGTTGTTCTGTGATGGTTGAAATGCGACGTTAAGTGTGCTATGGTAGTTATAGATATTGTCCTCTAATATATTGACTATTATATATGCCTTTATGATGTTAGAAGACTCGCCTTTTTCTGTTTGAATGTTACCTCTACGTGGGTAACGTGCAGGTAGACGCGTGTGAAGGACTTTTCTTCCTTCCTCTATCGAGTCGTGTCGTTTGCTCTGATACGTAGCACCTGGGGGGAAACGAACGTTAATTTTTAGTTGTCTTATTATGACTGTTGCCTTTACTATTTGATGTTCCTTTGAAACCGTTTTATTGGAGACGTTTGAGATGACATTTTGAGAGGTTGTTTTATTTCTGCTACGTGATGATTGAACTTATAAAGTGCTACATATTACCCTTCTGTTAAATGGCGATTTTGAACTTTTGGATTTGCGAAATGTCGAATGTGACGCCCCTTGCATGCTTAGTTTTTTTTAAAAAATTTCCGCACTCTGATGTTACTAAAATAAATGGGTAGAAAGGGGTGTTACAAATACCCTGGTATATCCATCCTTCAAAAAAGATTTACCTGGGGTACGTTTCAATTCATTCTTGATAAGGCTAAGCAACGCCTCAACTCTTGAAAGGCTAAACACCTTTCTATGGTTGGATGGGTGAATTTGGCCAAATTCGCGATTTAGGCCACGCCCACCTTTGTCATGCAAGGTTCATGTGTCCCCAAAAGTGTCTGACGAAATTGATAAACATTGTAGAGCCTTATCAGGGGCTCCGGCCGTCCACTTTGTTAACCAATTCTTCTTACTTAAGAATAGTTGGAATCTTTTTAAGAATCTGAACACCTTGTGGGTCTCTTTAGTCCGGCACAAGTATAAATGTGGTGTCTCTGGCTTCCCAAAAATCAACACTTGGAGGCCTGGTTTGAATCTTTGGAGAGTTACTTGCTCCACTTAGAGCACTTTCACAGATAACCTTGAGTGGAGATTATGTAATGGGTACTCAATCCATCTCTGGAAAGACAGTTGGCTCCCTGGATGTGGGCACAATTACAGTGCTAACCTTGCTATGGATAATAGTAACATTAATACCTTTATTACAGAAAGTGGGTAGTGGAACTTATCCAAATTAAGGAATATTGACACTGCTACCCTAAGTTGCATTACCACACCCCTCAATAGGAAGAACGAAGATGACACTTTCATGTAGGGAGTAAGTCCGAGAGTGTGAGGCGCCATTTCACCACTGATCCCAATGCCGTATTTGTGGGCTGATGAGGGGTCTATGCTTCATTGCTTCCACGACTGCCAACGAACTACGTCCTTACTGTTCAACCTCAAAGGTAGTGTTATTCCCTACTTTTTCACTAATATTAGTTGGTCTTCTTGGTTCAACCTGCCAACGAACTGCGTCCCTAAGTGTTATACCGCAATTTTGTCCGCATTCTTTTTATATTGTTAATTTCATTTTTGATTTTGGTAATTTCAGTAGTTAGAGGTCCTTGTGAGACGACCAAGGTTACTTACCTTGTTAGTATATTTTATATCTCTTAATTATTTTGATCTGCGTACGACTATTGACCAGTCTCACTCGCGATGGAGATGGACAGTTGCTCTTCGCCTTTACTCACAAACTCGAACCTTGTTCCACCCTTGAAGGTGACTGGTGGGCGGTGTATCACGGTCTATGTCTCGTTTGAGGAAAAGTGCATCGAAAGATTGAAGTGTGATCTGACAGTAGACAACGATTGAGATGATTCAAGGCGTGACTCCAACTCTTCAATCTCTGGAACGTCTTGTGAAAGACATTATGGATATTTCTTCGGAGTAATGTGATCTTGTATGGCGCCATATACCTCTAAAACACAATGGTCTGGCAGATATTTTAGCCAAGCACAATATTAATGCCACAAAAACTTGTATTATTTACGATAGTGCACCCCTCTTTCTGATTTAGGCCCTTATGGGTGATGGAGGTGGATGCTTAAACCCTTTCGGCTAGTTTCTGTTGGGATCTAAACCCTTTTGGCTAGTTCCTAGTCGATTATACCAAAGAGATTGTAGAGTGAGTGTGTGAGGTGATACAGTGTAATTCACTAGGGGTGGGGAAACATTATTGAGGGATGAAACAGACTTGAAACTGGTACTGTATAGAGGATATATGCCACTGGCAGCTACTGGACCTTGAAGGAGAGGAGCATTATCAGTCTGTGATTTCACAACATAGTGGAATGGGTGAATTTGGAAATAACAGTTATTATCATAAGCATATTTGTGAACATGATTAGATCTTTAGTGATTGAAGGAACATGTAAAATATCTTTGAGATGTAATTGAATTTTAGGACTAATAGGAGATGAAAAGGACTTAGAGCTAATGGAATGAACAAGCAAACCTTGGCCATTGCCTAGAAATACATTTTCTAGGTGAGGAGGGGGCAGCATTCCAGTGTTGTTAGGTGTTGGCTGGGAACTCACATTGTTTGTGGCACCCTATATCAAAGAAAGGAATAGGCGCAACAGGCACAGTAGGGATAGTAGCATTGGTAAACATAGCTTGAGGAACAGGCGCAACATGCACAGTAGGGCTGCCCTTTTGGAGCGTCCCGAGCATTGAAGCGATGATAACAAATGGATGCATCATGACCATACCTGTAGCAGACTTGGCACTGAACATTTCAACGGCCAAAGCCACGGCCAAAACGGCCACTGTAACACCCCATTTTCTACCCGGTATTTAAATAAAAATTATCAGAGTGCAAAAATTGTTTTTCAACAAATCCAAACAGGATGCTACATTTCTTCGAACAAACATCAACAACATAATAGAATTCCTTTTATAAATCAAAGAAAATACGTAACACTTAACAATGGAATGGGATTCCCAAAAACATATTATTCAGTCCACATGACAGAAATCACATCGTCTCGCAGCGGAATAAAATTAAAACTCAGCACACAAAATCCAGTCTCAACATAAAAATCTCAAATAAAAATGTTTAACATCTCAAATAAATAAACAAAGGAAAACTAGCGCCCATCCCCTGAGTGTTACGTATCAGAGCACTAGACCGACGCAGGAATGAAGAATAACAGCCTTCACTCATGGTTACCTGTAGTAATAAACAACGAAGGGGTGAGTCTAAACCGCATAATAAGGCTTATAATAAGCGGTATGCTAAAGTATAAGGACTACACCAATCACAGCAGCACATTTATATTTTATACATACACAGCAACATTTCCAACTGATAAATAAACATCAACATCCGCAATATATAATTGTCACACAGTCATATCGTACACCAAACAAAGTAATTATCAATGATGAGCATGTGTGTAAGCAGTGCAGAATGCATGTGGTACCATTATCACTTCTCATTAGCCAATTGGGCACGTCGCGACCGCAGCCGAAAAATAACGTCAAGACCGCAGCCTAAAAATGCATCGTCAAGACCGCAGCCTAATGTATGCATGTGACTCCATGAACAAATCAGCAAACATAATTTTTCACGACCACAAGTCACACACATCATCATTATAAATCACAACGTCAAGACCGCAGCCTAAAATCATCACCAACATTTTTGGTCCGTAGACCCACCATCATTTTACCACACCACTATCAAAATACAAGTGTCCAGCAACTTTCAGCCAAATTAATTATTTTTCACATTACAGTAGCACACACAGATAGAGGACTGAACGAGCTTCGAAACGCATTTTGAAGCACTTAAAACGGACACCCGAGTCAAAAGATATGTCAAAAACAAATTTGGGACAAAACTGAGACACGTGCTGAAAATGGCTCCCAGGCGCTGGGCGCCTAGCAGGGAACAACAGCACACAAAAACTGGCGCAGGGGGATCCTGGCGCCCACAAAAAACTGGCGCAGGGCGCCCAGCGCCCAGACACAGAAACTGGCGCAGGGCGCCTGGCGCCTAGACACAGAATTGGCAACACAGCGCACCTAAGCAACATCCACCAAGACAACTCCAAAATGACACATGCAAAAATAAAACCACTCAAGCCAAAACGTTTGAAATTGAATTTGGGCAGGCAAATACAAAAGATGGCACGGTAAAATATGCCCAGAATTTGAAAATGCACTTAACACACCCCATATACGCACACAAACAACACCCAGTGGGACAACTCCAGAATTACACGTGCAAAGATAAAACCACTCGAGCCAAAATGTTTAAAATTGAATTTGGGCAGGCAAATACAAAAGATGGCACGGTAAAATATGCCCAGAATTTGAAAATGCACTTAACACACGCAACATGGCTCCCGGGGGAGGGGTCCTCAGTGGCATTTCAGGATATACAGTCTAGTAACCAAAACTCAATCATAACAACATCCCAACAACATGATTACTCAGAAATATAACTCGGGAACACAAACCGGGCAGCCCAATTTAGGCGCCACTGCACCAAGGCAGCAACACTGAAACACAGCAGAAAGGCAACAGGCTAGACAGCACTGGGCGCCATGGGCGCCACTGGCAGCAACACAACGCAACACAGAATAATTACAAGGCGCCATGGGCGCCGAACCAGCAACAGCCAACACGAAAATCATGACATGGGCGCCTAGGGCGCCATGTCCAGCAACATCAATTCAGCAACATAGTGGCTGGGCGCCTTGGGCGCCACATCCAGCACCACAACCAAACATGAATTTCATCAACATCATGGCAATTGACACACACATAGCGAAAAATCAATATTCACAAAATCAATCATGTATCAAATTTAACAATTGGATTATGAAACTAATGGCATAAACCCTAAACCCTCACATATGACCCATTCTAAGTCCTATTATAAGGTAAGACCCACCCTTACCTTGATTTCACCGAAGACGAGGTCCTTCCTACGGAGTCACCAACAAAACCACAGCAACAGCTCTTCTTTTCCTCTTCCCCTTGTGCGATTCGCCCTTCTCCTTTCTCCCTTCTCACTCGCGACTTCCTCTTCTCTCTTCTCCTTTCTTTTCTTTCTTACGTTTTCTTTTTCTTTTCCTCTTTTGCCCAAGTGATGCGAATGCATCACACCCCTAAGCTCCTAGGAGCCTTAGCTACCGGGCTTGGGCTTCTTCTTGGGCCAAATTTGCCATTCCTAAATTATTTATACTACTCCCTTCAATTATAAAAATAAAATAACATATTAATAATTTTAATATATTAATAAATATGCAACACTTAAATAATTTAATCAAATAATTAATTAAATTATTTTGGGTGTTACAACTCTCCCCCGCTTAGGAAATTTCGTCCTCGAAATTCTTACCTGATTCAAACAATTCTGGATAAGACTCCCGCATCTTACTCTCCAGCTCCCAAGTCATACTTTCACCAGCAGCTCCTAACCAAACCACTTTCACCAAAGAAATCTCCTTCCCTCTCAGAACCTTCACTTCTCTATCTTCAATCCGCACCGGCATAGTCTTCACAGTGAGATTATCCCGTACCTCCACTTCATCCATCTGAATCACATGAGACGGATCTGGAACATACTTTCGAAGTTGTGACACGTGGAACACGTCATGCAAGTTCGAAAGATTAGGCGGCAAGGCCACCCTATAGGCAACACTTCCAACCCTCTCCGTAATCTGATACGGACCAATGAAACGGGGAGTTAACTTCTTTGATTTCAAGGCACGCCCAACACCAGTCACCGGAGTGACTCTCAAAAATACATGAGCACCGGCCTGAAACTCTAAGTCCTTCCTTCTCTTATCATGATAGCTCTTTTGTCGACTCTGCGACGCCTTCATCTTCTCACGGATTAATTTTACCTTCTCAGTGGTTTCTCGCACAATCTCAGGCCCTAACACTGCACTCTCTCCAGATTCATACCAACATAACGGAGTCCTACATCTCCGACCATACAGTGCCTCAAACGGTGCCATCCCAATACTAGAATGATGACTATTATTATAGGTGAACTCAATCAATGGAAGATGAGAATCCCACGAACCTCCTTGCTCAAGAACACATGCCCTCAACAAGTCCTCTAACGACTGAATAGTCCTCTCCGTCTGACCATCTGTCTGCGGATGATATGCGGAGCTCAACCTCAACTTAGAACCCAAAGCTTCTTGCAAACTTTTCCAAAATTCAGAAGTGAATCTTGGATTCCTATCAGATACAATACTAAGCGGAACGCCATGCAACTTCACAATTGTCTTGATGTAGATCTCTGCCAACTTTGGAACTGGATAAGTGATATTAATTGGTAAGAAGTGAGCAGACTTCGTCAACCTATCCACAACCACCCATATAGCATCAAAACCCCTCACAGTATTTGGCAAGCCAGTCACAAAATCCATGGAAATGCTATCCCATTTCCATTCCGGAACTTCTAATGGTTGCATCAACCCCGCAGGCTTCTGATGCTCAATCTTTGACTTCTGGCAAGTCAAACAGGCATACACAAACTGTGCCACATCCTTCTTCATACCAGGCCACCAGAACAACTTCTTCAAATCTTGGTACATTTTCGTAGCCCCTGGATGAATACTCAACTTGCTCCTATGGCTCTCCTCAAGAATCACTCTCTTCATCTCAGCATCATCAGGAATACAGATCCTATCCCTGAATCTCAATACACCTTGGGAATCTAACTTGAAATCTCCATTCACAGCTTGATCATTCGCAACTAACAAGTCCACCAACTTTACATCTGATTTTTGGGCTTCTCGAATACTAACCAAAAATTCATTGCCAATCTTCAACATTCCCAATCTGACACTCTGCGGTGTCACTTCACAGACTAGACTCATATCCCGGAACTGCTCAATCAACTCTAACTCTTTAACCATCATAGCCGACATATGCAAGGTCTTCCGACTTAAAGCATCCGCCACGACATTAGCTTTGCTGGGGTGATAGTTCAAGCCGAAATCATAGTCCTTCAGCAATTCTAACCAACGTCTCTGTCTCATATTTAACTCCTTCTGGTCAAACAAGTATTTCAAACTCTTATGGTCACTAAACACTTCAAATCTAGTACCATACAAATAGTGCCTCCAAATCTTCAGCACAAACACAATTGCAGCTAGCTCCAAATCATGAGTAGGGTAGTTCTTCTCATGGGTCCTCAACTGTCTAGACGCATAAGCTACTACCTTACCTTCTTGCATCAACACACCTCCCAAACCCATCTTGGAAGCATCACAATACACCACAAACGGTTGATCCGGAACAGGTGTGAACACTCAATTTTTACCGGTATTTTTCAGTTTTTCGAAAAAATTACAAAAAGTAGTCGCTTTTTGGGTATTTTTGGGTTTTAGTTTTTAGCTACTATGCGAAAGCAATTTATGTCTCCTCATACCTCGTTTTGACGATCCGAACGGTGAAAGTGGAGACATATGTAACACGAACCTGCTGTCGGAAAACGAAGATGATCCAACGGTTAACGAATCCGGAATCGCACCTTTACGGTAAGAGGTTTGAGAAAAATGGACCAAAAACTGCAGCTATTGCGAAGGCAATTTCACTCTCCTCATACCTCGTTTCGACGATCCGAACGGTGAAAGTGAAGATATATGTCTCACGAACCTACTGTCAAAAAATGAAGACGATCCAACGGTTAACGAATCCGGAATCGCGCTTTTACGGTGACAAGTTTGAGAAAAACGGGAATTGTGTTCTCTAAGTGGGAATTGCTTTCTCTATCTTGTTTTAGTCCCACATTGCTTGCAAGAAACAACAACCCTATAGCAATTGACTATAAAAGAGGTTGAGAGGTGAAGGTTTGAGAGGGAGGATCATTGGCGGGTTAAGTGATCTTTTGGGTCAAGCCCTTGCGGCCCATTTCACTAAAATCCATGTCTTTGATCATTTAGTACGTTTTGAGTCGGCTTTCCGATTCTCAAAGCGGTTTTGCGGTTTTGGGTCAAAATGGTCCAGATAGGAGCCCGGTTTGCGGTTGACCTGGTCAGACTGCTCGGGCCGGTTCGGCATTCTTCGTGTTAAGGTTAGTCTTGTATTTATCTATTTTGTTTTGTTTTGTTTTTTTTGTTTTTTTGCTTTTGTACATATTTATTTATTTATTATTTATTTTTGTATATATCTATTTATCTATTTATTTATTTATTTATGTACATATTTATTGATTAGTTATTTATTTCTTTAGTTTCTTTTTGTATATCTTTATTTTATGCTTGATATAAACTCTAGGGTAGAAGACTATTATTTTCTGTATATGTGTTTGTTTGTTTTGCAGCTAGGGGGTATATTTAACTTTTTGCTCCTACACACACTCCACTATCACACTTCTGCACACATGTGAGAATAGTCCTATACCCGGACTAGAGGATAACCTAAGTTAGAACGAGACTGCGTAGTGATGGCCTACTGGATGTGCGTCCTGTTGGGTGGTCACGAAAGTCTCACCTAGAGTTTGGTCCCTCTTGAGAATGCTGGCACTCCTAATAGCTTGCCTATTGTTGTTGATCAGTGTTCTTAATTGGGGTCGTTGGCTCTAGGAACCTTATTTAGGATTCTATAGAGCTACCTTTGAGAGGTTCACTTGATAGAAAAAGCCTTAGATCTATTCCCAAAGGGACCCCTCTAGGACACAAAGGAGCTTAATACTTTTGCATTCAAGCAAACAATAATACAACTCCCTTTTTGCAAACTGCACCCCATTTTACTATCGCACCCTCTCTTCTCGTTTTTATTAATTTCTTTTACAAAAAAAACCTATGAAATACATGAATAATTCACTTAATTCCCAAAAAATATAAATAGGGGACTAAGTCGACTGTACAGTCGGGTTAGTCTGCTTTTTTAGGTCACTAATGAACCGTTACGGATCATGTCCTAAAATCCCTATTTAAAATGAACTTTTTTTAATTAAAATTAACACCAACACATTTCTTCCCACAAATCAAATTCTCAAAATAGGGGACTAAGCCGACTGTACGGACGGGTTAGTCAGCGTTCTAGGATGAATGAGCCGTACGGCTCAGGAATCCTAAAACCCCGATTCCGATAAAATCAAAGCAACACACTTCAAATCATTTTTCCAAACTCCAAAAACTCTATTTTCCGAAAATAGGGGACTAAGCACTAGTGGAAAAAAGGGTTTTAAAGTCGGATATTTTGGGCTTTTAAAGTCGGATCCTAATCCGACTTTAACCACGTCGACTTAGTAAGTTTGAAATTTTAAAGTCGAGTGGGCATCCGACTTTAAAATCCGGTTTTTAAGTCGGATAAACTCATACATCCGACTTTAAAGGTTTGATTATATTCTATTTTTGGCCTCTCTAGAACACATTTAAAGTCGGATTGATATTAATATCCGACTTTAAAAGCTTATTTTTAAGTCGGGTATAAAGCCGTATAGAGGAATATCCGACTTTAAAAGTAATGTTTTTTTTTTGGTTCATCCTTCCTATACAATTATTTAGACAATATAATCAATATCTACTTCATTCAAAGAAAAGAAATTTACACAGAATTAAAAGGTGGAAGAATAAAGACAGAATTTCCATAACTATATACATTATGAAGATTATACATTATGAAGATTAGTGGGAAAATGGTCATGTTATGTATTAAAAACTGATCATCTACATTCATTAACTTCATTCTACTAATGGACAAATGTCCAAGTCTAAAATGCCAAAGAGCTGATTCTGGAAGTCTCTCAGTGCTTCCTTCTTCATTGTTGACAGCATTCACCTTCTTGTCTTCAATCTTCAAATATATGAGTCTTCAAATCCTGAATTTCACAGTTAAGGCCACAAAATGCAACTTTAATGTTAGCAATCAATAACTTTGGGACTGATATGAGATTGAGTGTGAAGCCTGGGACATATAGGACATTTGTGATAGAAAAATAATGGGAAAATTCAACTGTGCCACAGAATTTGGCAACTGCATAGCTACCATTTGGTAGTCTAATATTAATGGGTTTAATTGGAAAGTAGTTTTTGAAATAACTGAGACAAGAACAGATGTGATCAGTTGCTCCGGAATCAATAATCCAAGAGCCAAGACAAGAATTTAAAGCACAAACAAGAGGTAGAATACCTGAATGATATCTATCAATAGATACCATATTCACAGAATTGGAACTAGATGCTGTAACAGTGCTTTGCTGTAGCAGAGTGAGCAGCTTGTCGTATTGTTCTTGGCTTATCCCAATCTTAGCCTCTTATTGTTGTCCTGCACCTTCTGAACCACCATTTACAGAATTTGCAGAAGAATTTTTCTGCCAATGAGGAGGTACACCATGCTTTTTGTAACATGTATCAACTGTGTGACCAATCTTGTCACAATATGTGCACACCTTGCTGTTCCTGTTACCATAACCAGAACTATATCCTCCTCTACCTCTTCCTTGTCCTCTTCTAGTATCAACACTTGCAGCTAAAATCTTGCTATCATCATTGTTTCCAAATTGTCTCTCATGTTGAATAACCATAGAGAAGATTTTATTGATGCTAGGCAAAGGAGTCATTAATAAAATCTGTGACTTAATAATAGCAAAATTATCATTTAAACCAGTCAAAAATCTGATAGTTTTGCTTAATTCATGGTGATTTCGTGCCAATTGAATTCCAGTTCTGCACATTGAACCTTGTTTTAAACTGTAAATTTCACTTTGTAACTCAGAAATACGAACTAGATCTCCTTGTGAAAAACGTTCTTTCAATTCTTTCCACACATCAATTGCATTTTCAAGGAAAACAATACTTTGCCCTATTGATTCAGCTACTGAATTCATTATCCAAGAATGAGCAAGCATATTACATCTACTCCATGCCTTAAAGTTAAGGTGATCAGGATCATGTACCTCGATGGTTCCATCTACAAAATCGAGCTTGTTCTTGCCTCCAAGAGCCCTTCTCATGGACCTTGCCCAGCTGTGATAATTGCTTCCATTTGCATTCAACACGGGAGTGACAGTAACAGATCCAGGTCCATCACTTGGATGAACAAAGAAAGGACTTGTTTGATCCACAGTACTGAGTTGATTATGATGATTTTGATTGTTGTTTGGACGAGACATCTTCAGAAATAAAAGGAAAATGATGAAAAACAGCAAGGTATGCAGAGCTATGAGAGCTCTGATACCATATTAAAAACTGATAATCTGCATAATAATGAAATGCTCCAAGAGCAGAGAGAATAATTGATCAATGGAAGAGAAAATGGTGTACTTCATTGATGAATTTATTTGATTACAACAGTACACAATATATAGGTGAGATGAGAGAGCACCATAGTACATAGTACTCCACATTACACACGATAAAAGCCAGGAAAAAATCTAGAAAATGAAATGTGTTTTTCTCTCCTAAATCATAACATAATAATGTCAACTAAAACCAATCCAAGATTCCAAATCAACATAAAACAAAACAGTATCAAATCACTACAATTACAGGATTCAAAAAAAAAACAAAGAATTAATTATACGCAAACAGCATGATCAAATTCAATTAGGACAACAATTTTCCAAAGCTAAAACAACAAAGGCTCTTATGAAAACAAAATCTAAAAGTTACCGCAATAGCAGCCAGCAACAATAGCAAAATTAGCAGCATAGTTAGCAGAAACATTAGCAAGACCAAGACTTTTTCTATGCTTTGAGATTAATCCTGCTCCAGCACCAGTAACCCCTGTTCAAAACATTCACAAAGATCAATGATAACACTACTTCTTTGACAGTACATGTGACTTGGATGCTATTTCACAAGTTTATGTCAACTAGTTCCACCATCAATTGAAGCATACTTCTGATTCTGCATCACCAACCATCAGTGGCAGTTGGCAGCAAGTATAAAATGCTTGTTTCATAGGACTTTTATAAACTAGGACTTTTATAAAATGCTTGTTTCATAGAACCCTGATTACAGTTTTAAGAACTTTGCAACTCCAACTGATAGAGCAACATATGGACCAAAATGAAATTGAAGACAAAATCAGTTTCCAAATCTGATTTTCAAGATTTTATTCCTTTCAACCAGAAATTGAAGACACGAAGAAGACGAAGCTATCAATTTCAAACTATAAGCCAAATCAGAACAAAGACAAATATATCTAACCTCTCGATCTGGACCTTCAAATCAACTTCCGAATCTGAAATGAAGAAGAAAATGAGATTCAAACTATGAAGCTTCAAGATCTGTAACATTTGAGAACTTCATAAGCTTTTGCACAAAAAGAAAACGAAAAATAAAGCAAAACTATGAAAGATAAATTAGGGTTCACCTTAACAATGAGTAGAGGAAGCCATGGCAGAGAAGAGAGAGAAGGAGAGTGAGCCAAAACCAGAGATGGAGAACGAAGGAAGAGAGGGCGAGAGAAACTGTGAGAACGAGTGAACCTGAGAAAATCACAGAGAATTAGACATTAGCGATTAGGGATTTCTCGAATATGCGCTGAGAAAATGCCGTAATTCGTGTTATGAAAACCAAAATCGCAGAGAATTTCAGATTTGAGAGCTGTGAGAAGATATTAGGCTTCGATTAAGGTGCAACCGAAACAAAAATCGAACGTTTATGCAAGTTCCATTTTGAGGTGAGAAACGATTTCCATGTCAGGTGAGAAGAATAGATCGTGATGATGAGAGCAAGAACCGAGAAGATGAGAGTGAGATCGGAGACGACGATGAGAGAGAGATTGGAGACGACGATGAGAGTGAGATTGAACGAAGACGATGAGATGAATATGGTTCGCGAAGAGGAGAAAAAAATTAATCAAAAATAATAATTACCCATTTAAAGACGGATGTTATTTTTCATCCGACTTCGAAGTTGAGCGCTTGAAATTTTTTCTCAAGTTTATTACAAAATTGCCACCGCGTCCGTATTTTAAGTCGGATATTTTGGCATCCGACTTAAATATACCCATTCTTTTCTTGTTTTTTCACTAGTGAAGCCGACTGTACAGACGGGTTAGTCAGCGTTCTAGGACGGATGAGCTGTACAGCTCAATAATCCTAAAACCCCTATATTAAAAAACATCAACCAACAAAATTTTTCAGAAAGAACTACGTGACTTTTGAGTTCCTCATTGCACCTGAGGATACGTAGGAGCGGGACTTCCCCGTCAAGTCAAAATAAAATTTTCTTAAATTAATCCTTTGTAAATAATTGTTTTTTTTACTAAATCTTATTAAGTATTATTTTTTGGGTAAACAAATAATTAAACGACTTAATAATTCTTGCGCAAATCAAATTTAGGGTAACTGTCTTAGGACAGATGTGCTAGGGGTGCAGTGAAATTAGGTTTTCGCCCCTTCCCTACGCATAACCGACTCCCGAATCCAACCTAGTTACGCAGACCACTAACTCTTAGGTTAGCTTTTTCTCAATTTTTCCTATTTTTAATAAATTGGGTGGCGACTCCTTTAATAAACTAATTTTGAGCCGTCTGCGTCGGGATCACGGTCACGACAGATGGCGACTCCGCTGGGGATGGTGAGAGTCAAGCCTATTTAGTTTGTTTGTGCAAAATGATTATAAGGTACGCTTTGTTTAGCCCTCCTACTTTATTATTTTTTCTTTGTATATATTTCATTTGATATTCTGTTTGACATAAACTCTAGGCTAGAGAACACTTGATATTATTGTCTGGTTGTATTTTTTGGTTAACATGCAGGTTCAATTTGGGTTTTTATTTTTAGGATTTGAGGTTTGTATTCTCCCTTCACACACTACACATACACCGTGAGCACACATTGAGAGTTGAGCTCACACCTGAGCCGCAAAAAAAAAACACATAAGTTAGAACGAGGATAAGTGGGACTCATTTTGGATGTACATCCTATGTGACTTCCATGAATTTCTCATCTGGAGTACGATTCTTCTATGCGGGTATCCACATTTTGGATGTACATCCTGGTGTGTTTAACCTTCTAGAAGAGTACTTGACTCTAGAGACCTTAAATCTCAATAGGTTAGAACAAGCCCATCTTGTGAGTATTCACCATAGAATACATTAGATCTATAGGGCCCAAAGCCCAATAGCATGGGCTAACCAAATTAGGTCACAAAGGGAGCTACTCTATCTCTTACCTTACTCAAAAAAAAAATGAAAAAAATCATATTGCATTTGATGCATAAAAAAAAACATAAAAAAAACACCTCATATTGCATTTCATGCATGAAAGAGCAAAAAAAAATCATGTTGCATTTAGAAGTTCATTTCATGTAAAGACAAAACTAAAATTTAATCGATCTTATTTTCCGCGTGTCATTCATGTGCATTTTGCATTGCATATGTCCTTAGAAAAATTGCATGTAGCGCACATTTCCATTCCATTGTCATTCATCATACTCATTTGTAAAAAAATAAATATAATAATCATTCATCAATTCCTCCATATTTTTCATTTTTTTCTTCGCATGTATGTAAGAATCTTTGCATAAGTAAATAAAAAAATTATCATTGCCATTTGTAAATTTTCATAGCATATTCCCTTCAAAAAGGGCAATTGCATTGCATTTTTTGCATAAAACAATGAAAAAAAATTACAAAACAAATGCATATTGCATCTTAGGATGAGTGCTTGCATACATACCATGCATTTCATAACATCTTGTTCTCTTTGACTGATTCTCATATAGCATAATTTTTTCTCTCTTTAAATAAAATCAATAAAAAAAGAGTTTTGAAGTCATTAAGTCTTCATTCATGTTGAATTTTTGTGCTCGCGTGAATATGGATACCAATCAAGCTTAGACTCATAGAATTAGATCATTCCCTTGAAAGTTGTTGAGAAGATTTGTCATTCGAGGATTAGAGAAGTAAGGTGAGAGGAAAGATATCAGGGAGCACTATATTGGGGCATTCTGGGAAAGATGAAAAAAAAGAGAGACATAAGGTTGGCAATCAGTTCTCGGATAAATAAATAAAAGAGTGGGAAAAGATGATTGTCATTAGCGCTTGTTTAGTCATGTAAGCTTGAAACCAAGTTAACTTAGTTGAAGCTTTACACTAATGGATTTGCATGTATTTAAAAACCCATCTCCATCCTTTCTCCCCGTGTCCCCTTAAAACACCGACCCCTTTTGAGTTCTTGCCTCAAGTGATAATTCTTAAAGCCCTTTTAGTTGCGTCATTCGAGGATGAACCGGTGAGCGAATATCGGATATCAAATGTCCATTTCCCAAAAAAAAAGCAAAGAAAAAAACAAAAAAGAAATCAAAAGAAATGAAGAGCAAAGAATGTGTAAAAGAGTAGATGTTATTTCAAAATTAAAATTTTTCAAACGTGGAATCATGATTTCAAATGAAGAGTGGTCGTCTTTCTCTATCCCAAACAAAATATATCTCTTACCATCCCCTTTGAGCCTGTAACGTCCCTTCACTAAACCCTGGACAATGATCGACACTACAATAGAATTTAGTGCATTCAGTTTTCCAAAGTTATAGAGATGGTGGAAAAACTTCAAAAGAAAAGAAAAAGAGAAAAATGAATAAAGCCCGCAAGACTGAAAGCAAGTATTGTCAGTCTTGGCAAAAATTAGGGCACAAAAGAAAGAGTGATCAAAAAGCAGAAGGGGGTGAAAAAAAAGTAATAAAAATAAATAAAAAAAGTGAATGATATGAGGTCTGGGGAACACAATAGAAAGCTGAATGCACTAAAGATCCTTGATCCATTCCCATAACCCATAACCTAAAACCTTTCTTTGAGCCCCCTATTCATTTGTCTCCCATAGCATGTAACCCATACTCGCAAAACATTTCTTTGAACCTTCTACTCATTTCCTTTCCATAACCCATAATCCATGCCTGTAAAGCATTCCTTTAAGCCTCCAATCAATCCATCCCGATAACCTGTTACTCATGCCCGTTCTTTGAACCTTCTAACCATCTTTCTTCCATAGCCCATAACTCATGCCCGTAAGACGTTTCCTTGAGCATTCTAATCGTCTTTCTTTCATAACCCATAACCCATAGTCACATTACAAGCCTCCAAAATCCCACTCTGATTGATGAATGATCGTTTTCATTTTCTTAATGTTAATTTTGAGATAAATCATTTGCTTCTTTTAAATTATTCTTTGCTCTAATAAAAAAGGAAGTAAAAAAAAATCCCGCTAGATTGAAAACCCGAAAGGGCGGTCTAGGCAAAAATTAGAGAGAATAAAAGAAAAATAAAGCCCGTTAGACTGAAAACCTGCAAAGGCAGTCTAGGCAAAAATTAGGGCACAAAAGGGGAATGAGGCTTACAATGAGAAGCTTATGTAGTTCACTGGGAAATTTCTTCTACTTGGGCCACACAATAGTGTACATTTGGGCAACTTTGTGAAGGATAAGCTTGAGAGTCTCGAGAAAACCCCACACTGGGGCAAGTTTCGTAAGACCTTTAAGAGTCAAATGTTTCTTGTTACATCAGGTAGTATTCTCTCAGGGCAATGTCTTTCACCAGAATGAGGCAAAATCCTTACCATACCCTACATCCGTCAAGTTTGCCACACCAGTGCACTCTTGTGAGCAACAACTTTCACCAGCACTGGGGCAAAACCTGTGTAAGACCCGTCATGAGTCAAAACTTTCTTTTCCACACCTGAGCTGTTTGTAGCGAAATCTTTGCAGGTCCTTTCACGAGTCAAACTTTGTTTGGTACACCCGTGTAGCCTTCTCTTGGGGCAATACCTTCTACTAACACCGGGGCAAAAGTGTTTGCATACCGTGAGTTAGATTTTGCTTGCTACCTCTGGAAGTCTCCCCTATGGTAAAAATTGTTTCCAATACCCAGCCAATTCCCAGCAAGTCAGGCACCTCAAGTAAATGGAATCCCCAATAAACTCGAGGTTGCCATAATACCTTTTTTCCCTACCATCCTGTGCCGCCTTTGTCTTCCCTATGTTTTCCCTCCAAAATACCCTCCACTTTCAAACCAAAAATCCAAACCCAAAAAGTTCCATCTCTTAAATACCTGTGAATCCATGCATGCTCATTAAGTAATGCTTCAAAAATAGTCAACTTGGAATCAGTAATGTGATTTAGAGAGCTAATGACAATCAAAAAAAAAGAAGAGAGAGAAGGTCAAATTTGAGGGTGATTTGCTTGAAAGGAGAGAAGTCGTCATAAAAAGAGAAAAAGGACCTAAGCAAGTTAGCTGTGTTGAGGATAAACTTCCATATGAGGACAAGCTTGATTGGTTTCAAATAAAGCCTGCACAAAAAGAAAAAATTCTCAGTGAATCCAGCTTTTAAGACAAGTGCATCTTAATTTCAACTCAAGATCATGCATAATTCATGCATTTCATGTCATAGTTTGCATACATTTCATGTCCATCCATGCATCCCACTTCATGATTAGAATCATACATTTGTGTTCAGTACTTTGTAAATAAAGTAATAAAGAGAGAGTCCTCCAAAGCAAGACGTGCATTGACACTGCTTTACTTCTCATGCCGACGGTTCAGCCCTGGCATTTCCCTTCTCATCCTCGTGCTATCGGTTCAGTCCTGGCACATTCTATCATGCCGACAGTTCAGCCCTGGCATTGTCTTTTAAATTTCGTGCTAACGGTTCAGCCCTGGCACTGCTTTACTTTTCATGCTAACGGTTCAGCCCTGGCATTGTCTTTTAAATTTTGTGCTAACGGTTCAGCCCTGGCACTTCTTTACTTTTCATGCTAACGGTTCAACCCTGGCATTGTCTTTTATATTTCGTGCTAACGGTTCAGCCCTGGCACAGCTTTACCTTTCATGCTAACGGTTCAGCCCTGACATTGTCTTTTAGATTTCGTGCTAACGGTTCAGCCCTGGCCCTGCTTTACCATTCATGCTAACGGTCCAGCCCTGGCATTTGTCTTTTAAAATTTCTTGCTAACGGTTCAGCCCTGGCATTGTCTTTTAAATTTCGTGCTAACGGTTCAGCCCTGGCACTGCTTTACTTTTCATGCTAACGGTTCAGCCCTGGCATTGTCTTTTAAATTTCGTGCTAACGGTTTAGCCCTGGCACAGCTTTACCTTTCATGCTAACGGTTCAGTCCTGGCATTGTCTTTTAAATTTCGTGCTAACGGTTCAGCCCTGGCACTGCTTTAACTTTCATGCTAACGGTTCAGCCCTGGCATTTGTCTTTTTAAATTTCTTGCTAACGGTTCAGCCCTGGCATTCTCTTTTAAATTTCGTGCTAACGGTTCATCCCTGGCACTGCTTTTAAATTTCGTGCTAACGGTTCAGCCCTGGCACTGCTTTACCTTTCATGCTAACGGTTCAGCCCTGGCATTTGTCTTTTTAAATTTCTTGCTAATGGTTCAACCCTGGCATTGTCTTTTAAATTTCGTGCTAACGGTTCAGCCCTGGCACTGCTTTACTTTTCATGCTAACGGTTCAGCCCTGACATTGTCTTTTAATTTTTCATGCTAACGGTTCAGCCCTGGCATTTGTCTTTTTAAATTTCGTGCTAATGGTTCAGCCCTGGCACTATTTACTTTCATGCTACCGGTCTCGCCCTGGCATTGTCTTTAATTTTCTGCTATCGGTCTCACCCTGGCATCATCTCCGTTGTAATATAGCTTCGACATCGTACTTTAAAAAGGAAAAAAATGGTTTTCAATTCACCTCGACAATCGCATATTTCACCGGTTAAAATTGAGGTTCGTATCTGTACTTATCTCTTACTTTGATAATACGACAAAACATGGAGAACATGGTTTTGTGTGTTATATCGTAAGAGAGTAAGCACAGAGGGGCAACTGTGAACACTCAATTTTTACCGGTATTTTTCAGTTTTTCGAAAAAATTACAAAAAGTAGTCGCTTTTTGGGTATTTTCGGGTTTTAGTTTTTAGCTACTATGCGAAAGCAATTTCTCTCTCCTCAGACCTCGTTTTGAAGATCCGAACGGTGAAAGTGGAGACATATGTAACACGAACCTGCTGTCGGAAAACGAAGATGATCCAATGGTTAACGAATCCGGAATCGCACCTTTACGGTAAGAGGTTTGAGAAAAATGGACCAAAAACTGCAGCTATTGCGAAGGCAATTTCACTCTCCTCATACCTCGTTTCGACGATCCGAACGGTGAAAGTGAAGATATATGTCTCACGAACCTACTGTCAAAAAATGAAGACGATCCAACGGTTAACGAATCCGGAATCGCGCTTTTACGGTGACAAGTTTGAGAAAAACGGGAATTGTGTTCTCTAAGTGGGAATTGCTTTCTCTATCTTGTTTTAGTCCCACATTGCTTGCAAGAAACAACAACCCTATAACAATTGACTATAAAAGAGGTTGAGAGGTGAAGGTTTGAGAGGGAGGATCATTGGCGGGTTAAGTGATCTTTTGGGTCAAGCCCTTGCGGCCCATTTCACTAAAATCCCTGTCTTTGATCATTTAGTACGTTTTGAGTCGGCTTTCCGATTCTCAAAGCGGTTTTGCGGTTTTGGGTCAAATGGTCCAGATAGGAGCCCGGTTTGCGGTTGACCTGGTCAGACTGCTCGGGCCGGTTCGGCATTCTTCGTGTTAAGGTTAGTCTTGTATTTATCTATTTTGTTTTGTTTTGTTTTTTTTGTTTTTTTGCTTTTGTACATATTTATTTATTTATTATTTATTTTTGTATATATCTATTTATCTATTTATTTTTTTATTTATGTACATATTTATTGATTAGTTATTTATTTCTTTAGTTTCTTTTTGTATATCTTTATTTTATGCTTGACACTTGAGGTGCTAGTTCAGTGGCAAGAGCTAGCCTTATATCCTCAAGGTGCTGAGTTCAAATCCCCTCGGGGACAGTTGTAAAATGGCCATTAGTGCCACTTTGATTAATAAAAAATTTCCCCCTTCCCCAATTTTAAAAAAAAAAAAAATCTTTATTTTATGCTTGATATAAACTCTAGGGTAGAAGACTATTATTTTCTGTATATGTGTTTGTTTGTTTTGCAGCTAGGGGGTATATTTAACTTTTTGCTCCTACACACACTCCACTATCACACTTCTGCACACATGTGAGAATAGTCCTATACCCGGACTAGAGAATAACCTAAGTTAGAACGAGACTGCGTAGTGATGGCCTACTGGATGTGCGTCCTGTTGGGTGGTCACGAAAGTCTCACCTAGAGTTTGGTCCCTCTTGAGAATGCTGGCACTCCTAATAGCTTGCCTATTGTTGTTGATCAGTGTTCTTAATTGGGGTCGTTGGCTCTAGGAACCTTATTTAGGACTCTATAGAGCTACCTTTGAGAGGTTCACTTGATAGAAAAAGCCTTAGATCTATTCCCAAGGGACCCCTCTAGGACACAAAGGAGCTTAATACTTTTGCATTCAAGCAAACAATAATACAACTCCCTTTTTGCAAACTCCACCCCATTTTACTATCGCACCCTCTCTTCTCGTTTTTATTAATTTCTTTTACAAAAAAACCTATGAAATACATGAATAATTCACTTAATTCCCAAAAAATATAAATAGGGGACTAAGTCGACTGTACAGTAGGGTTAGTCTGCTTTTTTAGGTCACTAATGAACCGTTACGGATCATGTCCTAAAATCCCTATTTAAAATGAACTTTTTTTAATTAAAATTAACACCAACACATTTCTTCCCACAAATCAAATTCTCAAAATAGGGGACTAAGCCGACTGTACGGACGGGTTAGTCAGCGTTCTAGGATGAATGAGCCGTACGGCTCAGGAATCCTAAAACACCGATTCCGATAAAATCAAAGCAACACACTTCAAATCATTTTTCCAAACTCCAAAACTCTATTTTCCGAAAATAGGGGACTAAGCCGACTGTACAGACGGGTTAGTCAGCGTTCTAGGACGGATGAGCTGTACAGCTCAATAATCCTAAAACCCCTATATTAAAAAACATCAACCAACAAAATTTTTCAGAAAGAACTACGTGACTTTTGAGTTCCTCATTGCACCTGAGGATACGTAGGAGCGGGGCTTCCCCGTCAAGTCAAAATAAAATTTTCTTAAATTAATCCTTTGTAAATAATTGTTTTTTTTACTAAATCTTATTAAGTATTATTTTTTGGGTAAACAAATAATTAAACGACTTAATAATTCTTGCGCAAATCAAATTTAGGGTAACTGTCTTAGGACAGATGTTCTAGGGGTGCAGTGAAATTAGGTTTTCGCCCCTTCCCTACGCATAACCGACTCCCGAATCCAACCTAGTTACGCAGACCACTAACTCTTAGGTTAGGTTTTTCTCAATTTTTCCTATTTTTAATAAATTGGGTGGCGACTCCTTTAATAAACTAATTTTGAGCCGTCTGCGTCGGGATCACGGTCACGACAACAGGCAAAGTCAAAACGGGCGATGTTGTCAACCTCTTCTTCAACTCATTGAAGCTCTCCTCACAGCGAGCATCCCACACAAATGCTTTTCCCTTACACGTCAATTGAGTCAACGGAAGGGCTAACTTCGAGAAACCTTCAATAAACCTCCTGTAATAACCAGCTAATCCCAAGAAGCTTCTAATCTCAGTAACTGACTTCGGGCTCTCCCATTGCAACACAGCATCAACCTTGGCTGGATCCACAGCTATACCATTACCAGAGATAATATGACCAAGGAAACCTACTTCATTCAGCCAGAACTCACACTTAGACAACTTCGCATACAACTTCTTTTCTTTCAACACTTCTAGTACTAACCTCAAATGTTCTGCGTGCTCCTCTTCCGTCTTAGAATACACCAGAATGTCGTCAATAAACACAACTACAAACCGATCCAAGTAACTATGGAAGGTACGATTCATGTACTCCATAAATACTCCCGGCGCGTTGGTAACACCAAACGGCATCACAGAATACTCATAGTGCCCATATCTCGTTCTGAAAGCTGTCTTCTGAATGTCTTCATCCTTTACCTTGATCTGGTGATAACCCGACCTCAAATCGATTCTGCTAAACACTTTAGCACCCACCAACTGGTCCATCAAATCATCAATTCCCGGGAGCGGATACCTGTTCTTTATTGTCACCTTGTTCAATTGCCTATAATCGACACAAAGTCTCATACTCCCATCCTTCTTTTTCACCAACAATACCGGAGCACCCCATGGTGACACACTTGGCCTTACAAATTTCTTCTCAAGTAGATCTTCTAGTTGCTTTTTCAATTCAGACAACTCTGAGGCTGACATCCGGTACGGTGCCATAGACACAGGCCTAGTACCAGGTATAAGATCAATAGCAAACTCAACCTCCCTCTCTGGCGGAACACTTGGAATTTCATCCGGGAACACTTCAGGAAACTCACACACTACTTTTAACCCTTCAATGATCGCCTGATTCTCAGCAGACAATGACGCCATCAAAGCAAACAGATGAACTCCCTCTTTCATTACCTTATGCAATTGACCAGCAGGCAACAAAACGGATTCTTCTTCTTCGGGAGGAAGGAAACTCACAGATTTACGAAAACAATTAATATGCACATGGTTAACTACTAACCAGTCCATACCAAGGATGACATCCAACCCTCCCAACGGCAAACAAATAAGGTCAACAAGGAAATCTCTGCCGAAGATTGACAGAGGGCACTTAGCACACACAAGAGAGGTAGTTACTGAACCCTTAGCTGGAGTGTCAATAACCATCTCCCTCATCATAGAAGACAAAGCAAGGCCCAATTTCTTAACACATAAAGCAGCAATAAATGAATGCGTAGCACCGGTATCAACAATAGCAATCAAAGGAATACCATTAATAAAACATGTACCTCTAATCTCATTAGTATCCTCTGATCCTGCGAGAGCAAACACTTTTCCACTAAACTTCTCTTTCTTCGGCTTAGTACACTTGGTACTAATATGACCTACTTCACCACAGTTGTAACAAGTCACATCCTTGCGTTCACAATCAGACGCCATATGCCCCTCTTTGCCACAACGGAAACATACTCTCGTCCCCACCTTGCAATCGAAACTCTTGTGACCAGGCTTTCCACACTTATAACATACAATATTAGCGGGAGCATCTCCCCCACTTGGCTTCTTACTATCAGCATACCTCTGCTTACCCTTACCAGCAGGAACCTCATATGGCTTACCCCGGTTCTGAAATTTACCCCTCTGATCTCTCATGACCTTGGAGTGAGCATTACTATCCTCTTCGAATATCCTGCAACTGTCGATTAAATCAGCGAATACCCGAATCTTCTGGTACCCTATAGCTTTCTTTATATCAGCCCTCAGTCCATTCTCAAACTTAATACATTTTGAGAATTCAGAATCAGCATCAGCATAATGGGGATAAAACTTAGCCAATTCAGTGAACTTGGCAGCATACTCTGTCACTGACATGTTTCCTTGCTTTAGCTCAAGGAATTCTATTTCTTTCTTTCCCCTAACATCCTCTGGAAAATACTTCCGTAAGAACTCTCTACGGAAAATAGTCCAAGTTATCTCCTCATTAGCAGTCTCTAACCTCTGCCTAACCTCCATCCACCAATCATCAGCTTCTTCTGCCAGCGTATGGGAGCCATACCTGACCTTCTGCGCATCATTACAATCCATGACACGAAATATCATTTCAATCTCTTTCAGCCATGCTAGAGCACCATCTGGATTATACTTGCCCTTAAAAACGGGTGGATTCTCCCTCTGGAACGTGGCTAAACTGCGAGTCCCAGCATTTTCAGCACCATTTTGCTGGTTCCCAACAGCCTGAGCCATAGCCTGCAGAGCAGCAGCAAAAGCAGCATCGTTTCTCCCAGCCATTTCAAATTATCACTGCAGCACAAACAGAAATTTAGAACTAATCTAACAATTCTTATTTGTCATAAGACACTATGACAGGACGACTTGGCCGGACAGACCGAACTGCTCTGATACCACTAATGTAACACCCCATTTTCTACCCGATATTTAAATAAAAATTATCAGAGTGCAAAAATTGTTTTTCAACAAATCCAAACAGGATGCTACATTTCTTCGAACAAACATCAACAACATAATAGAATTCCTTTTATAAATCAAAGAAAATACGTAACAATTAACAATGGAATGGGATTCCCAAAAACATATTATTCAGTCCACATGACAGAAATCACATCGTCTCGCAGCGGAATAAAAATAAAACTCAGCACACAAAATCCAGTCTCAACATAAAAATCTCAAATAAAAATGTTTAACATCTCAAATAAATAAACAAAGGAAAACTAGCGCCCATCCCCTGAGTGTTACGTATCAGAGCACTAGACCGACGCAGGAATGAAGAATAACAGCCTTCACTCATGGTTACCTGTAGTAATAAACAACGAAGGGGTGAGTCTAAACCGCATAATAAGGCTTATAATAAGCGGTATGCTAGAGTATAAGGACTACACCAATCACAGCAGCACATTTATATTTTATACATACACAGCAACATTTCCAACTGATAAATAAACATCAACATCCGCAATATATAATTGTCACACAGTCATATCGTACACCAAACAAAGTAATTATCAATGATGAGCATGTGTGTATGCAGTGCAGAATGCATGTGGTACCATTATCACTTCTCATTAGCCAATTGGGCACGTCGCGACCGCAGCCGAAAAATAACGTCAAGACCGCAGCCTAAAAATGCATCGTCAAGACCGCAGCCTAATGTATGCATGTGACTCCATGAACAAATCAGCAAACATAATTTTTCACGACCACAAGTCACACACATCATCATTATAAATCACAACGTCAAGACCGCAGCCTAAAATCATCACCAACATTTTTGGTCCGTAGACCCACCATCATTTTACCACACCACTATCAAAATACAAGTGTCCAGCAACTTTCAGCCAAATTAATTATTTTTCACATTACAGTAGCACACACAGATAGAGGACTGAACGAGCTTCGAAACGCATTTTGAAGCACTTAAAACGGACACCCGAGTCAAAAGATATGTCAAAAACAAATTTGGGACAAAACTGAGACACGTGCTGAAAATGGCTCCCAGGCGCTGGGCGCCTAGCAGGGAACAACAGCACACAAAAACTGGCGCCCACAGAAACTGGCGCAGGGCGCCTAGCGCCCAGACACAGAAACTGGCGCAGGGCGCCTGGCGCCTAGCCACAGAATTGGCAACACAGCGCACCTAAGCAACATCCACCGAGACAACTCCAAAATGACACATGCAAAAATAAAACCACTCGAGCCAAAACGTTTGAAATTGAATTTGGGCAGGCAAATACAAAAGATGGCACGGTAAAATATGCCCAGAATTTGAAAATGCACTTAACACACCCCATATACGCACACAAACAACACCCAGTGGGACAACTCCAGAATTACACGTGCAAAGATAAAACCACTCGAGCCAAAATGTTTAAAATTGAATTTGGGCAGGCAAATACAAAAGATGGCACGGTAAAATATGCCCAGAATTTGAAAATGCACTTAACACACGCAACATGGCTCCCGGGGGAGGTGACCTCAGTGGCATTTCAGGATATACAGTCTAGTAACCAAAACTCAATCATAACAACGTCCCAACAACATGATTACTCAGAAATATAACTCGGGAACACAAACCGGGCAGCCCAATTTAGGCGCCCAGGCACAGGGATCCTGCGCCCCAGGCGCCACTGCACCAAGGCAGCAACACTGAAACACAGCAGAAAGGCAACAGGCTAGACAGCACTGGGCGCCATGGGCGCCACTGGCAGCAACACAACGCAACACAGAATAATTACAAGGCGCCATGGGCGCCGAACCAGCAACAGCCAACACGAAAATCATGACATGGGCGCCTAGGGCGCCATGTCCAGCAACATCAATTCAGCAACATAGTGGCTGGGCGCCTTGGGCGCCACATCCAGCATCACAACCAAACATGAATTTCATCAACATCATGGCAATTGACACACACATAGCGAAAAATCAATATTCACAAAATCAATCATGTATCAAATTTAACAATTGGATTATGAAACTAATGGCATAAACCCTAAACCCTCACATATGACCCATTCTAAGTCCTATTATAAGGTAAGACCCACCCTTACCTTGATTTCACCGAAGACAAGGTCCTTCCTACGGAGTCACCAACAAAACCACAGCAACAGCTCTTCTTTTCCTCTTCCCCTTGTGCGATTCGCCCTTCTCCTTTCTCCCTTCTCACTCGCGACTTCCTCTTCTCTCTTCTCCTTTCTTTTCTTTCTTACGTTTTCTTTTTCTTTTCCTCTTTTGCCCAAGTGATGCGAATGCAGCACACCCCTAAGCGCCTAGGAGCCTTAGCTACCGGGCTTGGGCTTCTTCTTGGGCCAAATTTGCCATTCCTAAATTATTTATACTACTCCCTTCAATTATAAAAATAAAATAACATATTAATAATTTTAATATATTAATAAATATGCAACACTTAAATAATTTAATCAAATAATTAATTAAATTATTTTGGGTGTTACAGCCACGACCACCACGTCCACCCTAAAAACCACGACCAGAACCAGCAACTTAGAATTGTCATTTGGCGGATTGTCAGCAGTATAGTTTGCTTGAGGAGTGACATTCTGCTTGCCTGCAGAAGGCTGCTTGAGTTACGTTTAGCGAAGCGACTTCTTCAACAATCTTCTGTTTGTTGACTCGCTGCTCATGCGCAAGCAATAATACTTTGACTTCATCGAGATCGAACCAATCAACCTTACTGTTAATGAGCCTAACTAGAGATTCATATTCCGAAGGTAATCCTTCGAGATTAACATCCAATTGCTCAGTCATAGTAACCGATTCACCGATTGACATTAGAGAATCAGAGATCGCCTTGATTTTGTTGAGAAATTTAGTAACAGTGTTGGTACCTTTCTTGAGCGTTCGCAACCCAGTTCTCAACTATCGTGCTTGCACCTTGATTTTGGAGTGGAAATCCTGGTGAATCCGATCCCAAAGCTGTCACGTGTGACAGCAGCCGATGACGCTAGGGAGAAGCAAGACAGAAAGCGACAATTGAAGCCACGAGAGGAGCAATTGATCTTGCACCTCCCACGCAGTGAACGCAGGATTCACGTTAGCAGCAAGACGATCTGCTTCGGACAAGTACTGGTCAGGAATTTGCGAAGCAACGCAATAACGGTGAAGACGGTGCGCTGGTTCTACTTGCTGTAGCCACACTAGATAGTTCTTATCATCTAGTTTTTCAGTAAATTTGTAGTTGAAAGTAGCGAAAGCAGTATTCAATGCCGTAGACAAGAGTGCCGGTGATGACAGAGTCGCCATGAGAGACGCACAACGAGCTCAAGGCAGAAGACGAAGATGCAGGATCTACGAAGCCATGGTGGTGGCGAAAAATGCTCTGAATACCATAATAGATTCAGAAATGTGAAAATTGTGAATCTGTTTTCTTGATTTGGAAGAGAGCATGATGCTCTATTTATTCAAGAAGTGCTGGCCCTTCATATTCTACTAAATTAAGTGTTGGCCTTTCCTTTCATATTTTACTGAATTAAATGCTGGCCTTTCATATCCTAAGTTACAACTGAATATTAAGTCTAGGCTACACTTGATATAGCTTTACTATTACAATGTCAAATAGGAGTAGAACTCATATTCTCTATTATGTGCTAATCAAATTTATTTGATAATAGTTTTCTTGTTGAGATTCTAGCTGTAACATTTGGTGAACGTGGTTTATACAAATTGCCTAACCGTGTGAAAAAATTATGTGCTTTGAGGCATCAGTAACACTGGCTAAAGCAGAAGAAAAATCCTTTAGATCTGTCTTCAGTATTTCCTTTTGGAGTTTCACCAGAATCATCTCTTCCAAACATCAATGCACTTGTACCTGGAGATTCTGGTGGCAACACAGTATTCTCAGACGAAGCTATTCCGATGTGTGCAACTGGTTTGGATGGTGTAATTACAGTAAGATATTGAAGAAGCATCTGTATGATTTGACTAAAGTTCGGTCTATCATTCGGATCCTCTTTCCAACATGAAGTCACAATCAGAGCTAAATCCTTTGGGAGATCTTCAGCACTGGGCCTTGTATTCTGAAATAGTAATATATGTATCATGAATCCTTAATATAAAAAAACAACACATTTAGAGATACACTCATGTCAAATTATGGTTCTATCAAATAAAGACTAGAAATAGTAATAAGTACCTAAAAATTAGAAATTATGGTTCACCAATTCCAAATATATTACTACTTTTTGCACTAATCTCCACTTTGGATATCATTTCCTTAACAATGTATGTACTAGTATATGTATCTTATTGAAAAAGGAAATGAAAACCTGAAAATAAACTAAATGGGCCCTACAATAACCCAATGAAATAAGAAATGTACTGCTGTGGCCAATTTCGGTGTAAACGCTACAGCGGTTGCCGATTTTCAAATGTGAGGTTCTTGCACTTTCAAGTTTGGACTTCCAAGTGCAAGCACCAAACTAGATATAAGATAGCAATCACATGTGCAGAAGAAGAGCTTCAAATTAAGGGGGTTTAATGTGTTTCCAGGAAGTAACGCAAAATAATTCAAAAAATTGTTTACAAAAGTGTCAAGAAATTGTCAGCCTTTCCAGAAAATGTAACTTAACAGTGTTACACTTCAACTTCAGATATATCTATATTCGGATGTAGACCATTTGGTAATGGCCATGATTAATATAAGTATGACCAGAATGATGTTTACCTTAAAAGCTGCTGCATATGCTGCCTGAAGATTAGACATACCTTCAAAGGGCAACTTATTATGGATGAGCTCCCACAAAACAATGGCAAAGCTATAGGCATCCACCTTATGATTGTAATGTTTCTTCTCCCCATGTCTTAAAGTGACAGTACTGTAAAGCTGCAATCAAACACAAGAAATGAAAATTACCTATTATGGATCAGCCAACAGAAAGTTAATGAAATATCAAGTTTTTAGTAATCAAGAAATACTTCAGGGGCCATCCAACGATATGTTCCTGTCTCAGCAGTCATCATCTCTGTTAAGGACTCTTCTCTTGCTAGACCGAAATCAGTAAGTTTAACTCTTTTATGATCTGCCGTCAAGATCAAGTTATCTGGCACCAAAGGAGGAAACATGTGATCAGAATCACACTTGACTTTTGATTAGCTGATAGATAATGCCTTATATTAGTATCATTTTATGTAAATTAGAAGGTTTACTTCACACCATAGATATTCTCTATCATCTCAATGGTCTAGAATGTCTGGCCTAGAAATACAGCACCTTATAAGAGAAAGAATGACTATATTGTTCGATAATAGTGTTGCTATCCAAAACCTATGGCATTCAAAGACACTCCCAAGTATAATATACATATATGCATAAACTGCCCGTGAGGCTAACCAAAGCATAGCCCACCAATTAAATATGGACAATATCCAAATATCAATTATGCAACATTTTTAGGTACTTGTTAGTGCTAGTCTTGAAAGTAGATAAATCACGATAGCATGAAACAATGGCATATAGAAAATAGAAAATAGTTACAATCTGAAGTTGATTTTTGTTGAGTACGGCTCATATGCAGTCTCTATGGGGCTATGGGGTTGGGGGTGCGCAGGGGTATTGTTTTAATCAAGACTGAGATGTTATAAGTACCAATTGTAACACTGAAATCCTGTAGTCGCAGACGTAGGCATATTTTGGCCAAACTGCTTTTTCATAAACATGATTTGAATGTTGCATTGATATTTTAACTAATTACATCTGAAATATGGTCATGAAGTATAAATGGTGAACGTGATTTATTTTAGACAACAGCCCTGAGCAAGTATTAAGTAAAAATGCCTCATGCTGTCTACAAAATTCTACCAACTCTATGTTTTCCATTTCCATTATGAGTAGGAGCTACAATCCAAAACAATCTTGTAGGAATACCGGGTTTAAGGTCGCGGTGAATGATCCCATGGGAGTGTAAGCATTCCATTGCTCGAGCAATATCGAGAGCAAAACCAACTACGACATGAATATCTAAGCAATTTGGCCGTATACTCAACAGATACTTTCGCAATGTTCCACCTGACAAAAGTTCAGTAACTATAACCATAACTGGTTCTTTGCAGGCCCCAACAAACTGCAATCAAACAAACATAAAATGCTTTGTGAGACAATTTTTTGGAGTGCCATTTAAAGTCATAAATCTATTTATTGTCAATAACACACAGTAGTCACAAACACTTTAGATCTGAAGACAAAGAATGTTTAGTCCTGTGATAACTAACCTTAACCAGATTTTTGTGTTGAACTCGAGATAACATGGCAATCTCTCTGGCAAACCGAGACTCTCTCCTAGAAATCTCTTCTGGGGTTTCTCCCTTATTAACAATCTTAACAGCAACATTCTGATTTTTATATCTACAATCAGAAAATCCAGCAATAGTAATAAGATAAACAGTCACGACAGACAGTGAATGTAAAAATTGTATATGGGAACTACTTTGAAATTAAGACAAACTTGCCAGTAAATATTAACAAACGATAAGAGGGTGTTTTTATACATAAGGATTGAGAAACCACAATTGAATTAACAGGAAAAGAAGCAAAGAACAAAGAATGAAAGTTGACTTACTTTCCTTCATACACTTTGGCATGAGCACCTTCACCAATTTTAGGCCCAACCAAGAGTTGTTTGGGATCTATGAGCCATTTGGAATCTAAATTGAACTCTCCAACTGAGTGAACCTCATTGCCAGATCCCATTCTATTTTCCCCTCAACTCAAGAAGATGGGAAACTAAGAACAGTAAGTAGCAAAATTCCCCACACAGAGAAAAAGACCATGCCCTTCTCTGCACTACAAGGAACACCTCAAAAACACTCGATTGAATCAAAACTACCAGATAGCAAAGGAGGGAGCTTTCACTTCTGGGTCAAACAAAATAAATGCTTAAATTACAGAACTGCCCTCAAAATAAAGCCCCAAGATGTTAAGAACTCAGAAGCATAAACTATTCGAAAACATATCAAAGATCCAAAACTAATAAAAAAAAGGGTCTGTCAGCAAAAAAAAGAAAGTATCAGAGTGTTCAGAATAAGAAGAATCAGGAGGAAACAACAACAACACCAAAAATAACTAAAGAAAGATCAATCATTTTTTCTCTTTTATGAGATATTAGTGAACAGAGTAAAGGATTGAGGATTGAAGAACAAAGAGAGGCAACAAGATTAAGGACCCGGATGAAGATTTGGGACAAGAAAGAATTGGGGAAATGAAGAAAGTGGATGTTATGGAGAGGGATAACAAGAAAAATTCAACTTTGTTGAATTTCGTTACTTTGTGTGTGTTGAGAGATTTTTCTGGGAAAGTGAAGGAATGGTGTCTGTGTCAGAGAAAAGTGTCACAAGTGGCGGTGGTGTGGTGGTTGTAATGTTTTTCTTTCTTTGGAATAATAAAATAAAAAAATGATGCTGAGAAAAATGGTGTTGTTGGAAGAAGTCTAGATGCTAAGGAAGAGATATCATAATAATCATTTGCACTGGATTCGATACAAGACAAATAGTTGGAATTAAATAAATCAATTAGATTAGATGTAGATTGTACTATTTGAATAACAATTATTGATAAACTAAGACTTTGAGATTAAATATAATAATTAAGGAGGGTTTACCAAATGCGGAAGATCTTGTGACTTCAATCAGTAACACCTCTATTTTTGTGTGAAAAGGTTTAATATTTTGACAGACTTAGTTAATTTCGCATAGTAAATTTGATACTACTATTACTATATTCCAGTTCTCTCTCTCTCTCTCTCTCTCTCTCTCTCTCTCTCTCTCTCTCTCTCTCTCTCTCTCTCTCTCTCTCTCTCTCTCTCTCTCTCTCTCTCTCTCTCTCTCTCTCTCTCTCTCTCTCTCTCTCTCTCTCTCTCTCTCTCTCTCTCTCTCTCTCTCTCTCTCTCTCTCTCTCTCTATATATATATATATATATATATATATATATATATATATATATATCAAGTGAAAACTAGTTATCTCAATGAAAATGAGAAATTAACAATTTACATTACGTCATTAATTACAAGATTTTGTGTGATCTTCAATTAATAAGGAAACAATCACACAAAATCTTGTAATTAATTACGTAATCCAAACCGTTAATTTTAATCTGACGGTTATATTTAAAAGTTATCATTTTTCTATATATAAAAGGAAAAGTTGTATATACATTTTTGTTGGCTTATATATACTTTTTTTTCTATATAAATTAGTATGCATGACATGTGCGCCGCACGAATATACATCTTTTTTTTTAACTTAATTTAGAAGTATTTTATTAATAAAATTTTATGTGTGTGTCTATACATATATATATATATATATATATATATATATATATATATATATATATATATATATATATATTTGTGTGTGTACGTATTGTAGATGTTTATAATTATGTATTTGTAATGTTTGGAAAAAAAGAATTTATATTTTTAAATTGATTTATTCGAATTTAAAAAATAAACATGATTTCGGTAATCTGTTAAGTAATTATATGAAAAAAAATGACTGCAATGTTACAAATTTCTATTATCTTTTAATAAAAAATAATAGAGTTATATTTTATGGTGGTTGTATTTTGATAAAATAAAAATGTTAAAGTGGTAAATAAGGTACAACGATCTACATACTTAGGCAAATTTTGGTTCAACGTTGGCGGATAAAGAATGCTTGTATTATATTTATTCTTTAACTGTGAGGTGAAGATATTGTTTAGTATGGACAAACTCGAAAGAGCTATACGGTATTTGTTTTACTCGCATAGGAGCATAGGATGATCGTATTGTAACCTTATTGTTCTGTACCTAACAGTATTTTGGTCGGCTGCTGTTGGTAGGTCTCTTGCTGCCCTGGCAGGAGGTCAGTGAGCGCCCGGGGGGTACCTGCAAGCCACTCCGACGCTCAAGTCAGTATATCGAATATATCAGTGAAGGTACTAAGGATTAGAGATTCAACCTTTTTTAGGGCAAAGTTTGCCTGTATTTATAGGAAATCGTGCCCTCTCGTGGATCGTTGGATGGGTAGAGTCGATCTTGACCGTCCAAGCATGTTGGGCTCGCGTGAGGTGGACATGGGCTGGATTGATTGGGCTAATCCATTCCAATTGCTGAATGCACCTCCTAGTTTTGCTGATGGGACCCCTCGGCCCACTCCAGAACAGTTGCCCCCCAAGTCGAGATTATTCTGGTGGATGGTCTTGGCTTGACGGAGTTTCGTCGGCTTGTCGGATTTGTGATGTGGCGAGGTACGCAGCCTCAGTGATGACTGCGTTTCGAGGTCCCCTTCTTCATGGACTTAACCTAATAAATGGGTATGTAAAAACTTTGTTGTGTGGTGAAGAAAAATCTCTTTGGGGCGCCAACTTGGAAAGGAAAATCTATTCCTCGAAGCACTGGTTTGGAGAGAAGACAGACGATCGGATCCTCTTGCTCTGACACTGAAATGCCTTGGTAAGTTTTTTGCTTCCTTTTCCTTGATGGTGCCCCCTGTGGGCGCCTTGGGTGCTATTTTGGTGAGAAGGGGGGAGGCGCCCCCTTGGGCGCTTTGTTCCTTGTACGGGCGATTTGTAGCCATGGGGTGGCGCCCCCATGGGCGCCTTGCGCCAGACAGGTGGTTGAGGGGGAGTGCCTCACACTTGGCTGTCCGCGAGATGGATTGGCCCCCTCATGGGAGTCTCGTACTTAGTAGTTTGCAAACATGGGAGTGGCGCCTTCCTGGGTGCCTTGTTGTTTCGCAACGTGCAAGGATGGGGGAGTGGCACTCTCGTGGACGCCTCGTGCTCGATCATTTGCAGGAGTGAGGTTGGCGCCCTCATGGGTGCCTTGTACTTAGTGATTCGCCCAAGTAAGAGAGTGGCGCCCTCGTGGGCGCCTTGTGCTTGATGTATTGCACTAGTGAGGTTGTCGCCCTCATGTGTCTTGTACTTGGTGATTCGCCCAAGTAAGAAAGTGGCGCCCTCGTGGGCGCCTTGTGCTTGATGAATTGCACTAGTGAGGTTGTCGCCCTCATAGGTGCCTTCCCAAGTAAGAGAGTGGCGCCCTCGTGGGCGCCTTATGCTTGATGTATTGCACTAGTGAGGTTGTCGCCCTCATAGGTGCTTTGCACTTGGTAATTCACCCAAGTAAGAGAGTGGCACCCTCATGGGTGCCTTGCACTTGGTAATTCGCCCAAGTAAGAGAGTGGTGCCCTCGTGCTCGATGATTTGTACAAGAGAGGTTGGTGCCCTCGTGGGTGCCTTGCACTTGATAAATCGCCCATCGGGGAGAGTGGCGCCCTCGTGGGTACCACGTGCTTGATGATTTGCACCAGAGAGGTTGGCGCCCTCGTGGGTGCCTTGCACTTGGTGAATCGCACACCTAGGGGAGAGTGGCGCCCTCGTGGGTGCCACGTGCTTGATGATTTGCACCAGAGAGGTTGTCGCCCTCGTGGGTGCCTTGCACTTGGTGAATCGCACACCTAGGGGAGTGGCGCCCTCAGGGGCATCTTGCGCTTGATGATCGGCGAGAAGGGAACTGGTGCCATCATGGGCGCCTTGAGTTGGGCGCGAAGCATTTTTTGACTTGGCGCCCTGCCGGGTGCCCCCTTGGGCATTGGTTTCGACCTTAGGTTTCGCTTTGTACTTCCTTCTTTGTTGCTCGTTTTGTTGCTTGTTTTGACTTGCTCTTTGATTTGATATTTTCAGGCTTCCTGCCATCAAGGGGACTTGTCTTTTTCCCGATTGTTCACCCGATCTTGCTGCTTCTCTATCACTTGGTAATTGTGGTGACACTTAGTTTCTTTTCTTAGCCTCTTGGCTTTCGAGTTCGTCTCGTTTCTTTGAAGCCTCCCACCTCGGGGTAGGGTGTTGTCTGACTGGTACTTAACTGTTTGTGTTGCCCCCTGTCCATCAGGTTGGGAGATGGTGAGGATGATGGAGACAACCTTGATACATGGGGTATCGACCTCATTCCGGTAGTCCTTTTTGGGTGATCTATTTGGAACTTTTAACTTATTCTTTGAGGTGGTCTTTTAACCTTATTGTACTATGAAGGGGTGAATGAAGAGGGGGATCGGTTTATCTTGGATATGAACCGGCTTCTCGTGGACCTACATGGAGCGTTGGAAACCGCTTGCCAAACTGCCGGAGTGCTAAGTTGTCCCGATGTTGGCGCCTTGTGTCAAAGTGCTCTTTGCCAGGCGCCCTCTTGGCACTTTACTTTATTTTTTGCTGCTCATCTTGTCTCTTAGCCTGCTTTTCTTGCTTTTACCATTACCTCCGGGACATTTCCACGAGTTTTACCGCTTCTGAATTACTACCAAGGTGATTTGGGCTGTCCTTCAGCTTATATTTCTAGCTTTTTTGTGTTTGAGCACGTCTTGTTTTGTTGAAGTCCCCAACCTCAGGGGAGGAGGTTTTCTGCAAGTTTTGTTGACGTCCCCCACCTCAGGGGAGGGGGTGTTTGTTGACGTCCCCCACCTCAGGGGAGGGGGTGTTTGTTGAAGTCCCCAACCTCAGGGTAGGGGGAGTTTGTTGAAGTCCCCAACCTCAGGGGAGGGGGCGTTTGTTGAAGTCCCAAACCTCAGGGGAGGGGGTTGTTTGCAAGTTTTCCTGTCTGTCTTGTAACCGCTTGTTCTTCCCCCTATACCTAGCAATATTTTGGTCGGCTGCTGTTGGTAGGTCTCTTGCTGCCCTGGCAGGAGGTCAGTGAGCGCCCGGGGGGGCGGGGGGGGGGGGGGGGTACCTGCAAGCCACTCCGACACTCAAGTCAGTATATCGAATATATGAGTGAAGGTACTAAGGATTAGAGATTCAACCTTTTTTAGGGCAAAGTTTGCCTGTATTTATTGGAAATCGTGCACTCTCATGGATCGTTGGATGTGTAGAGTCGATCTTGACCGCCCAAGCATGTTGGGCTCGCGTGAGGTGGACATGGGCTAGATTGATTGGGCTAATCCATTCCAATTGCTGAATGCACCTCCTGGTTTTGCTGATGGGACCCCTCAGTCCACTCCAGAACACTTATAAAAATAAAAATCGATCGCAAAATTAGAAAGTTACAAAAAAAGTAGTTACACTATAATCTATTTTTTGATTATATTAAATTATATATCACACTCCTTTAGTAGTTGTATTGAATTATATAGTAAGATATATAATATTACAATATCTTAATGCAATGTTTTTTAAGATTACAATGTTTTACGGATATTGATAAGATAAATTTTGAATAAAAATATATTCTGATTAGATTATATAGATTTTTATATTTATTAATTTACAGTTATGAAAAAGCTATATAATATTATTATACGGATATTTTAGATACAAAAATGAGTGCAAGTGAACATACCATACGCAGAACTCCTACCAAAAAAATATCATACGCAGAACTCGTTTTACAAAATCCCCAAATGCCGAGTGTGTTTGGATGATGAAAATTTTTAGGGTAATGTAATTTAAGAAGGTAATTCAAATGCTTCAAATCAAATTAACTTGTTTGGATAATAAATGTGAAGAATTTTCAAAATGAATGCATTTTATGAGGTATTTTAGTAAGACTAAATTTAGAGAATTTGAAGGACCACCTAAAAGAAAAGAATTTGAAATTCTTTTCTTGCTAAAAATGTTGTTTAAAAAAATATTGTGTTTTTGCACAACTATTTTATTCAAAGAATATAAATTTTCAAAAGTTTCAAATTCGTCCCTATAAATAAGTCTCTCTCTCTCTCTCTCATATTATTATAGTGTAACTACTTTTTTTGGTAACTTTCTAATTTTGCGACCTACCGAGTTAGTGGTGGCAAAACAGGCAATCTTAGAATTTAAAATTCCCTAGAAATTTAATTTACTCCATCTACACACTAGGAGCTATCGTGACCTTACTTCATCTCATCACTTAGCACACAACAACGGTACTGCACGGAGCCTCGTCATCTTCTTCACGTCGTTCTACCCGAAACTCGGCGAGATCTCATCAGCCAATGACATTTGTAGTGAACAACATTGAGGTAATGCTATTAACCCAAAATACCCTCAATCAAATCCCAAAAACAACTTTGTTTATCGCTGTCTTCGAATTTTTCATTGTCATGTTATAAGCACCATCAATGTTGTCTGATTGTGGAAACATACCTAGTTCGAATCTATCACCAAAGTTGTATGAATCCATTACCATTCGGTTTAATGATACATACATGTTGTCGACAAACACTTAAATCCTGGCTGTAGTTTCGGCCAGAGGTTTAGACAGTCTGTGATTCCTCTTTCCTCAAGCGATTACATCAGGGAAGAAACTCTGTGTCTCGACTATGGGTTCCCTAACTCCTCCAAAGAGTGTTAGGTTAGGTGTAAGAGGGACGTGTGGCTTGGATTATCTACGAAAATAAAGAACCATAAAGAGAAAGCGATAAAGCGAAGATGAAAATAAGTAAATGACTTGTGTATTGATTGATGTGTCTTTTGAAGTGTACAAGTACTCCTATATATACATGATAACTCTATTTTATATAGAGTTATTTATGTATCTAAACATAACTAAATTGCTTTAAATCAAGTGTAATATGTGTTAAATATAGTAGTATGAGTAAGATAACAACATTCTAAGTTTCAAAGAGGGTTATGCAATGATTTAAACGTTTTTGTATGTATATTGGTATGTTTAATATGGTTGTTCAGTGCACTTGCAGTTGATGCAACTGCACCCGGAAAACAACAGTGCATTTGCACTAAATACATTAACAACAGGGCAACTGCACCTGGGTGCATCTGCACCATCCCGCACTAAAGACAGATAACCCCACATTGGAAGCACCTCAATTCATACCAGTGCATAAACATCTCTATGACATCATGCTCAGTCACAAGTCACATGGAGGCACATGCCAACATGCAAGAGGAAGCGCCCACAATAGAAGACCATCATGAAGGATCACTCATAGAGGACACATGGCCTTCCACGATTGGACCTCTCTTTGAGGTTGAGTGTTGGACTCAATTGCCTTTATCCAAGTTCTGAAAAGTAACCATGGTTAAGAGTCCTTTGGTTATCTTGATCCCCAAGCAAACCCTCACTCGAAGGAAACCTCCAAGGCTATATAAAGGCTTCCACTTCTCACTTGAAAACAATCCAATTCGCAATCCATTTCACATTCAATAAGATAGTTTACTTTCTTGTATTTTATTTCTTTTTATAGTTTTAAGTTAGTAGTTAGTTTGCAAGAAGGTGAGGAAGGAATTGACGACTTCTCCCTTCACTTCTTCATCTTAGTTAGGTGCAGGAAATCAGTGCATCTGCACTGCTGGGCAAACTTATGCAAAAGTACTTCAATCAGTGTAATCTCTAGCCTATTGATATCTCTTGTACTTTCCTTTATATCAACATGTTTTATTCGATCCAATTATCTTTGCCTTGCAATGCATATTATGAGCTAAACCTCTTTGGTTGAGATGTTCTAACTTTATAATGAGCTTTTGAGTAAGTTATTGTGCTTTTAAGTGTTGTATGCATTTTGGTTCTTGTGTTATACTACATCCATCTTATTTTAAGGTTGATCGCTTAGAATAAGTAGAGTTATATTCACAGACATGGTTTTTTACTAAAAATCAAGACTAATAAGGGTGAGTGTTTTGATGAAGGCTTTGTTGACTTGTGTAATAAAGAAAACTTTGTTAAAACCATGTTAAGTCCTAGACATAGGATAACATAGTCTTTAGGGTGATACAGTGGGTACTTCAAAGGCAGGAGTGAACTTATTTAGCAAGCCTAGACATAGGAAGCTTGTAACGAAACTCTAAAGAAAGTAGCTGAAAGGCATATACTGATGCAGCTGCACTCAATGCATCTGCACCACATAAACACACAAACTCTCAAAAGTGAATTATTTAGTGAAGACATCTCAACTATCATTCTCAACTGATTTCCTCTACATTTTATTACCTATTTACATTCTGTTTACTTATCACCATCATCCCAATTTGTGAGTAGTATAGTTCACACTAATTTATACACTTTTAAACTACAAGAGTTAATTCAATCCCTGTGGGTTCGATCTTTTATACTACTTGTTTGTGACTGTGGAAAAATGGTTGGACCCACAAGAAAAGATTGGTCTTTATACTTAGATGAATCATTATGGGCATACAGAACAGCATTTAAAACTCCATTAGGTATGTCCCCCTATAGGATAGTTTATGGCAAAGCATTCCATCTACCTGTTGAGTTAGAAAACAAGTCATATTGGGCTATCAAAAATTTAAATTTTGATCTCAACAAAGCAGGTGCACAAAGGTTTTTGGAATTAAATGAATTAGAAGAATTTAGGCAATTCTCTTATGAGAATGCAGAAATTTACAAAGCAAAAACCAAAGCATGACATGACAAAAGAATCCCTGGAAAGCTCAAATCAAGATAGTCAGGACCATTAAACTAGTCAAACTCTACCCCCATGGTGTAGTTGATTTATATGATGCAGCCACAAATACCACTTTCAAGGTCAATGGCCAAAGAGTAAAAATGTACTATGGTGAGCATGTGGTGAGGGATAAATTCACCACACATTTTCAAAATCTCTAACATAAGGAGATAGTCAGGTTGAAACACTCTTAAAACAAGCGCTTATGGGAGGCATGAGTTGCTTTTAGCTCCTATGACAGTCCTAGTTAGAACTAGGACCTCCCCCTCGCTATCTATCTTCAGTTATTGTCCCAGGCGAGGGGCAACCCATGTTATTAAAATATTAATTTTGCTATTTTTGTTCAGTTTGATGTTTTCAAGTGTTTTGTAGGAACACAGGTTTCAGTGCATCTGCACCTAGGTGCATCTGCACTTCTCATTCCTCAAGTGCTCCTGCACCAGAAATTCAAAAATTTCACTTGGTGAAAAAGTTTTCAAAAATGCCAGCACAACAACGTTTAAACATGATTAGTTGCTGAGATGTTGAGTTGTCCCACCTACACTCCCACATGTCTTCTTGCATGCAAACCCACATACCCCTAACGACTACTCTACCCATCAAATCAACCAACCACTAACTCATTCACCTCTTTAAACCGTCCCAATTTCCCAAGGCTACCGTTTTCTCACCCACAATTACCCTCTCTCTCACAAAACCGTAAAACCTCACCAATCACTTTCTCTCTCTCAAAATTTCCCAAATTTCTGTAACACCTATTTTCAACCTCTTGCAATTTTTTTCAAATTTCCCTGCAAACTCGTTCAAAATGGTTCGCAAACAAAGCACAAGCAAAGATTTAGGCAAAACATGAGTTGGGCCAGATCCATCATCAAAGCCAGTTTCAAAAAAGCATCCCAGTGCAACTGCACCTGCTTCAATCCCAGTGGATCCAGATTTCGCTCACTTTTGGGAGATGAAGTTTCTACCTGAACGAGGGTACAATTTGATGAAAGCTCATCCCAATTTCATGTCAACCATAACCAACCAGCATTGGGTCTTGTTTGTACAGCACAGGGCATTTTACTTGGAGCAAATTGTGAGGGAGTTCTACTCAAGAATTCAAAATGATAAGGGAGGTAAAATTTTGAACCACTATTTAGTTAGAGGTAGAAGGGTCTACTTTGATGAAAAAAGAATTAATGATCATTATAATATATTTTATAATGGTACTGATTTTGAAGAAAAAGTGGAAAAATATGGGAAGAAAGACATGGAAAGGGTAAAAGCTAGAATAGCAGTAAAGAATTCCAAATGGGATAAGATCACTCACACAGAGTTCAAACTTAAAAGCAGATACATTATCCCTGAACTAGGCAACTGGTATCTCTTTGTTGATTGCTCTATTCTTCCTACATCACACACATACACACTTTCTAAAGAAGGATTTCTTTTCTTTCCATGTTTGATTACTGAACTTTGTATGAAACAAGGGGTTGAAATTAGTACTAGTGAACAGCAACAGAGGAAGTATCCACCTGGCCCATTATCTGCTGAGATGAAGGAAAGAATTAAGATTATGAAGGAACCAACTAGCCTAGTGCAAGAGCACTTGGTGCAGAAGCACCAGGCAGTTTGGAAATTCCAGCAAGAACAGCATGAATGGATGCAACTTAGGTTAATGGAAATCTCTCAGGTGCCATCACAACTAGAAACCCCAGTATTCCCAACTTGGGTATTTCAGAGTGAATAAGAGGAAGAAAGAGAGGAAGAAGAAATAATGGAAAAAAGAAGAGGTTGAGAAAGAAAGTAAGAAGGAAAAGAATCTGAAAAGGAAGAGGGTAACAAAGAAACAGCAAAAAGGAAAGAAGAAAATAATTGAGGAAGAACCAGAACTGATGAGTGAAGAAATGGAGGCCAGTGAAGAAGATCCTGCAGCCAAAAAGGCAGTACAGGACATTGAAAAGGAGGTAGAAGAAGATGAGTCTGAAAGCATTGAGGAGGAAGAAATGAACATGGAGGCTGTGTCTAGAAGGAAGTATGCCACCAAAACAGGAGAAACTCAACTAGAAACCACTCCACCATCACCACCAAAATCACCCATTGGTGCAGATGCACTAAATGCACCTGCACAGCAGAGTCCAGAACACAGCCCACTCAAAACACCAACTCCACCCCACAATCCCCCATCACCACAGAGGAAATCACCAACACCCACCCAACCACCATCACAAATACCCACCCAAAAAGAAAAACCAGAAAAACAAAACACACCAGAAAAATTACCATCACCCATCCCTACTCAAAAGCAAGATCCAACACCCCATACTGAACCAATCCCTGTTCCTTCTAACATTGTTTTTGAGAAATTGCAGGTTATTAAGGAAACCACCATTGAAGAGGAGACAAAAACAAATTCTGACGAGGAACAGGAGGGAGATCCTAAACAGAAGCACCTGATGCATCTGCACCTAGTGCAGATGCACCCCAGCATATTCCTGCAGTGACAGTCATTCCAAAGAACAGGGAAGATACTGTGAAGCTGGTCTTGGAAGAACTTGCTGCTAAAAGGAGAGAATAACTGGGAAATACCCAGAAATTTTTCAAGCAAGCTGTGCAAAAGGACCCAGAAATAGCAACCTGCTGAGAAGGAGATAACCAAAGAAACCACTGGTGCAGACACAATGGAGGAAGAGGCAACTATGAAAGACCAACCCACTAATAAAAAGCAAGCAAAGGAGGCTGAGGTTGTAGTTGGAGAGCACCCTGTAGGAAAGGCAAAGGAACCAGTGCAGTTCCGTGCAGATGCATTTGATGTATCTGCACTGCCAAAGGATGACCAAGCTGACAAACTACCAGCAACAGTGCAGTCTGATACAGCTGCATCAGATGCAGTTGCACCCCAAGTTCCTGCAAGACCAAAGGCAACTGGTGCACCTGCACCAAAGGCAACTGGTGCACCTGCACCAAAGGCACCTGCACCAAAGACAAAAGAGCCAAAAGCCAAGAAGCAGAAAGTCAAGCAGGAGCCCAGGAGAGCAAGTTCAAGGCTCAAGAGTGGAGCCACGAAAGAGTAAAACTTTAAATGTTGTTATTTTATTACTTATATGATTTGCTATCCCACATGTACTAACCCCTCTCCCCATTTTGAAAACAATTACTTTTTGGACTCAACTTGGAGCAATGAGGACACTGCTCAACTTTAAGTTGGAGGGAGAAGCACTTTAAAAACTATATGCATGTGCTTGTGTGTTTTAATAATTATGTATGTCTGTTTTCTGTTGTTTGCCTATATGTGAGTAGTTAATTTCAAAATTTTAAAAATGATGCAATCAACAAAGCTTTTTTTGAAAATTCAGAAAACTGTTTTACAAAAATATTAATTGCATAAGCTTTAGTTTGAGGTGCATCAAAATTGTTTCTATATAGGATTTGATAGTTTTTGAAGCATGATCAACTTTGATTCTTTTTCACAAACTTAGCCAAATGCATTCTTAGAACTAAATTCTAAATGATGAAAGAAGAAAAAAAGAAAAGAAGCCTTGTTTTCCCCAAAATGATCAATTTTATTATGACTTTGACACATCAAAACTGAGTTTTGAAAAGAACCTTGCTATTTAAAAAACTATCTGATGCAAGAGGAATTTTTAAGAAGCTAAGGTCAAGGCCAAATTTTTTCTAAAAATATAGAAGAGCATAAAGAATTATGTTTGGGGGAGTTTCCATGAATACTAAGGCTGAGTATGAGAAACTTAGAGTAGTCAATACAAATAGGTTCCCAAAATCACTACAAAAGAGTTCAAAATGATATAACTAGCTATATTTTCCTAAGTCATTAACTGAACCTGTTCTAATAGTGCATTTGGTCTGAAAGAAAAGAAAATCATCAAAATGCAAAAGAAAAGAAAGAAAAAGAAGAAAAGAAAATCAAACCAAAGAAAAAAGTATGCATAACGAGGTCAGTGAGGAGGGCAATATATGCTACAAATCTTGAAATGTAGTATCACGTGCAGCTGCACTCAATGCACTTGCACCGTTACAAAAAGTTCAGTGCATCTGCACTTCACAAAAATACCCAACGCACCTGCACCCAGGTGCATCTGCACCTAGCAAAAAACCACAAAAAATAAAGATAATGCATTGACTCAAAAGTTTTGAAATACTCAACCAAAGTCCTTAGTTGTGCTTAAAGCCCCCCAAGTCTTGAAGATGTTGTTGTCTAGTCTATATTTTGAAACACTTTTTGCTTTGACCAAACGCGATCTAAAATTTTCCAAAGGCTAAGAGAAACTTTTTACTTAGTTTTGGAACTGATTGATTCTCAGTGGGGCACACACACTCACATAAATGAGTTTTAATAACTTTGGATGTTTGGGAATTCAAAGGAACAAAGACAAAATGTTCTAAAAATGAAGTTCATTGCAAAAAAACATTCTTTGAAAAGATATGAGCTGATATGTTCTTCTTAAATATGAAAATCTTATTTGTGTTTTCTTTTTGCCATTACTTGAGGATAAGCAATGGTTTAAGTTTGGGGGTGTGATAACTCTATTTTATATAGAGTTATTTATGCATCTAAACATAACTAATTTTCTTTAAATCAAGTGTAATATGTGTTAAATATAGTAGTATGAGTTAGATAACAATATTCTAAGTTTCAAAGAGGGTTATGCAACGATTTAAACGTTTTTGTATGTATATTGCTATGTTTGATAGGTTTGTTCAGTGAACCTGCAGTTGATGCAACAGCACCCGGAAAACAACAGTGCATCTGCACTAAATACATTTACAACAGGGCAACTGCACCTGGGTGCATCTGCGCCATCCTGCAGTAAAGACAGATAACCCCACATTGGAAGCACCTCAATTCATACCAGTGCATAAACATCTCTATGACATCATGCTCAGTCACAAGTCTCATGGAGGCACATGCCAACATGCAAGAGGAGGCGCCCACAATAGAAGACCATCATGAAGGATCACTCATAGAGGACACATGGCCTCCCACGATTGGACCTCTCTTTGAGGTTGAGTGTTGGACTCAATTGCCTTTATCCAAGTTCTAAAAAGTAACCATGGTTAAGCCTCATTTGGTTATCTTGATCCCCAAGCAAACCCTCACTGGAAGGAAACCTCCAAGGCTATATAAAGGCTTCCACTTCTCACTTGAAAACAATCCAATTCGCAATCCATTTCACATATAATAAGATAGTTTACTTTCTTGTATTTTATTTCTTTTTATAGTTTTAAGTTAGTAGTTAGTTTGCAAGAAGGTAATGAAGGAATTGACGACTTCTCCCTTCACTTCTTCATCTAAGTTAGGTGCGGGAAATCAGTGCATCTGCACTGCTGGGCAAACTTATGCAAGAGTACTTCAATCAGTGTAATCTCTACCCTATTGATATCTCTTGTACTTTCCTTTATATCAACATGTTTTATTCCAATTATCTTTGCATTGCAATGCATATTATGAGCTAAACCTCTTTGGTTGAGATGTTCTAACTTTATAATGAGCTTTTGAGTAAGTTATTGTGCTTTTAAGTGTTGTATGCATTTTGGTTCTTGTGTTATACTACATCTATCTTATTTTAAGGTTGATCGCTTAGAATAAGTAGAGTTATATTCACAGACATGGTTTATAACTAGAAATCAAGACTAATAAGAGTGAGTGTTTTGATGAAGGTTTTGTTGACTTGTGTAATAAAGAAAACTTTGTTAAAACCATGTTAAGTCCTAGACATAGGATAACATAGTCCTTAAGGTGATACAGTGGGTACTTCAAAGGCAGGAGTGAACTTATTTAGCAAGCCTAGACATAGGAAGCTTATAACGAAACTCTGAAGAAAGTAGCTGAAAGGCACATACTGATGCAGCTGCACTCAATGCATCTCCACCACATAAACACACAAACTCTCAAAAGTGAATTATTTAGTGAAGACATCTCAACTATCATTCTCAACTGATTTCCTCTACATTTTATTACCTATTTACATTCTGTTTACTTATCACCATCATCCCAATTTGTGAGTAGTATTGTTCACACTAATTTATACACTTTTAAACTACAAGAGTTAATCCAATCCCTATGGGTTCGATCTTTTATACTACTTGTTTGTGACTGTGTATATTTGTACATCTTTTTCACACACCAATACATAAGCCTTCGTGGGCACTACTCGAGCCTACATCTACCCACAGTTGGATTAATTACGATCAACGGTTCTAACTATGCCTAGTCCCTAGAAATACGGAGTCCACACCTCCACGACCTCACCAGCACGGTTAGTGGGGTAAAACTCTCGTCGCTCCGCTTTCCACGGGATCTTGTGTTCCTTGATCTTAACTGCTCCAACGTGATATGTCTTCGTGGGATGAATGCTTGCGCTCCAAGCAAGTATCTCCTGCCTCGGCCGCAGCCTTCTTCGGCCACGCTCTGCTTACGGCCTTCGGCCGTTGGCACCTCAGCCAAGTCATTCTGTGGTCGAGGCGGCCTCCCACCGAGTTCTGTAGCTCCTCGGTGTCCTGTCTTGACTCCTCTGGTCTCTCGTATATCATACCTCTGCTTGATTATTTCGAATATGAAGTGGCTGGCACTGCCCTATTGTCCTTATGGTTCACCTCAACACCTATTTTTCCCTTTTTTCCCCTCGGCCAACAATATTATTTTATTTTGGGTGTTAACAAATGCCCCCCTTTTTGCGTTTGTTGCACAGCCGAGTGGATGTGATTGACGGCGCAAAAACCAAAATGATACGCTACGTGATGACTAACTGTTACGTCATTGATTAGACGTGTGATGGCCTATCTTCTCCCACAAAACGGTGCAGCACCTGTTCCCCAGGCGTTTTAATCATTTCATTCCGTAGTCATAAATACCCATCTCTTCGCACCGTAGTTTCTGTTTTTTGTGTTTTGGTCAAAACTTGCCCCAGTCGTTGCTTTGTCTTCCCTGTTGCCATCATGTCTTCCAACTCTGACTCCCAGAATCAAAACCACAGTTATGGCGAGGACGACAGCGGCAGCGGTTCTTCTCCTTCTTCCTCATCCCCGTTGCGAGTAACTTCCCGACACGTACTGCTTCCTGTCGTCGAATAAGCGCTTCTAATCCTCATTGGAGAGGATGTTGCTCTTCAACCGGCAACCTCAGAAGCTCGCGAAGGTTACGATGCCTTCAAGAACATCTTCACCTCCACCCCGCATCTAGGCCTACCGATTACCAAGAAGTGGTTCACCGCCAGTGCGAAGGTTACCGAGTGTAGAGGCTGGGCCAAACCGACTAATGACTATCGGGCTTGGTTCGACAAAATAGCCCCTATCAAGACTATTTTGTGGAAATCCTGGGGTCCTGACGAAATTTTTCACCTTTCCACCTTTGATATTCCTGCCAACTACGATGTGCTCCTCCCACTTTTGGGTTTCTTGTTGACAAAGTTCAACATGTTCGTTTTCCCGTGGGGTACCCTTACTCCCACTCTTCTTGATGTCGCAGCCATTACAGGACTCCCCATCTGTGGCACGACGACTCATCCTTGCAGACTTCCTCCAAAGGTCAACTTTAACCATGTTCATGCGAAGGGGCGCTACCCGACTTTCATCGCCAAGAACAAGAAGACCGATGCCACCGTCTCAGATACTAAACATGTGACGTTCTTGATGTACTTTTCTGCAAATTCCTATACGGCACGGCTTCCGCTGGAATAGTCCAAGAACTCCAGTCGTTTGTCGCTTTGATGCTCCGTGACGAGAATCAAGCGTGGGGTTCTTTGTTTCTGGCTAGCCTTTACCGAGGATGTATGTCTTGCTCGACCAGATCCAACACTATGGCAAGATTCGCAAGAATCAGGGCCCCATGTGGTTCCTTCTGTAACACACCGAATTTCGGAGCGCTACTAAGCGAACTCAACTCCTAATATGAAATGATTTTGGAAAGTACTAATCATGCTTTCTCAAAACATGAGTATAATTTTTTCTTTTAAAACTCTTTTCAAAGCAATCAGAGTATTACCGCATTTTCGAAACATGGTGCCTCGCTAAATATGACACAAGAATAAGAACTAAAATGTGGCATGTGTAGGTTTACTTCCCTACATCCATATGATACCTGTTTTCAAAAAGTGTACAATGTAAAGACAAATTTGTTTGAGATAAAGACACGCTCAATCTAAGACTGGTTACTATCTCTACTGATACATACACAAAAATGCCCATACAATGAACTGCTCAGGGACCATACACTTAAGAAATTTCACAAAACGGCGACAAAAGAAGACACCTACGCTGATCAAGCCTTCTATACACAACTTCCGGTTTGGGACCTTGATGAGTCCACCAGAACTCCACTATGGAAGGACAGCGACCTCTGCAACTTTGTCTCTAAAAACTGAACTATGGTCCTCCAATAACTGGGTTGACATCCATTACATTGGAGAACCACAGGCAAGGGTCATCTTCTAAAATATGCATATATAGCTATACAACAACTCACATATACATAACAAATTCACATATACATAATCCTAACAAGTTTCAAACAACATTCTAACAGCTCAGCACCAACAACACGTCACACCACTCCATATATCCTAATGCAATGGCTATACGTCAATGCATATGATCCTGGGGTATACTACACCAAAAAGTGTCGTGCTTCTCTCTATGATATTGCACAACGGATCTACGATCCAAATATGGGTGTGCTTCTCCCTATGATACTGCACTTGTGTAGTACTTCTCTCATCGATACTGCATTACACCCCATGATAAAACTCAGGTATGCTTCTCTCATCGATACTGCACCATGTGGTCACTTCTCCCGTCGATACTGCGCCACATTCGGTATGGTACTTCTCTCATCGATACTGTACTATACCAACCTTGTAAGACAGGTACTCGGATCTACGATCCAAAGATGGGTGTGCTTCTCCCAATGATACTGCACTTGTTTAGTATTTCTCTCATCGATACTGCACTACACCCCATGATAAAACTCAGGTGTGCTTCTCTCATCGATACTGCACCATGTGGTCACTTCTCTCATCGATACTGCGCCACATCCGGTATGGTACTTCTCTCATCGATACTTTACTATACCAACCTTTTCTTACGATTCAACATCGTACAACTCCGTAAGCGTTCCTCTCCCCACACCAACCACCCCGATAAATTTCTTAATTCCCCACCAATAAATTTCTTCTTGGAGACTCGCTCAATATCTCACTCTAACCTCATAAATCTCAATTAGATCTAAAAGTCATAAGTTTTAAAGTATTAAGTTGTTCTGATTCCAATCTCTCAAAATATTACCATTTTGCAAGGATTTTTCCACTTTATTTTCCATTCCTTAGCTCACACTCTAACTCCCTCTTTTTTAAAAAAACCATGTCACGCCACACTCAGTTTTATAAAGAAGACAACTTTAAATATCTTTTTCGGAAACAAAGTACTTGTCACCCTAGTGGCATGCCTACATATATCTTGTCTCACCCTCACTTCGAAATCACCATTGATTTCCACCAAACATCTCAAACACAAATCATCATAATCATATGTACACATCCACGACATAGAGCACGCAGACGAATAAGTCTACAAAGGCCACAGCACACAATGTCCTCATAAGGGCCAAGCCACAACAACAACAACAACAACAACAACAACAACAACAACAACAACAACAACCACAAATAATTACCGACCACAACCACAACATATAAAAGTAATTAGAAAGAAGCCCTTACCTCAAGCGCTTTCCTTCCTAACGTAGATTACATCCGGTCGCACCCACGACCTCTACAACTCGATCCTTTCTATCTACGTGCAACTATTCTACTTTACTTTTCTCCATCAACAGTTACCGCTATCGTGATGAAAATCACGAAACCCCGAGACTTTCGCCACTCGAACATTCGACTCGCGAGACTCGAGAAATCCGCTTTGCACCTAGACACCAACAATGGGCTCCTAAGGCTCCAAGCTCCTCTCACAAACTCAAACTTGAATCCTAAGCTTTGAATTCCCAAAATTCCACTTGACTTCCAATAAACACTATTCATCACCCCTAACCTCAAGTTGAGCTCCAACACATAAACCCCCATTTTTTGATTCTAAAACCCTAACTCACCTAAGCTTGATTTCTTCACTCCAAGCTAACAACCAAACTCCTATTTGAGCTTCCCAAACCTCCAAAACGCTTTAGAGAAGAAGAAAGCTCAAGATTTTCTTACTTTTCTCACTAATTTCGAAAATGGTAGTTTAGGTGAGAGTGGATGGTTGGTGAAGATTTTGGTATGAAATGGAAGAGGAAGGAATGGTGGTTCTTATGGAACAAAGAAGAAGAAATTTGGTGAAGATTTCATACTCTCTCCCCTCTCCTCCCTCTTCGCCCTCTTCGAAACCCTCTCTCTTTTCCTCCATTCTTTCTTCTTTCCTTTCTTTCTTTCTCACGGCTGTCCCTCTGTTTCTCTTCTTTCTTTCTTTCCTTTTTTTTTTCTTTTCTTTCACTTATATACATATATAATTATATAATTAATAAATACATAAACATAAGTTAATACAATTAACTTAAATGGGTGAAAACCCTAAAATACCATTTTCTTATCAATTACTCAATTAAAAACCTTACACCAATTAATAATTAATCTAACAAATAATTAATAAAATTATTAGTTAAGCACTAAATTAAATTAATTGGGTTAAACATCAAAATAATTAGCTTAATTATTTGGGGATGTTACACCTTCATCTTTGGGCGAATCTTTACTTTCCCCACATTCTTTCCAAGGGGTTTGAACTACCCCCATCCCCCACGAGCAGAATCTTGGGGCCCCAATTGTCGAAGACTCCTCATCACTGCCTAAACTCGGCCGGGTTCATCCAAGCTTTACTCCACATGGATTCGACCGAGATGACCTGGTGTCCTATGCTAGAATAAAGACTCGGACCGACTTGGATCTTCAACGCTCTTGTGCCTGAGTCAAGCTTACCTCCGTTGGAACGTGCCGCCATCCGCAATAATTGGCCCTTTGTGCTTGCGGCTAGGGATTTGTTGACCGGCTATCGTGGTGCCTCTTGTTATAGTGAAGTGTTTGCGGAATACTACCATCCTAACTTCATGTGCCAACAATTTGGCTTGACGCAGCATGTACCCTTGCCCTGTAAGTACCAAGGCGACAACAAATGGCGAGAAGGCATCACCGATGGGACCGTGGCTTTATTCATCAGGGACGGCTTTGATAGAGTCAACGATAGTATCTGGGATCACTATAGACACTGCGGGGGAGAGACCTCCTCATTTACCAACTAGTGGTTTGGTATCAAAGGTCTGGTGTTTCCCCAACCTCTCAATTTCTATCATGCCCAATTCCTCGGTCGATCATACAAGGAACCTGTCTTAGACCCATCACCAGCGACTACAAGCAAAGCTCCTCCAGTCGCCAAGAAGAACACTGTTACCATCTCTAAGCCACAATCTTCCACTCGGCGACATGTTGCAGCGGCCTCAAATCCTATGCCAGGTAAATGCCCTTTTCCCTCTTATCGTGGCTTCGTCGCCTTTATTCATTTTCCTGACATGGGTTTTGGTATTTTTCCCCACGCAGATAGTGACGACGATGATCAACCCATTATCTTTCGCAGGAGGAAGAGATTGGTTGTTGACGAAGTTCCAACCCCTCCGACCGCAACCAAGACGTCCCCTCTGATTGCAGCCGATCATCCTCTCAAGAAATCCAAGGTAGTTTTGGCTTTACTTGTCTTCTTGGTCATTCCTGTTTTTCCTTTCTTAACCTCCTACTTTTTGCAGGACCCAACTTCTACCTTTCAAGACAATTTCCAGACTCCTGACGCAGGACCCTTGGAGCCAGGGACCTCAGCTCCCCCTCCTTCACATATGACGCCTCTACTCCCCTCCTTGTCAGATGAACAAGTGGCTCAATACTTTACCTCCCAAGACCTTTCGCAGATATCTCCCCTTTCCTCTTTAAACTAGGTAGATTGGAAGAGGCCTTTCAAGGGGGTATCATTACTGATCCCATTCAGCTCACTGCAACCAGATCTTTGGCATTTAGGTTGCCTTCTTCAGCCGATCTTTCAGAGAACCAAAGGAATGCCCTTCGGCAGATAGCCTTCCAGCTCCTTGAGATCTCGTCACGCTTTTCAACCGCTTTGGCCACCCAAAACACTACCCAACAGGCACTGGATGAACTGGCCACTTTGAAAGCAGAGAAGCGAGTGCATGCCAATACTTAGCTGGAGACGGAGGCCGAGCGAAGATTAATCATGGCCGGGGAAGAGACGACTCGGCACTGTATAGGCAACATCGGTAAGGAACTTATAACCGACGCGACGCAAAGCCGCTGCCCACAGAATCACCGACGCCATCCAAGAGAAAAACCAGGTATATCTTCTGAGCACTCCCTTGGATCGCCGTATCAGGGATCTAGAATCCCAAAAGTCTTTCTTTGCCTATGATCTAGAGAGAAGCCAAGATGACATTCGTCGGGCCAATGAGTCGTGGGGCAACCTACATATCCTCTTAGAAGAACCCCACATTGATCTGCAGAAACGGTTTAGCCATCTCAGCCCGAAGTCTTGTCATTGAGAGAAGTCTCTACTGCAGGTGACACCTGGATAGATCCTCCCAATGCTACTACTTCAGACCAGCCAGCCGCCGCTTTGCCATCTCGTTCCTGATTCTTCTGATGGATATTTTCTTTCACCTTCTGTGAGCACTATCGACCGTCAGTGTGTGGCGCGCCACTTTTGAACAATTTGGGAAGTAATGCCCACCTTTGCATGCTTTCCCACGTAAGGGGATAATACGCTTTTAAATATTTACCGTTTATTCTCTTTTTCGAACTCTTCACCCTCCAGCAAAATTAATTTGTAAGCTCCCATGTCATAGGTCTTACTTACGATATATGGTCCATCCCAATTCGGCGACCACTTACCAAATTTAGGGCCTTTAACCCCAACTGGCAAGATAGTTTTCCAAACGAGGTCGCCATCAACAAACTATTTAGGTTTAACATGTTTGTTATAGGCGCGAGTCGTTTTAATCTTGTTGAATTCTAACTTGCTGAGGGCAGTCAATCTGTATCGTCCATCGAGTCCAATTCCATTAACATAGCATGTTCGTACTCGTCCAAAATGAGTGAGTGTTGCCGAGCCACCCTCAGCGACGCCACATAATTTCTAACGGCAACACTCCATCCTGGCCGTACACCAATCGGTACGGAGTTATTCCGGTGGTCATAGACTTCGAGTACCTCGTAGCCCACAAGGCCTCATTGAGGGTTTCATGCCACCTCCTGGGTTTGTCTTCTATATTCTTCTTGATGATCTCGATAATGATCTTGTTGGTAGCCTTGGCTTGTCCATTAGCTTGGGCATAGTAAGGCGTCGAATGCCTCAACTTGATTCCATATTCCTGAGCAAAGGCCACCACTCTTCCCTGTGAACATAGTACCCTGGTCCGCGGTGATGGTTTCTGGGATACCAAATCTGAAAATGATTTAGTTCTCAATGATCCGGATCATCGCCTTCTGGTTGACATTCCCTAGAGGCGTAGCATCCACCTACTTGGTGAAGTAATCTGTAGCCACGATAATAAAATTATGCCCTTGGAGATAGGAGGGTAAATCCTTCCTATCAAATCCATGGCCCATCCTCTAAAAGGCGACGACTTGATAATTGGGTGGAGCTCATCGGCGGGCACTCGCTGAATGGGGTCGTGCAGTTGACAAGCTTCGCATCCCTTGGCGTATTGGTAACAATCAGCCGTGATAGTCGGCCAATAATACTTGTGCCTGTAGATCATCCACTTCATGATGGGGCCAATAATACTTGTGCCTGTAGATCAAGTAGGCCTCATTCCTTTTGAGGCAACGCGGGAGGACCCTGTTGGTACTCCTCTTGCATAATTCTTCGTCCACCAGGACATATCTTAGGGCCCTCTGCTTGACCTTAAAATCGGCCCCAATGGAAGGGCTTCGCAGATAATCGGTCAGCAGCCTTATCCAGGCATCGACCGGGTCTTCCTCGGCCACCACTACGACGTCTTGATTCATGACCTCCATGACCGTGTTTTTGTATCCCGAGGCCTGCTGAGCGAGGTCATTCGCTTCCTGGTTATCCTCCCTGGGAATATGTGTAATGACCGCATCGGTGAACAGCTTCAACAGGCTATAAGCCGAGGCGCGCAATTTTTTCAACTTGGCATTATAACACTTGTACTCACCCGTGATCTGCTTAATTACCAACTGGGAATATCCCTTTAGTTCTATATAATGGACCTTCATGGCGGCTAAGATATCGAGACCAATGATCAAGGCTTTGTATTCTGCATTGTAGCGATTGAAAAATCCGGGTGAGGATTCCTCGAAGGTTCAAAAATGAAGCCGCCACCAACGTTTAATTTTTAGGGCAAACATCGGTAAATCCCTTTGGAACGGATAAAGGTTCTTGAGACCAGATTAGGGTTCGGGAGTCGGTTATGCATGGGGAAGGTGTTAGCACCCCACAACATCCCTTCCTAAGGAAGGTTACCCGCTAAATAGTTGTAGGAAAAAAATGTTAGTTTCGAAAATGCTAATTTTTACCCTTTTATTGAAAGAAAAAGACTTAATAAAAATTTTAGTTTTTTGTGCTTGACAGGAGTGGGCCCTTGCTCCTACGTATCTCCAGGTGCGATGGAGAAATCAAAGCTACGTAGTTCTTTAGTTAGAAAATGTTTGTTGGTTGGTATTTTTTAATATAGGGGTTTTAGGACTGTGTGATCTGTGTTGAAGGACCACTGGGGGTCTGAAGGAGCGCTGGGGCTCTGAAGGACCACAATTCACTTATCCTAAAACGATGACTAACCCGGCCGTACGACCGACTTAATCCCCTACTTTGAAAATAAGATTTTTGGTTTTTGAAATGAAAGAGATGTGTTTGTATTTTTTTTATTTGGGAATTATTGACTTTAGATAGGGATTTTAGGACATGATCCGTAACGGTTCATTAGTGACCTAAAAAGAAGACTAACCCGACTGTACAGTCGACTAAATCCCCTATTTATATTTTGTGGTTTTTTGTAAAAAAAATGAATTAAGGAAGAAAGGTAATGGAAATTGTTTATTTTTGCGCTTGACAGGGGTGTAAGCAGTAAAGGGGCTAAGCTGGGGGGGTGCATTAATTAAACGTGGGGATGTTAAAAGTATTCTGATAATTAAAAAAAAATTAAAAAAAGAAAGGGACGCATATATAAAGCCAAGATTAAGAGTGGGAACCCTAATCTGGTTCCTCTTTCTCACTCCGCCGCGCCACTCACCATTTTTGAGCGAGAGAGAAAGAAAATACGAGATCGAGGGAGAGGAGAGGGGAGAGAGAGACCTCACAGAGCGGATTACGGAGATGAAGGAGGCTACGGTGGTGCCGGTTATGACGGCTGCGACGGCGTGGTGATGATGGATATGTGGCGGTGCCAAAGGCGGTGTTCTATGGTTCTAACGGCGTTGGTGCACCGGTAGGGGTGACAGAAACGTTGTACCGGGAAGGATGACCACGGTGTCATTGTGGTAGTGGTGCGATGGAGGGGAAACGGAGATGGGCGCTGACCGGAGACGATGACCGGGGGCGTGACGGTGGTCTGGGGTTGAGACCGGAATTGTGACTGTGATGTCGACGGTCTAAGGGAGAACGAAAGGGAACGACCGCGAGATGACGGTGGGGACGAGGTTTTTGGTGATGGACAGTGGTTAGCCCCGGTAGTGATGGTTGACGACGGTGATGGTTATGTGGTGATGTGGAGGAGATAGTGAGGGTGTTCAGATGGTGGTTGTTAGGCGGTGGTGGTCGTCTGCTGTTGATGGTGGAAGTTCACGGTGGAGAGGAGGAGACGGCGAGGGTGTTTGGGGGTTCTAGATGGTGATGGTTTTTTGGTGGTTGACGGTGGTGGGGGTGTTGCTCGTCGGAGTTTGCCAGAGTTGGTGGTGGTTGGGGGTTATTTCTCCTTCCTTATTCTCTCTATTTCTATGTATCTCTACATTGTTTTCCCCCTTTCTTGAAGCCGTGTGTTTCTGTGTATATCAGTGTGTGCGTTTGTTTTTCCCCCTGCTGTTTCTGTTTGCTGGTTTTTTATAGAGGATCCCCATTGTGTTGTTATGCTTTTGCAGGGAAGGCAGAGTAGTGGAGCAGAGGTGGTGGTACTGCTCTTTGCAAGGCCAGCATTGTTGGTGCCAAGAATGGGAAGACAATAAAGAGGATGAAGAAATGGGCTTTGGCATAATGCTCAAAAGGATTTTCAGCAAGGACCGCAACTTGTACTGCCTTGCTTTTTATCTAGTTTTTGCTTTTTAATTAATTTTTGTATTTAAATTTTTTGTCTACATGTATGTACTAAAGCTGACTTCTTTATTTGTAAACAAAAAAACTGATTATAGTAATAATAATAAAAAGCAATTATTCAAATCTGATTTTTTATTACATTTTCTTATTAAACTAATACCTATAACAATAAAATAACGAGTACTAAAATGAGCACTCGTACACGACGACAAGACGCGAACACGCGTTCGCAACGAGGACAAAAATGTGTACATTATTAAGAATCGCACGCGCGCACAATGAGAAGTAACACGCCTATAGACGACTGGGAACGACACACATAAACGACAAAAACAATATTTTGGATTTTCTAGTAAGCTTTAAATTAGCCGGACAAAATTAGGGTATGACAGCTGCCCCTCTTTATTTATATTTTACTAGGAAATATGAAGGGTTTCCAAATTTCTCGAGTAAAATAGAAATGAAGATAAAAAGACACTAATTTTGTCAAGACTATGGTTTTTTAGAAACTCTTTAAAAAAATGAATTGACATACAATGAAAGTAAATAAGGATCACTGGGGATCTGAAGGAGCATTGGGGCTCTGATGGTCTAATTGCAGTCGATGCTTGGCGCATTGATTGGAGTTAGACTGAAGGACCGACGAGGTCTGAAGGGCATGCCTAAGCCTGATGGACCAATGGGTCTGATGGAGCGCAAACTAGCAATGGTACTAGTAAACCGGTCTGCTTGGGGGGTGGCCTTTTTCGAGCGGTCACGGGGGCAAGGTGAGGTCGTTGGCCTGATTTGCGCACCTCGGAGGACGTGCACTGTGTTTTTTAGGCGGACACAGTTAGTGTGAAGGACCTGGGGTCGGATGATCGGTCGCGCTCAGTGTCGACATAGTGATATGAAGGTAGAGTTCAAAGTCGTTGCTTTGACGTGCTAATTCGAACTGAACTGAAGGACCTGGGGTCGGATGATCCGTCGGTTACTCGATAACGCGACGTGCGATCTGGATTGAAGGATCATTGATGGTCTGAAGGAGCGCTTGGGCTCTGAAGGACCACTGGGGGTCAGCAAGAGTACTGGAACTCTGAATTGTGATATGAGACCAGCGCTTGGAGCACCGACTTTGAGGGAACAAACTATTTGGATTGACACATGGCGTACTTGCCTAGAACATACCTAATGAATGCACTTACCCGTGAAGGAAAAAGCTATCTATATTTAGCATGTCTAAAAATGCAATGAATAATGTACGCGTGCAATATAGGTATGTGAAATGGTAGGTGTCCGATGGGATGAATGAAACGTGGCAGATGATGTGAGTTGGAGTTGATGGGGCATGGAGGTTGACAAACAACGTATGTGAATGCAGATAAGATATGAATGTGATTATGCTGATTAATTCTGGTGGAATGCTGAATGTAATGGAATGAACGATTTTTTCTCTTTTTGCTTTTTTTTTGCCTTTTTTCCTTATTATATAATGAATGTATGAAATGCAAAGTGTGAATGTGATGCAAATGTAATGCTTTGGTGCCAATGCAATGGTGAATAAAGGGAAACACGCGAATGCATGGTACAATGATATGATTAGTGATGTAAAAAACTTTTTTGGCAACGATGAGACCGGCACTTGGCACATCTATCGAAGCAAACAATGTTATGTATGTGATGAACGTGCAATGATTGGTATCTGGTGGGATGATGAATGAAATGGGTGTTGAACCTGATGGAATGAGAAAGTCGACAAACAGTTGTATGTGGATACAGATGAGATATGAATGTGATTGTAATGATTATATGCTATGGTAAATAAAAAGAAACACATGAATGCATGGTAAATGACATGATTGGTGCAAAAATGTTATGCACGTAATGTGATGGATATGCAATGATTGGTACCTGATGATTAATGAAATGGGGAAAATAATGGGTGTTGTAACTGACGGAATGGCAAAGTTGACACACGGTGTATGAGATGTGAATTTGATTGTAGTGATTAATTTTTGGTGTGATGATAAATGTAATGGATGGACTTTTCTTTTTGCTTTTTCTTATTTATTTTGCTTCTTTTGTTGATGCATGCAATGTGAACTTTGATGCAACTGCTATGGTGAATGAAAGGAAACACATGAATGCATAGCAAATGATATTATTGATGATGTAGAGAGCTTTTTGGCAACGATGAGACCGGCACTTGGCGCGTCTATCGAAGCAAAAAGTGTTATATGTGTGCAATGCGATGAATGTGCAATGCGAAAGTAAATGGACTACAAAAAGCCCGTGAATGATGGATGCTGAAGTTGATCACAAACAGAAATTGATAAGCCGGGTATGCGACGGTAGATGACATGCGAACGCAGATGTGCTGCTTAGGTGCAGGTGCTATGGTAGATGCATGATTGCATGGTGGAATGATTTATGCTATGATTTGGTTGATGATGCAAAAAATCTTTTTTCTTTTTTGTAATGATGAGAAATGAGATTTTTGATGTGAGAGGAACAAAAGTGAATATTTTGAAATAATTGTTCTTTGGAAAAATTAGATTTGGTTTGAAGTCAAGCTTTGGCAATCTCAAGGTTGTTATTTACAGTCACTGATGCGCAACCGTACTTGACTGTATTTACAGACTCGTTTACGTTTGTTCTTCCCTTACGGTGTCCCATGATTGATTGAATTTAGGTCCGCAAAGTTAACAGAGTGAGTGTTCAACATCACATTATTAACTTGTGTTCTCTCTCTTTGAAGCATTGTTCAGTAAAGATGCATAGTAGTGCAAATACAGATGACTGAATCAGTTGACTTGGTAAGACAGATATGACACATGATGGGATGCATGGTAGATTTTCCCCAAAGTCATGAAAGGCAGGTTTTCCCAACTCAAAAGGTGTAGGACTTCCCCAATTTAGAGTTGGTGAAGGTGATCGAATAGTGTTCCCCTGTCTAGTGATGACAACAACAAGGGGTGTAGAGGGGATTTGGGAACACCATGACTTTGGAATGAAGGGTGGCAAGCGAGAGGTTTTATCTCAACCCATAACGTTTGATGTTGCCCCAATCTTGACAAGAACAAGTTTGCCCTGACTAGAGTTGGAGAAAGGCGGCATTTAGGATGGTGGGTTGAGAAATTGCCCCGGTATGGTCTTATGGATGACAAGGGGATGAGATGGGTGTAGGGTGAATTTCCCTGCTTTAAGGTGGAGTGAATGGCGACGGGATTGCCCCACTTTGGAATAGTTATTGCAAATGGTTGCTTTTAGTGGGGTTGTAAAGGTGACTGAGTTAGGGTCATGGGTTTCTGGAATGGATTGGATATGGTATACGAATGGGATGGACACTGGAAAATTTCCCCGGGCTCAATAAGAACGAAAGGTGAAGGGACTGCCCCACTTTGGGATCTAGGTGATGGTCCTAGTCTAAACTTTTGGTTTTCTTAAGATGACTCCCACAGACTGTGGTTGTCATGAGATTTTGGTATAATGAAAATTTCAACTTGGTGATCACTAAACCTTGTCTCGATATCAGTGGGACTCGAATGAATCTTGGAGTGCAAGCCTTTTGAGTTTTCTCTTTTTCTCTCTTTTTCCTTTTTTTTTTATTTTGATTTTTTTAACAAATATATTGTAAGTAAATAAACTTATTGTCCCAAAATTAAATATTTTTTAAAAAACGACAGCAATCAGCCATTGATCAGCATGGACTTGTTAGGTTGTAATGTGGTTAGTGGTTAGGGGTTTATGAAAGAAGGGTATGTAATGTGGTCAAAGGTTATGGGTAATGTGGTCAATGGTTATGGGCTTGTGGAGTATAGACTCAAGTGGGCTCAGAGAGGTGTTTGATGGTTTATTGATACGATGACCTTTTAAAAGATAAGTAGGTTCAGAGAAGTGTTGAGGCCAATGATTTGGGTTTTGTGGAAGAAATGATAATTCGGCCTGAGGAGGTGTTTGTGGGTTTATTCAGACAAGGATATCTTCTGTGTTTGGTGATATTATGTATCAGCTCACGATTTCTACTGCTTTTGCTTTTTTCTTTTTGAGGATTTCTTTTTCAATCCTTTTTTTTGAATTTCACATTTTTTGTGATCTTTTTTCTTTTTTTTTGAGTAGGGTGAGCTGATAAAAGTGACACACCATTTTTGATGTGAAATTGATCCTTGTCTAGGGTGACTGAAAGATTTTTTGTTTTTTTTGTTTTTTGTTTTTTTTTTTGGCTCAAAGGGGTAGTAAAGAACCTTTTTTTTTAGGATACGGGAAGATGACCAAACTTCATTTCAAATCATGATTGCTTGCTTTTCTCAAAAATTAATTCAAGGACAACAATTATTTATTTTTATATATCCGCTCTTTTTCTCTTTATTTCTTTTATTTGCCCTAATTTTTGCTTAGGCTGCTCTTGCGAGTTTTCAACCTAACAGGCTTATTTGATTTTTTGTGCAAAGGACTTACATCAAGGAAATACAATGTTTACAAGATATCTAGTGATCACAAATTTTCCCCGGCATGGGGCCTAAAGTGTTAGCTCATGAAATTTCATCATTGGGAACAAACCAAGTAGTTGACTAGGTACTTGTGTGGGGAATATGTACTGGGTGGGATGGCCGGGGTGGGACTGGACATGAACAACAGATGATGATAGGATGGAAAAATGTGGATACTAACTGACTCAAACAAGAGTAGATGCACGTTGCGTTCAAATTCACTATACGAATGCTTCACAGAAAGTTAACATAGTTAGCGACATGATAGAAGAAATTTTTGATAACACATTGGTTAACAAAATGGACCATTTTGATCGTTTATCATGGGACTGATGAGATGCATCGTTTTGCTGGTAAAAATTTGTGAACGAGCTGCAAAATCTTTGAAAATTGAGTGTCTCGAAAACACCTTGAGTTTGCAACTGAGTTTGACCTTGTTTTGTACAGCTAAAACTTTTCCAAAGAAAAATAATCAATTTCGTCTCATCTCTCATCCATTTTTTTTGAAGAAGCAATGCTCATGTTTTTTTTATGTATGGATGAACACATGATCATGTATATGCGTGACGAAAATGCAAATGCATGAAACACGTGAATGCACGATCATTTGGAAATAAACCAATGATTCTAAATGATCTTTGAAGGCAATGCAACCTGTGAAGGATGCAAAGTTACAAACTCTCATTTTTATTGGATGCTCAATGATGCATGAAAAAGAGTGATGATATATTTTTGTTTTTTTGTTTTGTTTTAGAACATGATGATGGATATGTACGATGAAAATTCAAATGCATTGAGGAACTGATCACTTGAAAAGACCAACGATTTTATTCCTATTATGAATGCATGATGATTTTTTCCTAGTTAAAAGATTAACTATACTCATGCAACGAGGATAAATAAATTACATGCCCCTTGTGTCCTAATGCATGAATAAACACATGATGATAGATATGCATGATGCAAATGCATGAAATGCGTGCATGAATGATCACTTGGAAAGACCAGTTATTCTAAATGATTTTTTTGGGGGCAATACAGCATGTGACTGATGCAGGGCCTCATTTATGTGTCAAAAATAATGACATAATTTTTGTGAAATGATGCATGCTGAAACGGGGAATGAAATGCCATATGAATGATCGGTGAAACAACGGTTTTTTATTTATTTGGAGGAGTGAAATGATGTATGAATGATATGTTTTTACATGCATCTTATGATGTTGCAAATGATGAAATGTCTACATTATTTGATGATGATTTTTTGTGAATGGAAGTGCATGCTAAATGAGATATTCCAATGTTTACCACAATTTTTTTAATTATGCTCGTGGTTTTTTCTATTATCTCTTTTTTTTAGAAAAAAAATGCATGAATAAACAAATGATGTTGCATGATGCAGATGCATGGAATGTGAATGATCACTTGAAAAGGTTGACTATCAAAAAATGATTTTTCGGAGGCATTGCAATATGCTGAATAATGCAAGAAAGTGGCATTATTTTTTATTTTCTTTTATTTGGAAATGATGCATGCGAGATGACTAATGCATTCGAGGTGGTTAAGAGTGAAGAGTTTTTGTTTTTATTTTTATATTTTTTTGCACGAAGAGGAGTAATGAATATAGTATATTTTTTTCTATATGAGTATGCAAGATGGTGTAGGTTGGGCCAATATGTAGTGTCTTTGTTTTTTTTTTGGGTTGATGATGATATGCATGAGAACGAGATGTATATGCAAACAAATGATTCGTTCTATGGTGATTTTTTTATTTTCTAGCAAAAATATAATGTCCATGATGACGGATATGTATGGAAAATGCAAATGCGTGTATGCATGAAGAAATAAATGTTTGATCCTAATGCAATATTTTTTATTTTTCAAGAGGTAGTGCAACATGTATGCAGACTCTTATTTTTGATTTGTTCGATGATGAATGATACAATTATAATGAAATAATTTTTTTGTTTTATTTGAAAAATGATACATGAATATGGAATTGATGCATTTAAAATGATGTATGAATGTTATGTTTTTTTTTGAAACGTAATTCAAGCCTTTACAAATGATGTGATGCCTATGCTATGTGATAATGATTTTGAATGATTATGTATGAATGTCAGTGCATATTGAATATGATGCTAATGTTTTTTGATTAAATGTTATGCTAATGTTATATGGGTAAAAATTGTTTTTTTTTGGTGTGCGAGGAAACAAAATGCATGACACTCGCAGCGATTTTTTTTTAATGCGTGGAAAGGATGCTTGACATGATTCACAATATTGTGTTTGTTTCCTTTTTTGGGAAAGGGAAGACAGATGCATGAGCATTGGCGAATCAACTTGCCTTTTTGGTCAGATTTATTGGAAATACGAAGGAACGCATGAATGTGCGTGAAATGCAAATGTGTGGTTATATTCATCTGTCGGGGAATGGCAAGTTTTTCTTTTTTAAAATAAAAATGATCCCGGTGGTCTGACTTTCAAATGTTTTTTTTTACTTTCATCCACCACTCTGTAATTTTTTTTTGTAATTCCCCGGCGGTCATGCAAAATGGGATGTTTTTATATTTATTTACGTGATATGCAAAGAAGAAAAAATAAGAATGCATGATATAGGTTTTAAGAAAAGAAAATAGCTCGAACAAATGAAATATGATTCTTGTTTTTTTTTTCAAAAAAAAACGGGAAGGAAATGTATCTATGGTTGTTTGAATGCGACGGGATGAAGCTCCTTTGTGTTCTAAAAAGGGTTCCTTTGAGAATAGATCTAAGATTCTTTCTACTGAGTGAACCTTTCAAAGGGTAGCTCTACAAAGTCCTAATAAGGTTTCTAGAGCCAACGACCCCGTTCGAGAACGCTAGCCACAACAATAGGCAAGCTATTAGAAGTGATAGCACCCTCGAAGGGACCAAACTCTAGATGAGACTTTCGTAACCACCGAGATGGATGTACATCCAGAGGGCCATTACTACGCAGTCTCGTTCTAACTTAGTTTATGCTCCAGTCCGGATATAGGACTATTCTCACGTGTGTGCAAAAGTGTGATAGTGGAGTGTGTGAAGGAGCAAAATATCAGGAATACCCCCCAAGCTGCAAAACAAACAAACACATATACAACAATAATAGTCTTCTACCCTAGGGTTTATATACATAAAAGAATATAATTGGCAATAAAATAAAAGAATAGTCAAATATACAAACATAATGGTCTTCTATCCTAAGGTTTACATATCATATGAAAATAATATAATATACAAGAATAAAAAACAAAAGGATAGGGTAAAAATAAACATTAAATCAATAATTAGTCCTACAATTAATTAGACTAGGCTTGACTCTCTAAAAAGTCCCCAGTGAAGTCGCCAGCTGTAGCGACCGAAAAATCCGGGTGAGGATTCCTCGAAGGTTCAAAAATGAAGCCGCCACCAACGTTTAATTTTTAGGGCAAACATCGGTAAATCCCTTTGGAACGGATAAAGGTCCTTGAGACCAGATTAGGGTTCGGGAGTCGGTTATGCATGGGAAGGTGTTACCACCCCACAACATCCTTACTAAGGAAGGTTACCTGCTAAATAGTTGTAGGAAAAAAATGTTAATTTCGAACATGTTAATTTTTACCCTTTTATTGAAAGAAAAAGACTTAATAAAAATTTGGCTTAAATATGTTTTAGGCCCCTGCAAATATAGAGTGTTTTGGTTTAAGCCCCTGCAAAATTTTTTTTTTGTTAAAAGCCCTTGCAAAATGAAATATTTTGTTATAAGCCCTTCTCAACATATCCAGCAATCATAGCATTCCATATTATGGCTAACATTTTAGTAATAGAAGGGCTTATAACAAAATATGTCATTTTGCAAGGGCTTTTAACAAAAAAAAAATTTGCAGGGGCTTAAACCAAAACACCCTATATTTGCAGGGGCCTAAAACATATTTAAGCCTAAAAATTTTAGTTTTTTGTGGTTGACAGGTGTAACACCCCATTAATTTCTATCTTGTAGAAATTACCGAAGCGCACTACTGGCATACATCAGAGTGACTTTCCTTTTAACATATTGAACACATACTAAACTTCGATGAATCACTCATCAAACGTGCTTAAAAATAACTGAACTGTCTATAAATAGAGTCGGTCCTTACACCCTCAACTAGTGTTCAATACTCAAAACCGAAAGTCTGCGGAAGCGATTTACGACTTGAAATACATAAGTCGTACAATCGAGTAGTCTTAAGATACTGAATACAAAATACAGAGATACAAGGGAAACAGAAATATGAGACATAAAGAAATAAAGATAGCGGCTGCTCCTCAAGCATCTTCATAGCCGTGCCTCACGGTCTTCAACTTTCCCTGCTTAACTGAAAAACAACAACAATGGATTGGGTGAGACAACTTGTCTCAGTGAGTTCTATCGCGACCCCTTACTCAATTCTCTCGGTTCAATTATGCTTGATTCATTATCTAAGACTCATAGTCCTCAAAGTTGACTATGTGGTTGAACTATGCTCAATCACTGAGCCTAACAATGAACTATGCTCAATCACTGAGCCTAACAATGATTCTTAGCGTGTCACCGGTCACTTGGCATAATAAGCTTCCGGTGAACCCGTCCCCACTAATCACTAGTGGGTCCCTAATGGAGCCTAGGTTCATAAGGATCATGACTTCCTCTCCCCCAGCACACTAATCTGAAATAGGGTCGTCACCCTAACAATGAACTATGCTCAATCACTGAGCCTAAACAATGATGCATATACAATATACAATAACAATGAACAATGAAAACTGCTCAATCACTGAGCCTAACCTGAAAGCATACTCATTCACTGAGCCTTATCATGACCTAATCTTATTCGGAACATTAGGTGATCTAGTTATTAACTTAACCTCATTATTTAGTGATCTCTCATGGATTACTAATGTTTGCTAACTTAACTTAATAACCTTACTCAATGAGTCAGTCTAACACATATATCAATCACACAGTCATAACATGAAACCAATGGTCAATGACATGAGCATTCACTGCACCTGAACATAATCCAAACATAACCAATCACATGGCACTAATATAACCTGGATCCAATCACAGTCAATTACCACTCAATTCAGGGCAATTCAGTTATAGTATCATTGGGGAAAGTGGAAGAAAGGATTGGAATGCAATTGGAACCGTTCGGGACGATTTATAACACTTTTCAAAATAGGTAACCCGAAGACCACTTTTCGACACAATTTTCAATATCAAAAACAGTTCATTTTGCCTTAAAAATAGAATATTCAGTTAGGCCTCTGAATAAGCTTTCCAACGCATCTTAGAACACCTCAATCGGGTTCCCGGATCGAAACGAAAAACAGTGTTTGGTTGCTGAAAATCTGCAAAGTGGCGCGCGAGTGGCGCGTGGCGCGCAAGTGGCGCGCGAGCTGACAGTAGGATCTGTCAAGTGGCGCGCGAGTGGCGCGCGGCGCGCAAGTGGCGCGTGGACTGACAGTAAGTGCAGAATTTGGCGGTTTCGCGCGAAAACCGCGATTCCGCTTAATTCCGATTCTCGTTCCGATTGAAACTTCCACTTTACCAGCCCATAAAACACAGTCAAACAAGTCAACAATCAACACACATCAATCAATAATCATGATATGCCAATTCATAAGTTTCAGTCCAACAATTCATCAATCTCATGATTCAAACGATATTTTCGCAAAACGGTTTCGCACCGGATTTTCGTAAACGCGAGACTCGATCCAGAATTCACAACACATACAATTTTAATCCTAGTGAGTATAGAACTCACCTTTTGGCGATGACAATCGCTCCCAACGCCGAAGCCTTCGCGAACTCGGACGAACGGCGATCCCACGAATCTTTCCGAATCCGCTCCAGCTACTTCCAGCAACAAACCGTCAATTTGCAACGAGCATAGCTAGGTCAATACGTGACCAAAATCCTTAAAATTAGTGCGCATTGTGAAGAGAATTTTGTCTACTCTCTGATGGAGAAAGATTCACTTGCATGCATCCAGTGGTTTGGGAGATATTGACAAAACAAGAGGACTGCTTCGGAACAGTGGCTGATTCTTAATCCGAAAGTTGTGAGTGTGATATCTCTCTCATTTCCCAATGAAATCATGCGGTTCTTGTGCCCAAAATGAAGAACTTTGTGTCTAGTTTCCAGAGGGACAAGAATCACGATGATCGGAGGCGTGCACAGGGAGATACGACGTATTTACCGAAGGTAGGTAAAACGGGTTTTACCCAGAATTTTCTGTGACTTGAAGAAACTGATTTCCAAGGCTTTGAACCTCCATCAACTCGACTTCTCCAGCTTCTAGACTCCACCCAAAGGCTTACCAATGACAATGTAGTGATTGAAACCCTCTAAGCTTGCTCTAATGATTCGTAATGTGGCTTGTTGATGACTTTAAAACCCTTCTCCAAGCCCAAGATGAACATAACTCAAATTCTCCTCAAATGGAGCTTGGGTGTGAAAATGGTGGAAAGAGGATGAGGAGTTCTTTGGTGGTGATGTTGGCATCAAAAGTTAGAGGAGAAGACAAGGATTGTAATGGTGAAGAGAGATTAAACATGCATCAAAGGATGGGACCTCCCTCTCCTCTCTTCTCTCACGTTTTCCTCCCTCTCCCTAAGCTCTCTCTCAATTTCTTTCTTTCTCAATTCTGGAATCAAGGAATGAAGTGAAGTGGGTTCTGGTGTGTGTTGGGTTCAGCTGGCCACTAAAAGGTAGCGAAATTACTATCCTACCCTTCAGCCACACACTTGCCTAATCCCCACAATCACTTGACTTAAAATAATAATTCCAACTTAGCAAATAAGCACATATGCATGACAAGTAATTAGATCATTATTTCATTTCCTATCATAGTAAATCAATTAATCACAAGCAATGACAATTCACTTAGCTCCATCACCTCATAAAATCAAAGATTTCCAATAATAATTATTTATGATACCGAGCCATTCGATTAGTTAATTTCTTAAATCGCGACCGTCATTCTAATACCGACCGACGAAACTTCTAAAAATTTAGGGGATGTTACAACAGGAGTGGGCCCCTGCTCCTACGTATCTCCAGGTGCGATGGAGAAATCAAAGCTACGTAGTTCTTTAGTTAGAAAATGTTTGTTGGTTGGTATTTTTTAATATAGGGGTTTTAGGACTGTGTGATATGTGTTGAAGGACCACTGGGGATCTGAAGGAGCGCTGGGGCTCTGAAGGACCACAGTTCACTTATCCTAAAACGATGACTAACCTGGCCGTACGACTGACTTAATCCCCTACTTTGAAAATAAGATTTTTGGTTTTTGAAATGAAAGAGATGTGTTTGTATTTTTTTTATTTGGGAATTACTTATTTTAGATAGGGATTTTAGGACATGATCCGTAACGGTTCATTAGTGACCTAAAAAGCAGACTAACCCGACTGTACAGTCGACTCAATCCCCTATTTATATTTTGTGGTTTTTTGTAAAAAAAATGAATTAAGGAAGAAAGGTAATGGAAATTGTTTATTTTTGCGCTTGACAGGGGTGTTAAGCAGTAAAGGGCTAAGCTGGGGGGTGCATTAATTAAACGTGGGGATGTTAAAAGTAATCTGATAATTAAAAAAAATTAAAAAAAGAAAGAGACGCATATATAAAGCCAAGATTAAGAGTGGGAACCCTAATCTTGTTCCTCTTTCTCACTGCGCCACGCCACTCACCATTTTTGAGCGAGAGAGAAAGAAAATACGAGATCGAGGGAGAAGAGAGGAGAGAGAGAGAGACCTCACAGAGCGGATTACGGAGATGAAGGAGGCTACGGTGGTGCCGGTTATGACGGCTGCGACGGCGTGGTGATGATGGATATGTGGCGGTGCCAAAGGCGGTGTTCTATGGTTCTAACGGCGTTGGTGCGCCGGTAGGGGTGACAGAAACGTTGTACCGGGAAGGATGACCACGGTGTCATTGTGGTAGTGGCGCGATGGAGGGGGAACGAAGATGGGCGCTGACCGGAGACGGTGACCGAGGGCCTGACGGTGGTCTGGGGTTGAGTCCAGAACTGTGAATGTGATGTCGACGGTCTAAGGGAGAACGAAAGGGAACGACCGCAAGATGACGGTGGGGACGCGGTTTTTGGTGATGGACAGTGGTTAGCGCTGGTAGTGATGGTTGACGACGGTGATGGTTATGTGGTGATGTGGAGGAGACAGTGAGGGTGTTCGGATGGTGGTTGTTAGGCGGTGGTGGTTGTCTGCTGTTGATGGTGGAAGTTCACGGTGGAGAGGAGGAGACAGCGAGGGTGTTTGGGGGTTCTAGATGGTGATGGTTTTTTGGTGGTTGACGGTGGTGGGGGTGTTGCTCGTCGGAGTTTGCCAGAGTTGGTGGTGGTTGGGGGTTATTTCTCCTTCCTTATTCTCTCTGTTTCTATGTATCTCTACATTGTTTTCCCCTTTCTTGAAGCCGTGTGTTTCTGTGTATATCAGTGTGTGCGTTTTGGTTTTCCCCCTGCTGTTTCTGTTTGCTGGTTTTTTATAGAGAATCCCCATTGTGTTGTTATGCTTTTGCAGGGAAGGCAGAGTAGTGGAGCAGAGGTGGTGGTACTACTGTTTGCAAGGCCAGCATTGTTGGTGCCAAGAATGGGAAGACAATAAAGAGGATGAAGAAATGGGCTTTGGCATAATGCTCAAAAGGATTTTCAGCAAGGACAGCAACTTGTGCTGCCTTGCTTTTTATTTAGTTTTTGCTTTTTAATTAATTTTTGTACTATTTTGTATTTAAATTTTTTGTCTACATGTATGTACTAAAGTTGACTTCTTTATTTGTAAACAAAAAAACTGATTATAGTAATAATAATAAAAAGCAATTATTCAAATCTGATTTTTTTATTACATTTTCTTATTAAACTAATACCTATAACAATAAAATAACGAGTACTAAAATGAGCACTCATACACGACGACAAGACGCGAACACGCGTTCGCAACGAGGACAAAAATGTGTACATTATTAAGAATCGCACGCGCGCACAATGAGAAGTAACACGCCTATACACGACTGGGAACGACACACATAAACGACAAAAACAATATTTTGGATTTTCTAGTAAGCTTTAAATTAGCTGGACAAAATTAGGGTATGACAGCATGATTATTGGATGCTTGATCCTCAATCCTGCACATGATCTCCCAAGTTTTCCCATGCATACTAGAGATAACTATCCCGGCTACAGCTCTAGTCTGGGTACTTGAACCATCAAACATGAGGACCCACAGCTTCAGGCCAACGTAGTTAGCGGGCTCGGCCGGGGAATCATGGATTTCAAAGCATGGGTGTTGGGCGAGAAAATCGGTGAGGGCCTGTCCTTTGACGGCCTTTAAAGGTACATATGATAAGGCAAAAGCATTTAATTTAATGGCCCACTTTACACGTCTACCTTGCAAGACAGGCCGATTAAGCAGGTACCTCACAATATCAATTTTGCATACAACCAGAACCTCTCTGGGCAAAAAATAATATTCTAGCTTGGTACATGCGTTGAACAATGATAAACAAAGTTTCTCAATGGGAGTCTCATCCGTTTCAAGGCTTTTCTAACTCGATTAGGTGTGCCTCAAAACTTTTGGACTTGACCACCACATCATCAATGTATACTTCCATACTCTTGCCGATTAGGTCATGGAATATTGCGTTTATTGCCCTTTGATAAGTAGCTCCTGGATTCTTGAGGCCGAAAGGCATGACCAACCACACACAGATGCCTAGGGCGCCAGGGCACCCGAAGGAAGTCTTATGAGTGTCTGCCTCGGCCACGTAGACCTGGTTATACCCAGAATATCCGTCCATGAAGGTCAAGATGGCATTGTTAGTCGCGGTGTCGACTAGCATGTCAGCCACTGGCATACCGTACTCATATTTTGGAGTGGCCAAGTTCGGGTTCCTGTAATCAATGCTGAACCTCACCTGGCCATTCTTTTTAATGACAGGCACTATGTTAGATAACCATTCTACATACCCGGAGGTTCTTAAGAACCCAGCCTTCAATAACCTCTCTATCTCAGCTTTGATCTGTGGCAACAACTGAGGATTGAATCTCCTCGACGGCTGTTTATAGGGCTTGCATCCGTCCTTGATAGAGCTTTTACCACTTATTACAACTTTTGACAAACGAATAATCAATACATAATAACAAAAGTTTTCATCTCGGGCGAACTACTTCTCGGCGTCCACGTCGACGGGTACATCACCATCTGCTTTCTCATCACCTAAACGTGTACAATAGTACACGAGTAGCCACAAAGAAGAGTGAGGAAATCACACAACATAGGAAACAATAAACGGTAGTGGATACAACATACATAACACGCATATACAAACAATCATCAACTAATCATCATCTTATCCTCAATGTCGCGACCTCACATACGGTCCTAGAACTACAACGTCAACGCAATCCTAATACCCACTACTCCAACGTCACGCTCAAAACGTCAACTACTCTGTCAATACATCTGGATCCATCTAACTTTGGGTAAGCGGATGCAAGTGCCCTCACATCCTGGGCAATAGATAGAGTCTAGTCAGGGTACCCCAGTGTTATGTGGAACGCCCCAGCAGTGCCCCACTTAGGACCCCCACTAGGCCTACCCGCAAGGTCGGATCGTGGCCGTCTCTATTACTACTCCCATACTGCGATGAGTCCTTGCCCATACTGCGAAAAGGTTCCTTAAACGAGTAAACCTGTTGAACATCATCATCATCAGCATCCCTAAGGATTCCTAAGTCCAAGGGTATCATCATCAACTGGGGGTCATTTGTCCTATAATCATCATCTCTAGTCATAACTATTACCCAAGTCCCCGCTAATCCTAGGTAATAATGTCAACCTTCTATTCATAGGTAGTCATCTTGATTCAATGCCTCTTACAGCAACTTCATCTAATACTTGGTATTTCCTAGGGCTTTCTATGACCTCTCAATCATCATCACTGGGTCGAGGTTACCTGCAACTAGCTTAGGAAGGGTCAGACATCACCCAAAGCAAACCTAGAATAGTCCTAATCCATTAACATCTTAGTCTTATTAAACTAACAAGAATAGTTCTAATCCATTAACAGGTTAGTCTTAATCAATTAAGATGCTCTAAGTTGTCTATTAGGTAACAACATCAAGCTAATCAATCATCATCCTCATTCATGTCTAGAAATCATTATAACTCATTATTGATCTGAATTAACCATTAGAATGTTTAGGAATCTCAATATCTACAATCCAATCTTCTATACTAAAGTTTAAGCTTGTTACTTAACTTAGAGATAGTCTAAACCATGAGTACATAATCAATCTTCAACTTATAGGCTATTTAACCATATAATTTCATCACTAACTTATTCAAGGGTTAGGTCTACTACCCTAGAGTTCATCGGTACTAACTACCCAACTACACCAACACTAACAATCATATCTCCTCTAGGGATGTTAGCTCTTAGGCCTTAACAACGAGACTCAATCACATTGAATTGGTCTCTTATCATCATCAACAACAATCATAACAACAACGGCAATCACAAGAACCACACATAGCATTTACACATATCATCAACATCCTCACATTATAATATAGTCTTTGCTCCTACAAGGACATAACATAATTATAAAATAAAACATTTAAAACTCATTTCTCATATATACAATGGTTTACACACAAATATATTGTCAGTGTAAGACATAGGGATCATGGGACATCTCAGTTATGTTAATTGCATCCTAAACTACCAAGTTCCCTAGTTATCATCCCCCCTCTTCTTACCTTGAATCCAATCGATCACGAACGGGAGTGTGAAGCGGAAATAGAAACTCATGTCCTCCAAACAGCATAAAATACCTCTTATATTATTCCCTTGATGATCCCGGAAGTCACTTTTAACAAAAGGACAAAGGTACGATATTAAATATTTGACTGTAGGAACTAAAAAGGCCAAAAAACTAAGGATCACGGACTTACACGAAATTAAGGACGTCGCTACGAGCGTGTAGCTTCAAACGGCACATGATTCTCACGCTGGTAGCAAAAGATATGTCAAAAACACGTTCTTACAGTTTATAAAACTAAAAGAAAGGACTTGAATATATAAAACATGTGCTTACCACGAATTTAGACATAAAACCAGCAAAGAAGAGGATCTTTAGAAGAGGATCAAGATCGAATGAATGAACGAACTGTGAATCCTCTTGAGTGGTGCTCAACGGTAATGAAGAACGGTGAAGAATGACGATTAACGAGACCCATTTTTGAAACGCCTCGTTTTGTGAATATAATAAGATAGAATGGATCACTACAAAAGCCCAACTTGTTCCTAATTAAATTCTAAAGCCCAATTCTCTTACAACATCTACTTTGACACCTTTCTTTAACACAAAATATTTTCACTAAACATATTGTGGAAAACTCCCACAAACTCTCACCCCTTGAATGAGGTCTTCCATGAAAATCTACTGCACTTTTCTGCACATGTGTAGAATTTCTGTACTTCCTGCAGAAATTCCTATCTTCTCAGTAGCTTCAGTCCAGTGCCTTCTTAACTCGATTTTGCTATTTTGAAACTTCTTTCACTGATCCCATATCTTCTAATGCTTTTGTTAACCTTCATAATTAATTCTGAACTACAAGAAGATATGTCCATTGTGCCTTCTATCATTAGAAGCTACTGATGTATCTTCTGAGAAGCTTCTAATATTGTACCTTCTTAGAGATTCTTCTGATGCCTTTTGTTCTTGTGGAACATCATGATATGTGCCTTCTTATCCTAAAAACTACTTGACTTGGCCTTGCTCATCTTGAGAGGCTATATGGAATGGGTTTTCTCGTCTTCAGAAACTTCTCACTATTGCCATCTCATCTTACGAGGCTTCTTGAAGAACCATCTTCTGATCTTGAGAAGCTATATAGCTTGTGTCTTCTTTATCTGAAAAGATTCTTCTACTGCCAACTCTTCTTGAGTGGCTTCTTGAAAAAACTTTTTCTCATCTTAAGAAGCCACTATAGCTGTCTTCTTTTATCTATCTTCTCATGAACTCTGGACCTTCATTCTTATCTTCTAAGGCTTCAATATGCCTTCTTATGTTGTATGGCTTCTTTGAAGAATGTTGTAACGCCCCAAAATTTAATTAATTATTTAATTGGAAGAAAAATAATAAAATAATAATAATGCTAGTATATGTGGGCCTATTGTTAGGGTTGGGAGTAGTAAAATGAGAAGTGTTAGGGAGGCCCATGATGTAATTCGAATTAGCTAAGGAAAAAGCCCATAAAATTAACTAAAGTATAAATAGGCATTATTTAGGGTTTTACTCATTTAGAAGGAACAAAAAAATAAGAATTAGAGAGAAGAGAAGAGAGAGGACGGCGCGAAGAAGGAGAGAGAGCTAGGGCAGGCCAAAAACTTCGAATTCTTCAAGGCTAAGGTAAGGGTGGAGTTCTATCTCTATAATTGGGTGTATGAATGGCTCTATGTAGGAAGGTTATGGAACCCTAGGTGTTATTAAGTTTAGAAAACCCTAGTTTAGAAAACCCTAGGCCAAAAACCTTGCTGTTTGTGTGTTGCTGTCTTGCAGGTTCCTGGCCCATGGGCGCCAAGGGCGCCAAAACCTGGCCGCCCGGTTGTTGTTATGTCCTGGGCGCCATGGGCGCCACTTGTGATGTTGCTGTGTTCCTGGCGCATGGGCACCAACGGCGCCATGTCTGGCTGCCCGTTGCTGGTTCTGGGCACATGGGCGCCAACGGGTGCCAAGATTGGCTGCCCGATTTCTGTTGTTGCTTGCTCTGTCTGGCGCAGGGGCGCCATGGGCGCAAAAAACCTGGCTGCCTTGTTGCTGTGTTGTGTTTTGGCGCTGTGGGCGCCAAGGGCGCCGGTTTGGCTGCCCGATCGTGTTGCTGGGCGCCATGGGCGCCAAGGGCGCCAGTTTGGCTGCCCAAACGTGAATTTCACATTTGATGCTTGGAATGATGTGTTGATGTTGAATATGTAATTAGGCCCAAAGTTGCCAAAATGTTGGAAGTTGCTAAATTGTTGATGTGTTGCCAAAAATGTTGAAAGCTGCTAAGTTGTTGATGTGTTGCCAAAAATGTTGAAAGTTGCTAAGTTGCTAATTATTGTTGATGATGGTGTACCAAGTTGAATTGCCTCTATTTATTGGCAGGTGGTATGTTGTAGGCCTATGGCCAACGATGATTTCCGATGTTGTTGCGTTGATATGTAATCATTGTTTATTGGTTGTGCATTTACAAAGCGTCGCATACATAGCATATTTTTACGATGGAGCTATGCTCAAAACACGATGGCCTGGACTGGCAAATTATGATGAAATGATGTTACGATGTTGATGCCTCTATTTATTGGATGGATTATGGTACCACATGCATTATAGGGCGGTGGCCCTGAGTTGAGTCACATTCCGCATCCATGTTGCATACCTATGCGATTGAGATGATGTTGACTGCTGTTAAATGATGAATTGATGCTATGACCTGAATTACATATTGTCTTTCATATGTCTGATTATATAGTGCGATATCTCACCCCTTCTGTTTGAATGTTACCCCAATGTTGGTAACGTGCAGGTAATCACGAATGAAGGCTGTTCACCTTCGTTTGATCGAGTCGGTGTCGTCGCTCTGATATGTAACACTCGGGGGGAAATGAACACACATTTTAATATTGTTGCTATGTTATTTCGTTGTTGAAACTTTAAATTGTTACGTCGTTGTTTTTGAGCTGTCTTGAGTTGTTAAGACGCCACGTCTATTTGAATTAACTTGTTATGAATCCGCTTGGTAGTAATTAAAGAGGAATTATTTTGAAGACTAAAATGTTGTTTTATCGGTTCATCCGAAAGCGCTATGTATCTATTTTGAAAAGCGAATTAACCCGTCTATTGTTTTCACGAAGCAAATGTGGCACTCCATTGTTTGTTGAAAAAGATTTTTTATGAACTCTTATTTTGCATTATTTTACCGCGTAGAAATGGGGTGTTACATTAGTGGTATCAGAGCAGTTTCGGAATGTCCGGCCAAGTTGTCAAGTTATTGTGTCATTGACGATCAAGTATTGTCAATTAGATCTAACTGTTGTTTATGTTGTAGTGATTAGTTGAGATGGCTGGAAGGAACGATGCTGTTATCGCTGCTGCTTTGGCTGCTATGGCTCAGGTCGTGGAAGGTCAGCAAAACGTTGGTGAAAATGCTGGGTCTCGTAGTTTTGTAACCTTTCAAAGGGAGAATCCGCCTACTTTCAAAGGCAAGTATAATCCTGATGGAGCGTTGGCTTGGCTGAAGGAGATGGAGAGGATCTTCCGTGTGATGGACTGCACTCCAGCGTAGAAGGTTCGTTATGGTACTCATATGTTGGCAGAAGAAGCTGATGACTGGTGGTTAGAGACTAGTCAAAGGTTGGTAGCTGCAGGTGAAGAGGTCACTTGGGTTGTGTTCCGTAGGGAATTTATGAGGAAGTACTATCCGGAGGATGTTCAGGGTAAGAAGGAAATTGAGTTCCTTGAGCTGAAGCAAGGAAACCTGTCGGTTACTGAGTATGCTGCTAAGTTTGTGGAGTTGGCTAAGTTTTATCCGCACTACAGTGAAGCAACTGCTGAGTTCTCGAAGTGCATCAAGTTTGAGAACGGGTTGCGACCAGAGATCAAGAAGGCAATTGGGTATCAGAAAATCCGTGTCTTTTCCGATTTGATTGATAGCTGCAGGATCTATGAAGAAGATAACAATGCTCATTATAAGATCATTAATGAGAAGAGGAGAAAGAATCCGAGTCGTGGTAAGCCGTATGATGCTCCTGCTGGTAAAGGTAAACCGAAAGCCAATGAGGGCAAGAGGACTAGTGGGGGAGATGCTCCTGCTGGTATTGTGTGCTTCAAATGTGGCAAAGCTGGTCATAAGAGTAATGCGTGCAAAGCTAAGACGAAGAGGTGTTTCCGTTGCGGTAAGATCGGGCATGAGGTGTCCGGGTGTGAGCATAAGGAGGTGGTTTGTTTCAACTGTGGCGAAGGAGGACACATCAGTAGTCAGTGTCAGAAACCGAAGAAGGAGCGGGCTAGTGGAAAAGTGTTCGCTTTGGCAGGGACAGAGACTTCCGAAGAAGATGGACTTATTAGAGGTACATGCTTAATTAATAATATTCCTCCATCTTCTATTGTTGATACCGGTGCTACTCATTGTTTTATTGCTGCTGATTGTGTTGAAAGATTGGGTCTTGCGTTGTCTTCTATGAATGGAGAGATGGTTGTAACGCCCAAATAATTTAATTATTCATTTAATTAAATTATTTAGGTATTTTATTAGTGTAGTCATATTTAATTATTAATAAAATGATGTTTTATTTAAATTAGGGGGTGATGCTTAGTAATTAGCTGAGTAGTAGACGGGGGCCCGTGATCCAAGAGCCCAAGGCGTAGGCGCATGAGTGAGAGCCTAGCTAGGGTTTTGGGATCATTTGCGCATTGTTGGAGAAAGAGAAAAGAAAGGAGAGAATTGCGAAGAGAGGAGAAGAGGGGGACGGTGCGAAACCAAGGAGAAAGAAGGGAGGAGCTTTGTTGCTGTGGTTCTTTGGAGCTTTCGTGCTAGAGGGTCTCGTGTTCGGCGAATCTAAGGTAAGGGTGGGTTCTATCTTTATAATAGGGTGTATGATGGGGGTTATGTGGGAGATAGGACCTATGTTGTTCCTTTGATCTTGTTGGTGTTGATTTATTGATGTTAGAATGTATGCATAATGGTTGTAATTGGTTGATCATGGTGAAGTTTGGTGTTTGGTGTTTGGTGCGATTTGATGTTGATGTTGTGGTTGCTGGAAACGGCGCCCTGCTCCTGGGCGCCGTGTCTGTGTCGCGTTCGGTTCCTGCTGGAGGCGCCCTATTGCTGGGCGCCGAGCCAGTGTTGCTTCTGTTGCTGATTTTGGCGCCCTAGGCGCCCAGTCATGGTGTCCTGTGGTTGTTGTTGCTCGAAGTGGTGCCCTAGGCGCCCAGTGATGCTGTCTTGGTTGCTGGAGTTGGCGCCCTAGGCGCCCAGTGTGGTCTGGTGCGGTTCTGTTTCGCTGTGAAGGGCGCCCTAGGCGCCCGGTGATGTCCCATGTTCTGCTGTTGCTGTTTGCCTGCCTGTGTTGCTGATGTCCTAGGCGCCCTGTTGCTGGGCGCCAAGTCTGGTGTTGCCTCTGTTGTGCTAGGCGCCCTGTTGCTGGGCGCCAAGTCTGCTGTTGCCATTGTTGCGCTAGGCGCCTTGCCCCTGGGCGCCATGTCTGATTTTGTTGCTGCTGTGCTAGGCGCCCTGCCCCTGGGCGCCATGTCTGGTTGTGTCACTGTTGCACTAGGCGCCCTGTTGCTGGGCGCCAGTTTCTGTTGTTGTTGTTGCCTGCTAGGCGCCCTACAGCTGGGCGCCAGTTCTTGCTGTGCTGCTGTCTCACTTGGCGCCCTGTTGCTGGGCGCCAGTTTCTGTCTTGTTGCTGTTGCTGTCACAGTGAACAAATGTTGCTGTTTTTCTAAAATAATGTTGCTGTCAGAGTGAACAAATGTTGCTGTTTTTCTAAAATAATGTTGCTGTCACAGTGAACAAATGTTGCTGTTTTTCTGAAAATTGATGTTGCTGTCACAGTGAACAAATGTTGATTTTTTTCTGAAAATTGATGTTGCTGTCACAGTGAAAACAATTGTTGCTATTTTTCTAAAATAATGTTGCTGTCACAGTGAACAAATGTTGCTGTTTTTCTAAAATAATGATGCTGTCACAGTGAACAAATGTTGCTGTTTTTCTGAAAATTGATGTTGCTGTCACAGTGAACAAATGTTGCTGTTTTTCCTAAAAATTGATGTTGCTGTCACAGTAAGCACATGTTGCTGTTTTGCTGGAAAATCACTGTTGCTGTCACCATTTTTATGTTGCTGTTTTTACGCAAATTCACTGTTGCTGTCTCCATTTTAAGTTGCTGTTTTTAAAGCTATTGTCGCTGTTGCTGTTAATTGGTATTGTTCCTGGTGTTGTCAATTGTCGATGTCTCGGTGTTGTAAAAATGGTGGTTGTCGTTGATGTTGTACATTTATTGGTGTCCTTGGTGTCGGTGGTCGTTGGTCAAGTTGTTAGACTGTCCTATAGGTGTAGGTGCATTGGTGATGATTGGTGCAATTGATGATGGTATAACAGGTGATGTGCCTATTTTATGGGCTAAGGTGAACCGGTGATGGGTCTATGACCATTTATTGATGTTGGTGCTGATTGTGTCGCATATATTGCATATGCATTATTTTGGTGATAAAGGCTACGGCCGATGGAGCTATAGGTGATGATGGTGATGCTCATATAGGTGATGTTGCCCTTAGTGGCTAATTTATTGGTGATGATTGGTACCACATGCATATACCCGTTGGTGTGGGTTGCATCTCATTCATGTACACATGATATTGGTGATGATTCTTGGTGATTGTAATTTGGTGTTGTTGTGAAGTGGTAGATATAGCTGTCGTAACTCTAGCATATTGCCTATCATATATGCTATTATAATGTTAGATATCTCACCCCTTCTGTTTGAATGTTACCCCTATGTTGGTAACGTGCAGGTGATTGCGAGTGAAGGCATGTCTACCTTTGCTAGTAGAGTCGGTGTCGTCGCTCTGATACGTAGCACTCGGGGGGATGAACACTAGGCTTTATTAGTGTCTCTATGATTCTAATTTTTGAAGTTTTATGGTGATGTTAAGATTATTGTTGAACCTTTATTTTTATTCCGCTGCAAGGTGATGGAGTTACTGTTATGCATCTTACTATTTAATGGTGAATTTTATTTATTGACGTGTGATGTTTATTGGTGTAAATGTGGCATCCCTTGTGGGTGTAGCGAAAAACGCTTTTGAAACTCTGATTTTTGTCGAAAATTTTCCGGGTAGAAAAGGGGTATTACATTAGTGGTATCAGAGCAGTTTCAGTCTGTCCGGCCAAGTTCTCAAGTTATTGTGTCATTGACGATCAAGTATTGTCAATTAGTTCTAACTGTTGCTTATGATTGTAGTGATTAGTTGAGATGGCTGAAAGGAACGATGCTGCTATTGTTGCTGCGTTGGCTGCTATGGATCAGGCCGTGGAGGGTCAACAAAATGCTGGTGAGAATGCTGGGTCTCGGAGTTTGGCTACCTTTCAGAGAGAGAATCCGCCTACCTTCAAGGGAAGGTATGATCCCGATGGGGCTTTAGCTTGGTTCAAAGAGATGGAGAGGATCTTTCGTGTGATGGACTGCACTCCGGCACAGAAGGTCTGTTATGGTACGCATATGCTGACAGAGGAGGCCGATGACTAGTGGTTAGAGGCTAGGCAGAGATTGGAGACTGCAAATGAAGAGATCACTTGGGCTGTGTTCCGCAGGGAGTTTATGAGAAAATATTATCCGGAGGATGTCCGAGGCAAGAAAGAAATTGAGTTCCTGGAGCTGAAACAAGGGAATATGTCCGTGATTGAGTATGCTGCTAAGTTCGTGGAATTAGCAAAGTTTTATCCGCATTACAGTGAGGCTACTGCTGAGTTTTCCAAGTGCATTTAGTTTGAGAATGGGCTGCGTCCTGAGATTAAGAAGGCGATTGGTTACCAGAAGATCCGTGTTTTCTCCGACTTGATTGATAGCTGCAGAATTTATGAGGAAGACAACAATGCTCACTACAAGATTATGAATGAGAAGAGGAGCAAATTTCAGAGTCGTGGTAAACCGTATGATGTTCCTGCTGGTAAGGGTAAACAGAAAGCTGCTGTTGGCAAGAAGACTAGTGGGGGAGATGCTCCTGCTAGCATTGTATGTTACAAATGTGGCAAAGCTGGTCACAAGAGTAACGTGTGCAAAGCTGAAGTGAAGAAGTGTTACCGTTGTGGTAAGGAGGGTCATGTGGTGGCTGAGTGTGAGCATAAGGAGGTGGTCTGCTACAACTGTGGTGAAGGAGGGCACATTAGTACTCAGTGTCCGAAGCCGAAGAAAGAAAGGTCCAGTGGAAAAGTGTTCGCTTTAGCAGGTGAAGAGCCTACTGAAGATGATGGACTTATTAGAGGTACGTGCTTCATTAATGGTACTCCTTTAAAATCTATTGTTGATACTGGTGCTACTCATTGCTTTATTGCTGCTGACTGTTGTAAGAAATTGGGTCTTGTATTGTCTGCTATGAATGGAGAGATGGTTGTCGACACTCCAGCTAAGGGGACGGTAACTACTTCTCTGGTGTGTTCTCAGTGTCCCTTGTCGATTTTCGACAGAGACTTTGTTGTGGATTTTGTGTGTTTGCCGTTGAGCGGATTGGACGTAATCTTGGGTATGAACTGGTTAGAGCATAACCATGTTCATATTAATTGTCGTAGAAAGTCGGTGAGTTTTGGAGGAGAGGAGTCTGGTCTGTTATCCGCTAGTCAGTTGCGGAAGTTGATGAAGGAAGGAGTTCAGTTATTCTCGCTGATGGCATCGTTGTCTGTTGAGAATCAAGCTATCATTGAAGAGTTGCAGGTGGTGCGCGAGTTTCCTGATGTTTTCCCTGATGAGATTCCAAGTGTACCGCCAGAGAGGGAAGTTGAATTCTCTATTGATCTTGTACCTGGTACCAAACCTGTTTCTATGGCACTGTACAGGATGTCCGCATCCGAATTGTCTGAGTTGAAGAAGCAACTTGAGGATCTGCTCGAGAATAAGTTTGTGAGGCCGAGTGTATCGCCGTGGGGAGCTCCTGTGTTGTTAGTTAAGAAGAAGGATGGTAGTATGAGACTCTGTGTGGATTATCGGCAGTTGAATAAGGTGACAATTAAGAACAAGTATCCACTTCCGAGGATAGACGATTTGATGGATCAGTTGGTGGGTGCTCAAGTATTCAGTAAGATTGACTTGAGGTCGGGTTATCATCAGATCAAGGTGAAGGACGAAGATATTCAGAAGACGGCTTTCAGAACCCGTTATGGTCATTATGAGTATTCGGTGATGCCGTTCGGTGTTACCAACGCACCAGGAGTATTTATGGAATATATGAATCGTATATTTCATACTTACTTAGATCGGTTTGTAGTGGTGTTCATTGACGAAAGTAGAAGCAGTGTTGAATTGGGAGGCTCCGAAGTCGGCTACTGAAATTAGAAGCTTTTTGGGATTGGCCGGCTATTATAGAAGATTCATTGAAGGTTTTTCTAAGTTAGCACTTCCGTTAACTCAGTTAACCTGCAAAGGAAAGGCTTTTGTTTGGGACGCCCGTTGTGAAGAAAGTTTCTTGGAATTGAAGAAGAGATTGACAACGTCTCCTATCTTGACGTTGCCCAATCCGAAAGAGTCGTTTGTGGTATATTGTGATGCTTCAAAGATGGGTCTAGGTGGCGTGCTTATGCAAAATGGGAAGGTAATTGCTTATGCGTCAAGGCAGTTAAGGACTCATGAAAAGAATTATCCTACGCATGACTTAGAACTAGCTGCAATGGGTCTTTGTGTTGAAGGTTTGGAGGCACTATCTCTATGGTTCTAGATTCGAGGAGTTTAGTGACCATAAGAGCTTGAAATATTTGTTTGACCAGAAGGAGTTGAACATGAGGCAGCGACGATGGTTGGAGTTGTTGAAGGACTATGATTTCGGTTTGAACTATCACCCAGGCAAAGCTAATGTCGTGGCTGATGCTTTAAGCCGGAAGACTTTGCATATGTCAGCAATGATGGTTAAGGAGTTAGAACTGATTGAGGAGTTCAGAGATATGAGTCTGGTTTGTGAAGTGACACCTCAGAGTGTTAAGTTTGGGATGTTGAAGATTGGTAATGATTTTCTGAACAGCATCAGAGAAGCCCAGAAATCAGATGTTAAACTGGTAGACTTGACGGTCGGGATAGATCGATCTGAGAATGAGGATTTCAAGTTGGATCTCCAAGGTGTGTTGAGGTTCCGCGGTAGGATTTGCATTCCTGATGATGCAGACATGAAGAGAGCCATTCTTGAAGAGAGTCACAGAAGTAAGTTAAGTATTCATCCGGGAGCTACAAAGATGTATCAAGACCTGAAGAAGTTGTTTTGGTGGCCTGAAATGAAGTGAGATGTGGCGCAGTTTGTTTATGCATGTTTGACTTGCCAGAAGTCAAAGGTTGAGCATCAGAAGCCTGCTGGACTGATGCAACCGTTAGAAATTCCAGAGTGGAAATGGGATAGTATTTCGATGGACTTTGTGACAGGATTGCCTAATACTGCGAAAGGGTATGATGCAATTTGGGTGATTGTTGACAGGTTAACAAAATCGTCTCATTTTGTTCCTATCAGCATCACGTATCCAGTGTCGAAGTTGGCGGAGATTTATATCCGGGAGATTGTGAAGCTTCACGGGGTTCCTATGAGTCTTGTTTCGGATAGGGATCCGAGGTTCACTTCAGATTTCTGGAAGAGTTTGCAAGAGAAGTTGGGGTCTAAGTTGAGGTTGAGTTCGGCATATCATCCTCAGACAGATAGTCAGTCAGAGAGGACAATTCAGTCATTAGAAGATTTGTTGAGGGCTTGTGTTTCGGAACAAGGAGGTTCGTGGGATTCCTACCTTCCACTGATAGAGTTCACGTATAACAACAGTTACCATTCTAGTATTGGGATGGCACCTTTTGAAGCATTATATGGTCGGAAGTGTAGAACCTCGCTGTGTTGGTATGAGTCTGGAGAGGGTGTGGTGCTTGGACCGGAGATTGTTCGAGAGACAACTGAGAAAGTGAAGTTGATTCGTGAGAAGATGAAGGCTTCGCAGAGTCGACAGAAGAGTTATCACGACAAGCGGAGGAAAGATTTGGAGCTTCAAGCGGGTGAGCATGTATTTTTGAGAGTCACTCCAGTGACCGGTGTTGGACGCGCTTTGAAGTCGAAGAAGCTCACTCCTCATTTTATTGGCTCTTATCAGATTTCAGAGAGAGTCGGGAATGTTGCTTATAGAGTGGCTTTACCGCCTAACCTTTCGAATTTGCATGACGTGTTTCATGTGTCGCAACTTCGGAAGTATATTTCAGATCCATCTCATGTAATCCGCATGGATGATGTGGAGGTACGGGATAATCTCATAGTGGAGACGATGCCTGTACGGATCGAAGGTCATGAGGTGAAAGTTTTAAGAGGCAAGGAGATTGCGTTGGTGAAAGTAGTCTGGCTAGGAGCTGCTGGAGAGAGCATGACGTGGGAGCTGGAGAGCAAGATGCGGGAATCCTATCCCGAGCTGTTTGAATCAGGTAAATTTCGAGGACGAAATATTCTAAGTGGGGGAGAGTTGTAACGCCCAAATAATTTAATTATTCATTCAATTAAATTATTTAGGTATTTTATTAGTATAGTCATATTTAATAATTAATAAAATGATGTTTTATTTAAATTAGGGGGTGATTCTTAGTAATTAGCTGAGTAGTAGACGGGGGCCCGTGATCCAAGAGCCCAAGGCATAGGCGCATGAGTGAGAGCCTAGCTAGGGTTTTGGGATCATTTGCGCATTTTTGGAGAAAGAGAAAAGAAAGGAGAGAATTGCGAAGAGAGGAGAAGAGAGGGATGACGCGAAACGAAGGAGAAAGAAGGGAGGAGCTTTGTTGCTGTGGTTCTTTGGAGCTTTCGTGCAAGAGGGTCTCGTGTTCGGCGAATCTAAGGTAAGGGTGGGTTCTATCTTTATAATAGGGTGTATGATGGGGGTTATGTGGGAGATAGGACCTATGTTGTTCCTTTGATCTTGTTGGTGTTGATTTATTGATGTTAGAATGTATGCATGATGGTTGTAATTGGTTGATCATGGTGAATTTTGGTGTTTGGTGTTTGGTGCGATTTGATGTTGATGTTGTGGTTGCTGGAAACGGCGCCCTGCTCCTGGGCGCCGTGTCTGTGTCGCGTTCGTTTCCTGCTGGAGGCGCCCTGTTGCTTGGCGCCGAGCCAGTGTTGCTTCTGCTACTGATTTTGGCGTCCTAGGCGCCCAGTCATGGTGTCCTGTGGTTGTTGTTGCTGGAAGTGGCGCCCTTGGCGCCCAGTGATGCTGTCTTGGTTGCTGGAGTTGGCGCCCTAGGCGCCCAGTGTGGTCTGGTGCGGTTCTGTGTCGCTGTGAAGGGCGCCTTAGGCGCCCAGTGATGTCCCATGTTCTGCTGTTGCTGTTTGCCTGCCTGTGTTGCTGATGTCTTAGGCGCCCTGTTGCTGGGCGCCAAGTCTGGTGTTGCCTCTATTGTGCTAGGCGCCCTGTTGCTGGGCGCCAAGTCTGCTGTTGCCATTGTTGCGCTAGGCGCCCTGTGTAACAGCCCAGGTCCACCGCAGCGGCCACCCCGGTCCCACTGTTACCTCACGGTCTTCTCTACCCCTCTTGTAGAGTTTTTTCCTTCCGTGGGAATCGAACCTTGCACCTGAGGCATAAGTGCAAGTTAAACCCCCTTCCCACTACCAATTAATGGTACTTCCCTGAAATCTCTTATTGATACTGGTGCTACCCATTGTTTTATATCTGTTGATTGCTGTAAACGATTGGGTCTTGTGTTATCTGCTATGTGTGGGGATATGGTTGTCGATACTCCTGCGAAGGGGTCGGTGATTACGTCCCAGGTGTGTTCTCAGTGTCCCGTGTCGATCTTCGGCAGGGACTTTATTGTGAATTTTGTTTGTTTGCCATTGAGAGGTCTGGATGTAATCTTAGGCATGGACTGGTTAGAGAATAATCACGTTCATATCAACTGTCGTAGCAAGTCGGTTAGTTTCGGTGAAGAAAGTTCGGTTTTGGTGTCTGCTGGTCAGTTGAAGAAATTGAAGAAAGAAGGAGTTCAGTTATTTGCGTTGATGGCTTCGTTGTCTGCTGAGGGTCAGGCTGTTATTGAAGAACTGAAGGTAGTACGCGAGTTTCCGGAAGTATTTCCTGATGAAATTCCGGGTGTGCCACCGGAAAGAGAAGTTGAGTTTTCGATTGATCTTGTACCTGGTACGAGGCCTGTGTCTATGGCACCGTACAGAATGTCGGCGTCAGAACTGTCTGAGTTGAAGACGCAACTTGAAGAATTGCTTGAGAAGAAGTTTGTAAGACCGAGTGTATCACCGTGGGGAGCTCCGGTATTGTTAGTGAAGAAGAAAGATGGGAGCATGAGGTTATGTGTGGACTATCGTCAGTTGAATAAGGTAACTATCAAGAATAAGTATCCGCTTCCGAGGATCGACGATTTGATGGATCAATTAGTGAGTGCCCGTGTTTTCAGCAAAATTGATTTGAGGTCCGGATATCATCAGATTAAAGTAAAGGATGAGGATGTTCAGAAAACAGCGTTCAGGACAAGGTATGGGCATTATGAGTATTCAGTGATGCCGTTCGGTGTGACCAATGCTCCTGGTGTATTTATGGAATATATGAACCGTATTTTCCATAATTACCTAGATCGGTTTGTGGTGATCTTCATAGATGATATTCTAGTTTATTCTAAGTCAGAGGAAGAGCATGCTGAGCACCTGAAGTCAGTGTTGGAAGTTTTAAAAGAGAAAAAGCTGTACGCTAAGTTATCGAAGTGTGAGTTCTGGCTGAAAGAGGTGAGTTTCCTTGGGCACGTGATTTCTGGTAATGGTATCGCGGTTGACCCGGCAAAAGTAGAAGCAGTGTTGGAGTGGGAGTCTCCGAAGTCCGTAACAGAGATTAGAAGCTTTTTGGGTTTGGCTGGGTACTACAGGAGGTTCATCGAGGGTTTTTCCAAGTTGGCCCTTCCGTTGACTCAGTTGACTTGCAAGGGTAAAGTTTTTGTTTGGGATGCTCGGTGTGAGGAAAGTTTTAGGGAACTGAAAAAGAGATTGACGACGTCGCCTGTTTTGACGTTGCCTAATCCTGAGGAACCGTTCGTTGTGTATTGTGACGCTTCGAAGATGGGTCTCGGTGGTGTGTTGATGCAGGATGGGAAAGTCGTTGCGTATGCGTCGAGGCAGTTGCGGGTTCATGAGAAAAATTACCCTACGCATGATTTGGAGTTGGCTGCTGTGGTATTTGTGCTCAAGATTTGGAGGCACTACCTTTATGGCTCGAGGTTCGAAGTGTTCAGTGATCATAAGAGTCTAAAGTATCTGTTCGACCAGAAAGAGTTGAATATGAGACAGCGTCGGTGGTTGGAGCTCTTGAAGGATTATGACTTTGGTTTGAATTATCATCCCGGCAAAGCTAATGTCGTGGCTGATGCTTTAAGCAGAAAGTCTTTGCATATGTCGGCAATGATGGTGAAAGAATTAGAGTTGATCGAAGAATTCAGAGATTTGAGTTTGGTTTGTAAAATGACACCTCGCAGTGTCAAGCTGGGAATGTTAAAGATCGATAATGATTTCCTGGGCAGCATCAGGGAAGCTCAGAAAGCAGATGTCAAGTTAGTGGATTTAATTAATGGGGTCGGTCAGTCTGAAGATGAAGATTTCAAATTAGATTCCAGTGGTGTGTTGAGGTTCCGGGGTAGGATCTGTATTCCAGACGATGAAGAGATGAGAAAGGCAATTTTAGAGGAGGGTCACCGTAGCAAGTTGAGTATCCATCCTGGAGCGACGAAAATGTATCAAGATCTGAAAAAGATGTTTTGGTGGTATGGTATGAAGAGAGATGTGGCACAGTTTGTGTATGCCTGTTTGACCTGTCAGAAATCTAAGGTTGAGCATCAGAAGCCTGCAGGGTTAATGCAACCGTTGGAAGTTCCAGAGTGGAAATGGGATAGCATTGCGATGGATTTCGTGACGGGATTGCCGAATACAGCTAAGGGTTATGACACTATTTGGGTGGTCGTTGATAGGTTGACGAAATCTGCTCACTTTATTCCTATTAATATCACTTATCCGGTGTCGAGGTTGGCAGAGGTCTATGTCAAAGAAATTGTGAGGCTGCACGGTGTTCCGAAGAGTATTGTGTCAGATAGGGATCCGAGGTTCACCTCCGAGATTTGGAAGAGTTTGCAGAAAGAACTGGGTTCAAAGTTAAAAATGAGTTCGGCATATCATCCCCAGACAGACGGTCAGTCAGAGAGGACAATTCAGTCGTTAGAGGATTTGTTGAGGGCTTGTGTATTGGAACAGCGGGGATCATGGGATTCCCACCTTGCGTTGATTGAGTTTACTTATAACAACAGTCACCATTCCAGTATTGGGATGGCACCGTTTGAGGCATTGTATGGTCGAAAGTGTAGGACGCCATTGTGTTGGTATGAGTCGGGAGAGAGTGTAGTATTGGGACCGGAGATTGTCCGGGAGACTACAGAGAAGATCAAGATGATCCGTGAAAAGATGAAGGCTTCGCAGAGTCGTCAGAAGAGTTACCATGACAAGCGGAGGAAGGATTTAGAGTTTCAGGAGGGTGAGCATGTGTTCTTGAGGGTTTCTCCTATTACCGGTGTTGGTCGAGCGTTGAAATCGAAGAAGCTCACTCCTCGATTTGTTGGTCCTTATCAGATTTCTGAAAGAATCGGAAATGTGGCTTATAGAGTGGCTTTACCGCCAAATCTTTCGAACTTGCATGACGTGTTTCACGTGTCACAACTTCGGAAGTATGTTTCGGATCCATCCCATGTGATCCATATGGACGATGTAGAGGTGCGGGATAATCTCACTGTGGAGACGATGCCCGTACGGATTGAGGATCGTGAAGTGAAGGCGCTTAGAGGCAAAGAGATTGCATTAGTGAAAGTGGTCTGGCTAGGAGCTGCCGGCGAGAGTATGACTTGGGAGCTAGAGAGCGAGATGCGAGAATCCTACCCAGAGTTGTTTGATCAGGTAAATTTCGAGGACGAAATATTCTAAGTGGGGGAGAGTTGTAACACCCTAAAATATTTAATTAATTTATTTAATTAAGTATTTGGGGATTTAAATTAATTTATTTGATATAATATGATTAATTAGAATTTTTATTTATTTTGGTGGTATTAGGAGGGAGTGGAGGCGCCACTTGCATGACTTGGGCTTAAGTGAAAAGCCCAAGCCCATGATTCCCAATGTATGCGAAGTGGTTAGGTTGTAGGGGGCTAGGGTTTTGGTGGAAGATTGCGAAGTTGAAAGAGAGAACAAGAGAGAAAGAGAATAGCGTGAGAAAGAGAAGGAGAGCAAGGCGGCCAAGAGGAGAAAGAGAAGAAAATTCGAAGATCAAGGAGGAAGGAGATCTCCGTTGTTGCTGTGGATCTGTAGGTGACTGCATCCTAGGCATCGAATTCTTCTTGAAAAGGTTAGGGGAGCTCTATCATTCTATCTAATAATTCATATGATAAGTTCTAGATCTAGGGTTAGACTAGATTTTCTTGATGAGTTCTTGATATATTGTTGATGATGATTTTTCATATGGATATGCGAATTGAGTTGTTGGGCTATACATGCGAATTGATTTGTTGGGTTGTATATATGTATTGATCTCTTGATATGTTCTTGTTATGCGAATCTTGGGTATTGTGTGTTCATAAGATTATGAGTTGGTATTGCTTGAATTTTCGTTGATTGATTGAGTGTGTGCATAGGCGCTTAGGGCGCCAAAGTGATAGTGATGATAATTGCTAAGAATCAATTTTTGTGATTTGTTGTGTTGCTGGATTTTTGGTTGCCTAGGTACAGAATTAGGCGCCCATGAGTAGGGCGCCCTGTGCCAAGATGATTGTGGGTGACGTTTTTCAATTGAATTTTTGGAAAAATTGAGTTTTGGTGATTTTGAAAACAAATAGGTGCATTTTTGGTTGCTGGAAAAATTGGAGTTTTTACGCTTTAAAATTGTTAAGAAAACCAATTTTTAGTGTTAAAAAGTGTTGGACAAAAATTCTGGATGTTGCTGCTGTTTTCTGGGCGCTAAGCGCCTGTGCTGGGCGCTGGGCGCCTGAGGCGTGTGTGTTGCGCGTGTGTGCGCGCCTGGGCGCTAGGCGCCCGTGTCCTGTTGCGTTGCGCTGAGTTGCGCGTTGTTGCCCCTGGGCGCTAGGCGCCCGTGTTGTGTTGCGTGTTGCGTTGTGCGCGCCTGGGCGCTGGGCGCCTGTGGCGCTGTGTTGTGTGTTGCGTGTTGCGCTGTGCGCGCCTGGGCGCTGGGCGCCTGTGGCGTGTTGTGTTGCCTGGTTGCCTGGGCGCCTAAGGCGCCAGTTTTCAGTATGTTGCCTGATTTTCCCAAACTCATTTTTATCATAACTTTTGACTCAGACGTCCGTTTTGAACGATTCGAAAAGTGTCGTGAAGCTTTTTACGTTGTCTATCTATGGGTCCAATTTTTAAAATGAAAAATTGTTATTTTCTGACTGTTTGTGGGCGCCCAAGTGGCTGTCCCCGGTGATCGTCCCAGTGACATTGAAAATTGACATGGAGTTCCTTAAAAACCCCTTTTGATGTATAAACAACAGTTTTAACGTGGTAGTATCAAAATGACTGTTTTGCCCCTAGTGGCCAAAGTTAATGATAATGATGTGTAAATGACGAGGATGCCCTCGGTGGCTAGTCAAATGACGTTTTCGCCCTCCGTGGCTATTATTTGAGTTGATTGATAATTATGTGCAAGTGACGATGAAAACCCAGTGACGTTTTGGGGCCCGAAGGGCTAAGTGATGTTAAGGTCTAAATGGCCAAGTGACGTTGTGTGATGAATATGAATCGGACAGGTGCTGTGCTCCGTGCGAGCAAACCGGTAAGTGACGGGTCACATTGTTGACTATGATCTGAGTAATTGTGTGATTGTGTGTTGTGATTGGTGCATGTCATAGTGTCTCATGCCCACATGCATAAAACCAGTGACGTTTTTAGGCCTGAGTGGCTAAGTGATGATGAGGCCTGAGTGGCTAAGCGACGTTTTGTGAAAAGGTACCTCATGCATATACCCGCGAGTGGGTTGGATTTTCATAAGCCTACATGACATGAGATGAGTGATTGTAAATGATGTGAATGATGACTGTGATGTGGATGTTTAGTGTATTGGGTGCTGATTGTTCTAGTGCGTAGCCTATGATTAGTCCTTATCATATTTTCTATTATATAGACTGAAATGATGCTCACCCTTTCCTGTTTGAATGTTACCCCCGTGTTGGTAACGTGCAGGTGATCCCCAGTGAAGGTCTTAGCTTCACTCTTTGAGTCGAGTCGTCATGCTCTGATACGTAGCACTCAGGGGGGGGGGGGGAAACGAACTCAGCATTTATTAATGATTTTTGGTTGTTATGTCCATGTGGACTATTCGTTTATGTTTTACTATTTTCCGCTGCGTAGTTGGTTTTATTATGTTGAGTTTTATAAGCGACGTTAAATTGAGGCTTGAGATTTCTTTTATTTGTGACGTGCTACGTGGATGCATAATTATTGAGTTGAACTGTTTTGAAATTGATAAGCGACGTTTTAGTGAAGTATGTGTAACATTCCCTATGAACGAATTTTTTAAACTCTGATTTTCATAAACGAAGTAACGGGTAGAAAGGGGTGTTACACCCTGCCCCTGGGCGCCATGTCTGGTTTTGTTGCTGCTGTGCTAGGCGCCCTGCCCCTGGGAGCCATGTCTGGTTGTGTCACTGTTGCACTAGGCGCCCTGTTGCTGGGCGCCAGTTTCGGTTCTGTTGCAGATGCTCTTGGCGCCCTGTTGCTGGGCGCCAGTTTCTGTTGTTGTTGTTGCCTGCTAGGCGCCCTGCTGCTGGGTGCCAGTTCTTGCTGTGCTGCTGTCTCACTTGGCGCCCTGTTGCTGGGCGCCAGTTTCTGTCTTGTTGCTGTTGCTGTCACAGTGAACAAATGTTGCTGTTTTTCTAAAATAATGTTGCTGTCACAGTGAACAAATGTTGCTGTTTTTCTAAAATAATGTTGCTGTCACAGTGAACAAATGTTGCTATTTTTCTGAAAATTGATGTTGCTGTCACACTGAACAAATGTTGCTGTTTTTCTGAAAATTGATGTTGTTGTCACAATGAACAATTGTTGCTGTTTTTCTAAAATAATGTTGCTGTCACAGTGAACAAATGTTGCTGTTTTTCTAAAATAATGTTGCTGTCACAGTGAACAAATGTTGCTGTTTTTCTGAAAATTGATGTTGCTGTCACACTGAACAAATGTTGCTGTTTTTCTGAAAATTGATGTTGCTGTCACAATGAACAATTGTTGCTGTTTTTCTAAAATAATGTTGCTGTCACAGTGAACAAATGTTGCTGTTTTTCTAAAATAATGTTGCTGTCACAGTGAACAAATGTTGCTGTTTTTCTAAAAATTGATGTTAGTGTCACAGTGAACAAATGTTGCTGTTTTTCCTAAATATTGATGTTGCTGTCACAGTAAGCACATGTTGCTGTTTTGCTGGAAAATCGCTGTTGCTGTCACCATTTTTATGTTGCTGTTTTTACGCAAATTCACTGTTGCTGTCTCCATTTTAAGTTGCTGTTTTTAAAGCTATTGTCGCTGTTGCTGTAAATTGGTATTGTTCCTGGTGTTGTCAATTGTCGATGTCTCGGTGTTGTAAAAATGGTGGTTGTCATTGATGTTGTACATTTATTGGTGTCCTTGGTGTCGGTGGTCGTTGGTCAAGTTGTTAGACTGTCCTATAGGTGTAGGTGCATTGGTGATGATTGGTGCTATTGGTGATGGTGTAACAGATGATGTGCCAATTTTATGGGCTAAGGTGAACCGGTGATGGGTCTATGACCATTTATTGATGTTGGTGCTGATTGTGTCAATTAAATGACTGTTGTTGTTAATTGTCTCTGGTGCATTATCCATGGTGTCGCATATATTGCATATGCATTATTTTGGAGATAAAGGCTACGGCCGATGGGGCTATAGGTGATGATGGTGATGCTCATATAGGTGATGTTGCCCTTAGTGGCTAATTTATTGGTGATGATTGGTACCACATGCTTATACCCGTTGGTGTGGGTTGCATCTCATTCATTTACACATGATATTGGTGATGGTTCTTGGTGATTGTAATTTGGTGTTGTTGTGAAGTGGTAGATATAGCTGTCGTAACTCTAGCATATTGCCTATCATATATGCTATTATAATGTAAGATATCTCACCCCTTCTGTTTGAATGTTACCCCTATGTTGGTAACGTGCAGGTGATTGCGAGTGAAGGCATGTCTACCTTCGCTAGTAGAGTCGGCGTCGTCTCTCTGATACGTAGCACTCGGGGGGATGAACGCTAGGCTTTATTAGTGTCTCTATGATTCTAATTTTTGAAGTTTTATGGTGATGTTAATATTATTGTTGAACCTTTATTTTTATTCCGCTGCATGGTGATGGAGTTACTGTTATGCATCTTACTATTTAATGGTGAATTTTATTTATTGACGTGTGATGTTTATTGGTGTAAATGTGGCATCCCTTGTGGGTGTAGCGAAAAACGCTTTTGAAACTCTTATTGTTGTTGACCTGATTTGTTTGCCGTTAAGTGGATTGGATGTGATCTTAGGTATGAACTGGTTAGAGCATAACCATGTGCATATTAACTGTCGTAGTAAGTCTGTGAGTTTCTCCACTCCTGAAGAGGAGGAAGCTGGTTTGTTGTCTGCTGGTCAGTTGCGGAAGTTGATGCGGGAGGAAGTCCAGTTATTCTCGCTGATGGCGTCAATGTCTGTCGAGAACCGAGCCGTGATTGAAGAGCTACGGGTAGTATGTGAATTTCCTGAAGTTTTCCCTGATGAGATTCCAGGTGTGCCGCCAGAGAGAGAAGTGGAATTCGCTATTGATCTTGTACCTGGTATCAGACCTGTTTCTATGGCACCGTACAGGATGTCGGCATCTGAATTCAGAAGACGGCTTTTAGAACGCGTTATGGGCATTATGAGTATTCGGTGATGCCTTTTGGTGTTACTAACGCGCCGGGGGTATTTATGGAATACATGAACCGTATTTTCCATACTTACTTGGATCAGTTTGTGGTGGTATTCATCGATGATATTCTGGTCTACTCTAAGTCGGAAGAAGAGCATGCAGAGCATTTGAGATTAGTGTTGGAAGTCCTGAAAGAGAAGAAGTTATATGCAAAGCTGTCTAAATGTTAATTCTGGTTGAAGGAAGTGAGTTTCCTTGGTCACGTCATTTCAGGTAGTGGCATTGTGGTGGATCCGTCTAAAGTAGATGCCGTGTTGTAGTGGGAAGCCCTGAAGTCGGCTACCGAGATTAGAAGCTTTTTGGGGTTAGCTGGTTATTATAGGAGGTTCATCGAAGGATTTTCTAAGTTAGCACTTCCGCTAACTCAACTGACTTGCAAAGGTAAAGCTTTTGTGTGGGACGCTCGTTGTGAAGAGAGTTTCGCCGAATTGAAGACGAGATTGACGACGTCTCCTATCTTGACGTTGCCCAATCCATGAGAGTCTTTTGTGGTGTATTGTGATGCGTCAAGGCAGTTGAGGACTCATGAAAAGAATTATCCTACGCATGACTTAGAGCTTGCTGCAGTTGTTTTTGTGCTGAAAATTTGGAGGCATTATCTTTATGGTTCTAGATTTGAAGTATTTAGTGACCATAAGAGTCTGAAGTATTTGTTTGATCAGAAGGAATTGAATATGAGGCAACGACGGTGGTTGGAGTTATTGAAGGATTATGATTTCGGGTTGAATTATCACCCAGGAAAAGCTAATGTCGTGGCTGATGCGTTAAGTCGAAAGACCTTACACATGTCAGCAATGATGGTTAAGGAGTTGGAATTAATTGAGCAGTTCAGAGATATGAGTTTGGTCTGTGAAGTGACACCGCAGAGTGTCAGGTTGGGAATGTTAAAGATTAATAATGACTTTTTGGACAGTATCAGAGAAGCTCAGAAATTGGATGTTAAACTGGTGGATTCGATGGTTAGGATCGATCAGTCGGAGAATAATGATTGCAAGCTGGATGCGCAAGGTGTGTTGAGGTTCCGTAAAAGGATTTGTATTCCTGATAATGCAGAGATGAGGAAAGTGATTCTTGAAGAGAGTCATAGGAGTAAGTTGAGTATTCATCCGGGAGCTACCAAGATGTATCAGGACTTGAAGAAGTTGTTTTGGTGGCAAGGGATGAAGCGTGATGTAGCGCAGTTTGTGTATGCGTGTTTAACTTGTCAGAAGTCGAAAGTTGAACATCAGAAGCCTGCAGGGTTGATGCAACCGTTAGAGGTTCCAGAATGGAAATGGGATAGTATTTCAATGGACTTTGTGACGGGATTGCCTAATACCGCAAGAGGTCATGATGCGATTTGGGTGATTGTTGATAGGCTAACGAAGTCGGCTCATTTTGTTCCTATTAACATCACGTATCCAGTACCGAAGTTGGCAGAGATTTATATCCGAGAGATTGTAAAGCTGCATGGTGTTCCTCTATGTGTCATTTCGGATAGGGATCCGAGGTTTACGTCTGATTTTTGGATGAGTTTGCAAACGGAGTTGGGTTCGAAGCTGAGATTGAGTTCGGCGTATCACCCTCAGATGGATGGTCAGTCAGAAGGACTATTCAGTCGTTGGAGGATTTGTTGAGGGCTTGTGTTTTGGAGCAAGGAGGTTCGTGGGATGCATACCTTTCGTTGATAGAGTTCACTTATAATAACAGTTACCATTCTAGTATTGGGATGGAACCTTTTGAAGCGTTGTATGGTCGGAGATGTAGGACTCCTTTATGTTGGTATGAATCTGGAGAAAGTGTAGTACTTGGACCTGAAATTGTTCGAGAGACTACTGAGAAGGTGAGATTGATTCGGGAGAAGATGAAAGCTTCGCAAAGTACACAGAAGAGTTACCATGATAAGCGGAGAAAGAATTTAGAATTTCAAGCAGGTGAGCATGTGTTTTTGAGAGTCACTCCGGTGACCGGTGTTGGACGCGCTTTGAAGTCTAAGAAGCTCACGCCTCGTTTTATCGGTCCGTATCAGATTTCAGAAAGAGTTGGAAATGTTGCTTATAGGGTGGCCTTATCTTTCGAATTTGCATGATGTGTTCATGTGTCGCAACTTCGAAAGTATATTTCAGATCCATCTCATGTAATTCATATGGATGATGTGCGAGTACGGGATAATCTCACTGTGGAGACGATGCCTGTGCGTATCGAGGATCATGAGGTGAAGACTCTAAGAGGCAAGGAGATCGCTTTGGTGAAAATAGTCTGGTTGGGAGCTGCCGGAGAAAGCATGACGTGGGAGCTGGAAAGCAAGATGCGGGAGTCTTATCCAGAGTTGTTCGAATCAGGTAAATTTTCGAGGACGAAAATATTCTAAGTGGGGGAGAGTTGTAACTCCCCAAAATTTAATTAATTATTTAATTGAATTGTTTGGGAATTTAATTGGTAGAAAGATAATAAAATAATAATAATGCTAGTATATGTGGGCCTATTGTTAGGGTTGGAGTAGTAAAATGAGAAGTGTTAGGGAGGCCCGTGATGTAATTCGAATTAGCAAATGAAAAAGCCCATAAAATTAACTAAAGTATAAATAGGCATTATTTAGGGTTTTGCTCATTTAGAAGGAACAAAAAAATAAGAATTAGAGAGAAGAGAAGAGAGAGGACGGCGCGAAGAAGGAGAGAGAGCTAGGGCAGGCGAAAGACTTCGAATTCTTCAAGGCTAAGGTAAGGGTGAGGTTCTATCTCTATAATTGGGTGTATGAATGGCTCTATGTAGGAAGGTTATGGAACCCTAGGTGTTATTAAGTTTAGAAAACCCTAGTTGTAGGTATTGAACTTTAAATGATGATGTTAATTTCGATTGATGATGATTGGCGCCCATTTGACGATGTGTGATCATGCTCGTTGATGTTTTGGAACCAAAATTCTGTGCATGGGCGCCGTTTTTGATTCTGCCACATGGCGCCATGGGCGCCGTCCCGTGTTTGATGTTGCTGGGCGCCTTCCTGGGCGCCATTCTGTGCGTGTTCAGTTGCCTGGGCGCATGGGCGCCGTTCCTGAAATATTGCTGGGCGCCATCTTGCTGTTTGTGTGTTGCTGTCATGCAGGTTCCTGGCGCATGGGCGCCAAGGGCGCCAAAACCTGGCCGCCCGGTTGTTGTTCTGTCCTGGGCGCCATGGGCGCCACTTGTGATGTTGCTGTGTTCCTGGCGCATGGGCGCCAAGGGCGCCATGTCTGGCTGCCCGTTGCTGGTTCTGGGCGCATGGGCGCCAAGGGCGCCAAGATTGGCTGCCCGATTTCTGTTGTTGCTTGCTGTGTCTGGCGCAGGGGCGCCATGGGCGCCAAAAACCTGGCTGCCTTGTTGCTGTGTTGTGTTTTGGCGCTGTGGGCGCCAAGGGCGCCGGTTTGGCTGCCCGATCGTGTTGCTGGGCGCCAGTTTGGCTGCCCAGACGTGAATTTCACATTTGATGCTTGGAATGATGTGTTGATGTTGAATATGTAATTAGGCCCAAAGTTGCCAAAATGTTGGAAGTTGCTAAATTGTTGATGTGTTGCCAAAAATGTTGAAAGCTGCTAAGTTGTTGATGTGTTGCCAAAAATGTTGAAAGTTGCTAAGTTGCTAATTATTGTTGATGATGGTGTACCAAGTTGAATTGCCTCTATTTATTGGCAGGTGGTATGTTGTAGGCCTATGGCCAACGATGATTTCCGATGTTGTTGCGTTGCTATGTAATCGTTGTTTATTGGTTGTGCATTTACAAAGCGTCGCATACATAGCATATTTTTACGATGGAGCTATGCTCAAAACACGATGGCCTGGACTGGCAAATTATGATGAAATGATGTTACGATGTTGATGCCTCTATTTATTGGCTGGATTATGGTACCATATGCATTATAGGGCGGTGGCCCTGAGTTGAGTCACATTCCGCATCCATGTTGCATACCTATGCGATTGAGATGATGTTGACTATTGTTAAATGATGAATTGATGCTATGACCTGAATTACATATTGTCTTTCATATGTCTGATTATATAGTGCGATATCTCACCCCTTCTGTTTGAATGTTACCCCGATGTTGGTAACGTGCAGGTAATCACGAATGAAGGCTGTTCACCTTCGTTTGATCGAGTCGGTGTCGTCGCTCTGATATGTAACACTTGGGGGGAAATGAACACACGTTTTATTATTGTTGCTATGTTATTTCGTTGTTGAAACTTTAAGTTGTTACGTCGTTGTTTTTGAGCTGTCTTGAGTTGTTAAGACGCCACGTCTATTTGAATTAACTTGTTATGAATCCGCTGCGTAGTAATTAAAGAGGAATTATTTTGAAGACTAAAAGGTTGTTTTATCGGTTCATCCGAAAGCGCTATGTATCTGTTTTGAAAAGCGAATTAACCCGTCTATTGTTTTCACGAAGCAAATGTGGCACTCCATTGTTTGTTGAAAAAGATTTTTTATGAACTCTGATTTTGCATTATTTAACCGGGTAGAAATGGGGTGTTACAAATGTCTTCTTAGCTTGTTTAGCCAATAGCTCATGTTTTCTCATCAAGGAAGATTCTTACTACAACCTACTCTTTTTGAGAGGCTTCTTATAGACTGTCTTCTTATCTGAGAAGTCATTATAGTTATCTTCTATCATCTTATAGCCTCAATGCCATCAATCTTTCCTTCTAAGGCTTTAATTGTTCCTTCTCAGATGGTGCTTTCTTAGCACACTATCTTCTTGTGACTTGATTGAATAGTTCCTGTACTTAGATCACTCAAGAGGATTCATGATTTTAATTATATGCTCCCCCTGAGATGATGCACCATTTTTGAATTTCCAGAAATTAAACTTGTGCACATAGGATACAAACCAGAACAAAATTCATTGATTTATATGTCGATGTCATATAATTCTTGGGCATATGAGTATTGTGCGTATTTCGTATTGTGCGTTGTAAGTATTTTTCCCCAAGGCTTCCGCTACAAGCCGGGAGGGAGCATAAATCTTCTTAAGCAACGCTGTGAGTATTGTGCGCATTTCGTTTCTGCAAACTAGTCCCATGTTACCCTTCCCTAAACTTTTATTATATGAGACATCATAATTGATTTTGATATAAGGGGCGTGAGGGGGTCTCCACTTCCTAAATTCGGGTTAGGGTTGCCGGTGTTCACCCTAGTGGTCTTTGTAGTAGAAAAAAGAAACTCTAAACATTGAACATTCACCTTGTGAAGAGCCTCTAGGGGCTTGGGGTTTTTCCCATCAAAGAGAGGCTCATTCCTAGTTTTATAAATATGCCAGAAGGTTCCGAAAAGCCTCGAAATACCACCTTGTGTGTCTGTAATCTGACCTTCAGTAGTGTTCTGGACTGGACCAAGAGGCCTATTCAGCACTTAGACATAGATTGACCCAATCACTTTGATCCAGATCCACAATACACAAGCCCATTCATGACTCTCATACACGGATGGCTCAGATTCACTCTACCGATCCAACGGCTCACCACGGGCATAATTCCCTCTAAATACTGGCTCACATTGCCATAATGAGGTAGATTCTCATTCCTGGCAAAATCACTCATCTATTCTCAATACTGACTTGAGCGTCGGAGTGGCTTTGCAGGTACCGCTCCCGGGCTTGCACTAACCTCTGGCCAGGCAGTAGGTGACCTACCAACTGCAGTCCACCCAGCACTGCAAGGGGCACGCCAAAACAAATAAGTGACCTTGGTGGTCACAACCCCTTGGGCCGAGTCTTGGTAAACTGTGCCAAGGGTATATTTCAAGCTGGCCTTGGTGGTCACAACCTCTTGAGCTAGTTCTCTCTGGGTCGAGTCCTGCTAAACTGTGCCAATGGTATACTTCAACCTGACCTTGGTGGTCACAACCCCTTTGGGCGAGTTCTATCCAGGCCGAGTCTTGGTAAACTGTGCTAAGGGTATACTTCATTACAAATTGTCCCGACGGGCGTCGACACATCTGCCTAAATCAGGCCAAACTTAGCAACTATCTGCTTGAAATCTAAAACCCAAGAAAAATCTCCTTAGCAAGGTAGAAGTATAGCTCACGACACCTTATACTATACATGATGATATATAGTATAAGCTCATTTATCCATGTGTTGATGTTTGTGTGAAGCAAAATTACCTTAGCAAGGTAGAAGCAGCACAAAATCTCGCGGAAGGTTTGAAAGGATAGGTGCACAAAGCAACACAAGGGCCTACAAACCGGCACCCAGGCGCCTACGAGGGCGCCATCCACGATCAGAAATGCAAACTGACACCCAGGTGCCTACGGGGGCACCAACCACGCATAAAAATGCAAACTGGCACCCAGGCGCCTAAGAGGGCGCCAAACACCAAAGTGCAAACCGGGACCCAGGAGGGCGCCCAGGCGGGAGCTAAACACAAAGCTGTAAACCGGCACCCAGGAGGGCGGCTAGTAGGGCGCCAAACAAAAAATGCAAACCGGCACCCAGGTGCCTCGCAAACCGGCACCCAGGCGCCTAGGAGCGCGCAAACTTTCGAAGAACAAACCGGCACCCAGGCACCTCGCAAACCGGCACCTAGGCGCCTAGGAGGGTGGCATCTTTCGAAGAACAAACCGGCACCCAGGCCCCTAGGAGGGTGCCAACTTTCGAAGAACAAACCGACACCGAGGCACCTTGCAAACCGGCACCCAGGCGCCTAGGAGGGCGCCAACTTTCGAAGAACAAACCGGCACCCAGGCGCCTTCGACGGCGCCAAATTCTCGAAGTGCAAATCGGCACCCAGACACCTCGCAAACCGGCACCCAGGCGCCTTGGAGGGCACCAAATTTTCACGCGTAAACCGACATCCAGCACCTTGGCACAAGGCGCCCAGGGGGGCGCCAACATCAGGACACAACACCTTGGCACAAGGCGCCCAAGAGGGCGCCAACATCAGGACACAGCACCTTGGCACAAGGCGCTCAGGAGGGCGCCAATATCAGGACACCTCACCTTGGCACAAGGCGCCTAGGAGGGAAGCCAACATCAGGACACAACACATTGGCACAAGGCGCCCAGGAGGGCGCCAACATCAGGATACGACATCTTAGCTTGGTTCCTAGCACAAGGATTACACCATGGGAGGTGTGGGTCACGGTTCACATTAAAGTAAAAAACACAGTGGCCGCGGTGAAGAGATCTTATACGACCGACAAGACAGACGAAGTAACGCTTTTGGCAGATCGAAAAAAATTCTTCAAGCCAAGACCATCCTTCGAAATAATCTCGGCTTGGGGGGCAACTGTTCCGGACTGGACCAAGAAGCCCATTCAACACTTAGACATGGATTGGCCCAATCACTTTGATCCATATCCACAATACACAAGCCCATTCATGACTCTCATACTTGGATGGCTCAGATTCACTCTACATATCCAACGGCTCACCACAGGCATAATTCCCTATAAATACTGGCTCATATTGCCATAATGAGGTAGATTCTCATTCCTGGCAAAATCACTAATCTATTCTCAATACTGACTTGAGCGTCGGAGTGGCTTCGCTGGTACCCCTCCCGGGCTCGCACTAACCTCCGGCCAGGCAGCAGGTGACATACCAACTGCAGTCCACCCAGCACTGCAAGGTACAGAACAAATAGCTTCTGTCAACAAATTGTAATCCCTAGATAGCTATGGGGCATATAGGACTGTCTAGATGGGAGTGAAGTGATCTGAAGACCAAACCATAATGGTTCAGTCCATGAACGGAGAAGGAAAATATGTTCAACTGCTTCTGGTTTATAGTTAGAAATGGGGCATATAGGAGTGTGAGCAATCTTTTTTCTGTATAAGGCTTCTCTTACTGGGAGGGCATTATGGAAATTTCTCCATAAGAAATGTTTCAATTTGGTAAGGGCTTGGTTAGACCAGATCAAATATCAAAGAGCATTAGGAACTGTAATAGAAGAGGTTGGTTTAGGAATTGGAGCAGGGGAGAGGTCAACAAGGGTTCTAGAAGCAAAAACATTGTATCTGATCCAGCAGAACAAGAGATAGGAGTTTTGATGGCTTCAATGGCACACCTAGGGGATAGATTAGTTCTAAGAAGATTCAAATCCCAATCATGATTAGGGCAAATAAGATCACCAACAACGGTAACTGATGCATTGTTCTGAAGAGCAGCTTTAGAACTAGAAGCTAGCTAGAGATCATCAGTAATATTAATAGTCTGCCAAGAGCCAGTAGCCCATCTCCCAGAGGATTTAAGCAAAGATCTACCATGAATCAAACTCTTCCAAACCCAAGAAGAACCCTCATGGCACCAAAATTCATATATTGAAGCTATCAGCTAGTAGGTCCTAATATTGACAAGTTATGATAGGTTGCTCACCAAATCACAGTCTTTTGAAGTATCGTTCCTAATTAGCATTGCACATGATTTGTTTTCAATTCCAGCTTCTAGATTAGTTTTGGCTTCAGCTAATACATCTAATAGTTTTACAAGAAATTATGCTTTATTTTTTTTATCCCTAATAGATGAGCAATGGCAACAAGCGCACTTACAGTTAGAGACAAATGGGGTGTAGGGGTTTTTCAGTGTTGTTATAGGGAGAGGAAGAGCTCTAACGCGGTGGTCATAGGCGGTTTCGTGGCATTTTGGTGGAGCTTGGAGGTTGCTGCCATGGTGGATGATCTTTGTCAAAGGTGAGTGAGGCTGAAAAATAAAGAACAACTAGGTCTTTTGTGTGTTGCAGAGCAGAGAGCTGAAGAGGGAACAGGGCTTGCAGATCAGGTAAAGGTCGTGTGGGCTGCGAAGTGAATTGGGATTGGGAGGAATAAGTGAGTGACAGCGATGTCTTAAGTAAGAACATGGGGCTGTATCAGTAAAATGCCCAACTACTCACTTTTATCCATATTTAAAGTCTCTTTATTTTTGTAAACCTGGGTATCCACCGCACAGACAGTAGTGACTAATCCCTCGCTCATTGTAGGTGCCTCGAGGGGTAGGACAGCTGGCCCAGAGTTTTAACGTTGCTCCGTACCCAAGGCGGGGTTTGAACCCCCGACCCTTGGTTAAGGGAGGTTCAGCCCCAACCGCTGAACCCCACGCTCCGGGTTATATTTAAAGTCTCTTTTGAATATAATACCATTTTAACACTTCTATAATTCAAAGTAATTTCCAAAACTTGTTTTTTACTGTAAACACTAATATTTTAAAAAATAAAATGATCAACTAAAATAATAATATTTTAAATACAAATATTCTATAAATCACATAATTATATAATAACAACACAATATTACCAATATTGTATAAAATACAGTTCAATAATATGTCAACATATTTTAATTGTTCGAACACACAATAGACTAAAATAATGTAATCATACCAGTTGAAAATAATTCATAAAATAAAAATTTTAAAAGAATTACGGTGCACAAAAAATTGGGGTTCATTGTTGGCACGTTGAAAGACTTGGCTGCGAGGTTTACAGCTCCATTCTCGGCCAACTGAGGAAAGAAAACTGTCCTATCCGACCTGTTCAACCTCCACAAGGGTCAGAACTAGCCACTTAAGATTTTCTTATTTCGTTTTAAGAAAATGACCATGCAAGTCGACGAGCCAGTCGAGAAACTTTTCGTCGCCTCCTTCCTCAAGGGCTTACACACCAGAACTTTTAGCAAAACCCTGTTCATTCGGAGACTATCCTCGATGGACCAAATACGTACGCGGGCAAAGAAATACATTGTCGTAGATGAGGTGATTGCCTTAAAGAAAGCAAGGGATATCAAAGACTATCCCGTGCACAACTAGAATGGCGCTTGAAGAGGAGGGCGCAACGACCAAGGTTCGGGTAAGCCATCAGGAGGACGAGGCATCCAAGGGATTAACGTGATCTCTCGCCCTGCCCCTAGTCGGCACAAATGGGGCGGGACGAATCAGTATATTGCAAGTTCCACAGAACTAAGGGTCACAACATGGATGATTTCTTCAACTTGAAGGAACAGATAGAGGAACTTATTCGGCAGGGCCAGATGAATAAGTATATTCTAAGAGAGGGTAGGAGCGACAAACAAGCGTACGACAAGCGGGAAAACCATACTCCCCTGTGGAAGTCGCAGAGCCGATCGCCAGCAAGACGCGTTTCCACTAGAGATACCACAAGGGAAAAACGAAAACACCCAACACGAGAGGCCAACTAAGGGAATTCTAAACATCATAGTCGGAGGCTTTTCCACGGGCGGAGCCACAAACTCGGTGAGAAAGATATACTTTAAGACGACCATGTCTGTGGAGAAGGTGAAAATAATCGAGAAGGAGACGTGCATGTCGGCCATCACCTTCACGGATAAAGACTTGGAAGAAATCGTTCCCCATCAAGTTGACCTCGTGGTTATCTCACTGACCACAGTAGGGTACCAAGTCTGACATGTCCTGGTTCATGGCAGAAGCTCAGCCAATGTAATATTCTGTTCGTGCTTTGAGGCATTGGGAATATCTAAGGACTTGCTCCAACAGTTCCATGGCAAACTAGTTAGGTTATTTAGAGAGAAAATCGAAGTACGGGGTTACATCGACCTCTGAACAACTTTCAGCGAAAAACCAGTGGCCAAGATCGTTCGGCTGAACTGCATGGTGGTAGACACAACATCGCTGTACAACACAATTATCGGAGAGCCGTCACTCAACCGCCTTGGAGCCTTTGTATCCTACGCAAACCTCTGCGTCAAGTACCCCACCAGAAGCAGGGTGGGCATAATCCGTGAAAACCAGCAAGTCGGGGGAAGATGTTACGAGTCCAGCTTTAGAAATCTATTAGAAGGAAAATCAGGAATAACGGGAAACTGCGTCGCGTCTTGAGGAAGCAACGACTCTTCTACTTCGACATCTGTCCTCCTTGTTCCCATTTTAAACCTGTCAGAATAAAACTTGAAGTCAGGGGCAACAGCCTCCACATCAAAATACCACTGGTGTACCTCAGTCGAGGTACATTCTCGGAGAAGCTCCTCCAAGGCTCTCTAGAAGATGTCCATCGACAAAAGAGAAACATCAACGCTACCACCAGCTAAAGCTGCCTCAATTTCAGTCATGCCTCAGACAGGAGCATGAAGCAGCGTCGACGATAAAGCCGACGCCGCATCTTCATCCACATTAAGTGGAAAAAACGGAATAACCTCAAAATATTCGTCATCCGACGATACAAGTATGGGACCCTTAACAACACATTCTATGTCTTCCATTAGAAGAGGCACAACAAAAACAAGAAAAGAAGCAATACCTAGCGCCACAACTGTGAAACATCAGAGGCTAATCAAAAACTTCAAAGTAAACAGACCGGGAACTTCAACATCCCCTTTTATAGTGGACTGGCCAAGTGTCCCTCAAAAGCCAAGCATAGCCTCGGTATCCAAAATCACGTTCTTTCCTCATTAAAACATGATCGTTCAATTGATAGCTAGTCAAATCTAGGCATCAGAACCGATGTGAGATTTCAAAAATTCAAAGAAAAGGGGCGGGGTGGAGAAAGGAAAGAGAAACAGTGGAAAATAGTAAACTTCATTCTCCAGACAGAATGACAAATAGTTCTGACTCGAACATGGCAGTCCTAAAAAAGCCCAAGACACCCTCTAATTAGACAGTTCGGCCAGTGAAGGAGGAGGCAAAGACCCTGACGGGTGCCGTGAAGAAACCACTGGACGAACAATGGCTGGCACCCCTAACAAGCCGCCGGGTGCATCTACTGTTGACTAACTCACCCCTATCTCCCTGATTTTCCCCCATTTTCGACTCCACGAAATTTCCATTGCATATTTTATCTCTCTTCGAAAAACGGGAGGAAGAGGATACCACACGATGTAGACCCAGCAGATGGTTTAGTGGACTCCAGGCGACAATAGAGGCCTTCAAACAAGGGTTGTCCGCCCCCAAACGACATTCCACCTCTTCATGATAAACACTTCACCACCTTCAAAGGAAAAAACTCTCTAGAAACACAAGGAGCACCTAAAAAGGAAAATAAGAAAGCAAAGGAAAGGGAGACAGGAATGAAGATAAACTTCACGGAACACACTGAAAAATCAAGAAGAAGAAAAGCGATAACACAAAGCCAAAAAGATAACTCTATTTAAACACAAACAAAGAAGAAGCTGGTGAGAATGCATTCAAACCAACATTAATGGTACAATCTGACAGGGAGAAATTAAATGCCTTGATAGTCAATCAGGAGGTCGGTGCAAACATCATAAATTGAAGGGTTGTGTACCCGGGTGTCTGAATTGCCGACCCAGGGAGCCTAAATACCGAGGAGGACTTACAATGACCGAGGTGGGAAACCAGAGGAGTGCAATGGACGACCCCGAGCAGCACAGTTAGTACTACAGGGAACATACATACCGCCAGGGTCGTCGTACCGGCCACGAACAGGCCAAGGCGTGTCCGGCTAGAAGACAAGTGTAATACCCAAAGTAATTAAATATTACTTTGAATATTATAATTTTGTCGCATTTATTTAATTAATTGATTTGGTGCTTGATTGGTTTTATTTTGTTGTTAATTTAAAAAGTGTAATTGTATTTGTTAGATTTTAGACTTCTCACTAGGATTTGCCCCGTATAGAAGTTTAGAATATCAAACTAATTGTAGAAGGGGGGGTGTCACCAGCAAACCTTATTACACCACCTAGTGGGTTGGGCGCCTAGCCCAACCCATGTAGCCCAAGTTCACTCAATCCATTTCAGCTGAGACACTACCAAAAGGGTGGGAACTCACATCATTTCATATTATTTAACTCTCAAACAAAAGAAAAGAATGAAAGAACCTAGCGAGAGTGAAAGACTTTGAAGAAGAGAAAGAAGAGAGAGTGATAGAGTAATGGAGTTCTTCAACACTAGTACCCTCACATGTTAGTCATTTCTCAATCTTTCCCGCCATTCGTTCTTGCTACCCTCACCATAATTTCAGAAAGTTAGTACTCAAAACATCAAAAACAGAACATTGAGAAAAAAACCCTCTAAACCTCTTCATCTAGACTTGCATGTGGGTATGAATAATTGGAATTGAAGCTCAGGAGGTTGCATTTTGGGTTAGAACACTCAAGATAGGGTTTTGAAATCAGCATTGTCGATTTTGGGATTTGGGAGTTCACCTTGATTTTGTGAAAGAACAACCTAGTTGCTATCAAAAGTTGTGTTTTCCAAGTGAGTTCCCACTCCCTTTCCTTTTAGTTACATTAGAGTTTGAATGCAAGTATAATGCTTGAGAACATTCAATGTGCAATGCATGTTTGTACCTAAATTCTGATATTTTGAAACCCTACTTGAAAAACATGCTTCCTTGTTGTCTTGTGTGTTACATGATTTGCTGAAGAAATAATATGTTCAATTTGATAACAAAATTACATGATATGTGTAGCTTAAATTAGATGATATATTCATGCTTGCTATCATTGTTATAATGGTGTTTGTATGTTCTATTTGAAATATTTGGATTGGAAAAGATTGGGATGCACAATGGAATGGATGTAAGATACCAAAACTGCACAAATCTGCTTCTGATAGACCCACACGGGTCGTGGTTTCCTAACACGGGTACCCAAGTTGGCTTTAGCCTGTCCTGCAAAAAATTTATACGCAACACGGCCTGTGTTTCCCTATCATGGGTAGTCGTGTTGCCACCTGGAATAGGTCTGTTCTTTTGGTGTTTTTCACTTGTTTCCTTGCACGTTCCCAACCTATTTCAATCTATTAAACTTGTAGTATGATAAACATGTTGTCCATGTATTAATTCTTGAGATCTGATTGTGATTGTAATGAATTGATTAAAGATTTATGTGGGCATAGTTAGATTGAGAAGTCATGAGCCCAAGTCTTTGACCGATATAATACTTCCAATAAATGTTGGAAGGGATATTCCCTATGGAATTATCTTTGATTCCTTGTACGGTTGCACCATTGGGTAATAATTAAAAGACACCGTATGAGTTATAGTGAGACACCATTTTGAGGAATTCACTGAGATTTTCTTAAGTTTCGCCCTTTACTTATTTGTGGTTTTCATGATAAACAGGTTAAACCAGTTGGGGAAAACGTTCTAGTCAAGGATCCATAGTTCTTCCCTTTGATTACTTTATTTTGATCATGAACTTTGTATTTAGTATTATGTATCTTTTGAGATTTGATGTTGGTACCTAGTTTATTTTGGGATTGTGTAACAATTTGAAGTACTAACTTTTGTATTTTAGGTTGTACGCACTTTGAATTTGGAAGTTGTTATCTTCACTCATTTTGTAAGCCCATGACTATAATTTAGTTATGGGAATAGTTATGATTATTTATCATAGTTTAATGAGTCTTTTAGGGAATATGATTCCTTTTATTTGGGCCAAATTAAATTTGCGTACTTCAGATTTTAAAAATGTTTATCATTCCAGATTTTATTAACGATTAAAATTAGGATGTTACATTTTGGTATCAGAGCAGTTCGACCCAGTCGAGCTTAGTTGATTGGTTAAATGTGTGCCTGTTTCCTTGTAATTTCTTGGTTAAGGTTCTTCTTTTTATGCTAAGAGATATTGAGCCTGATCAACTCAATACTTGGTGCATTCTATGCAGAGTTATGGCTGGGAGACCAAGGAGGCAACATTAGTATAGGCCCGTGGCACTGAAGAATACCCAAACCGTCAGTGGATGCAACAAATGATGCAGACAATACAGAATCAACAAGCAATGAATCAACAGTTGATGCAAGCCATGCAACGCTAGCAAGCTTTTCAAATCAAATCATTCAACATATGTTACATGCTCAGGCAAAATTCTCCTCACCCTCCTCCGATGTAGCAACAAGAGGAACCATATCGAGCATTTTTTCGATTTTAGAAGCTGAGTCCACCAGTTCAAGGGAAGGCCAGATGCTATGATGGCTCAATATTGGATTGAAGCCATGGAGAAGAACTTCTGAACCATCCAATGCACTGAAGAGGAAAAAGTTGTATTTGCAACGCATATGCTCCAAGATGAAGTTGAGACATGGTGGAGAGGAACCCATGCCTATATGGTTGCTCAGGGAGATGTCGTTAACTTGGGAGAACTTCAGGAGGACTTTTCTCAAGAAGCACTTCCCAACAGTGATGAAGAAAAAGAAGTAAAGGGAATTTGTGGCACTTCAGCAAGGGAACAGGAGCGTCAGTGAGTAAACTGCTAAGTTTGATGAGTTATCTCAGTTTTCCCCTATGGCTTATATTTCTCCGGATGAAGAATGGATGATGGATCAATACAAGAGGGGTTTAAGGGGTCACTTTATTGTAAAAGATGAGTGTAAAACTGGTACCCCTCTGTGCTTTTATTGCAAAGATTATGGTCACTTTGCGAAGTATTGTCCAAAAGGCAACAGGAAAGAGTTATCCAAGTCATCAAATCCAACACAAGGGAGAGTTTACACCCTGGATGCTGAGAAGACTAAAGAAGCTAGGAACCTTATGAAGGGTATGGGATTTCTTTTCGATAACCCTATTTTTATTCTTTTTGTCTTGGGGGCAACTCATTCGTTCATCTCTCAGAAATCTGCTGAAACGAATGCGGTTGACCTTGACACCTTTACCTCATTCTTCTCAAATTCATACACCCGCTGAGTAGTGTTTTCACTCAGCTAATTTATGAATTTTTTTTATTTCGGTTGGGGGAGAACTTTTATTTTTGATTTTGTGTGTTTACCTTTAAAAGGTATGAATATTATTCTGGGCATGGATTGGCTCACAACCAATCCTGTCGTTCTTGATTGTTTCAATAGAACCATAGATTTTGTGTCCGAGTCTGTAGAATCATCCAAAATCAATTCTGATCCTTTGATCTCCACTCCATTCCTTAATCAGTGTCTCTTAAAGGTATTTGATGGATATGTCTTGTTATTTTCTTCAACCCTCGAAATCGGTTTAGATTTGACCTCTATTCCTATTATTAATTAGTTTCTTGATGTGTTTCCTAATGAAGTGGCATCGTTGCCTCTAGATCGTGAAGAAAACGTTTCCATAGAGTTGGTCCTAGGTACCGGGCCAATCTCAATTGCTCCCTATAGAATGTCACCTTTGGAGTTGAAAGAACTCAAAACCCAACTTGAAGAGCTTATAGCTAAGAAATTTATCAGACCTAGTGTGTCACCTTGAGGTGGTCCGATGTTTTTGGTAAAGAAGAAAGATGGTAGCATGAGACTATGTATTGACTACAGACAGCTCAACAAAGCAAGGGGTGGCTTATACGTCTAGCCAATTGAAACCTCATGAAGAAAATTACCCTAATCAGTATTTGGAGTTAGCTGCAATTGTTTTTGCTTTGAAGATTTGGAGGCACTACTTCTATGGTGCTCATTTTGAAGTGTTCAATGACCACAAAAGTCTCAAATATCTGTTTGGTCAAAAGAAACCCAATGTGAGGCAACGATGATGGGTAGAATTTCTGAAAGATTATGATTTCAAGTTGAAGTACCATCCGGGTAAAGAAAATGTAGTAGCTGATGCGTTAAGTAGAAAGTCACTTCACATGTCTACATTGATGATTCATGAGATGGCATTGCTTGAATCCTTTAGAGATCTTAGTCTCAAAGTGAAGTCAAGAAATAACTGATTAGTTTTGAGTCACATTCATATTTCAAGCCCTTTGCGGAATTCAATCAAACAAGCTCATGAATTTGATTCCGACTGTAACACCCCATTCTACCCGGTAAAATAATACGAAAATCAGAGTTTATAAAAATTTCCAACATACAATGGAGTGCCACACTTGCTTCGTAAAAACAACAAACAGGTTAATTCGCCTGTGAAAACGGATACATAACACTTACTTTTGGATGAACTGATAAACAACCTTTTAGTCTTTAAAAATAAATCATCTTCATTACTACGCAGCGGATTCGCAACAAAATCAATTCAAATAAACGTGGCGTCTTTAACCAACTTAAGACAGCTCAAAAACGGCAAAGTAACAACTTAAAGTTCCAACAACAAAATAACATAGCAAACAATAATGAAAACATGTGTTCATTTCCCCCCCGAGTGTTACGTATCAGAGCGACGACACCGACTCGATCAAACGAAGGCAATCGGCCTTCATTCGTGATTACCTGCACGTTACCGACAGCGGGGCAACATTCAAACAGAAGGGGTGAGATATCAAACCATATAATAGGACATATGAAAAACAATATATTAGAATCAGAGGATCTAAATTAACCACTTCTCAGCCAACAATCAACTTCGATCAATCACAAGTTATCAACATAGTCACTTAAGGGTGCAACATGAATGCGACTCAATACTATGCACATGCATGTGGTACCATCGGAGCAGAACTCCCAACGTAAAAAGAATCCGCCAATAAATAGAGGCATCAACAAGGCATAAGCCTTCAACGTAAATTCAACATAATTTGCCAGTCCAGGCCAACGTGGGGTGCTATGCATGCGACGCGATGATAAATACTCAGGCAGTCAATAACAATGGTCACATAGCAGCACAACAACAACGGGATCTCAACGTTGGCCATAGGCCTACAACATAACACCTGCCAATAAATAGAGGCAAATCCAACTAGGTGCAACATTATCAACAGTTCAACCAACGGTTAACAACTTATCAACAATTTAGCAACTTATCAACAATTTAGCAATCATGGGCCTAAATATATATTCAACATCAACAACTCGTTTCAAGCAACAACCATAGGATTCACCCTTGGGCAGCCACACTTGGCGCCCACAGTGTAACACCCTAAATATTTAATTAAATTATTTAATTAAGTATTTAGGAGTTTGATTTAATTAATTGGATATAATTTAATTATTGGAAATTATATTAAAAATTGTGTAGGTGGTATGAGAGGTGGAGGCGCCAAACTAGATGGACTTGGGCTTAAGTGAGAAGCCCAAGCCCATGACTCATGTCATATGCGAAGTGGCCAAGGCGCCTAGGGGTTAGGGTTTTTTTGTTAGCATTTGCGAAATTGAGAAGAGAGAAAGGAGAAGAGAAGGAGCGCCGTAGAGAAAGAGGAAGAGAGGAGAAGGTCGCAAGCTCCAAGGGGAAAAGAGGAACGTGATTCTGTTGCCGTGGTTCCGTTCGTGACCGTCTCTAAGACTTCTACTCTTCGAATTCGAGGTAAGGGGAGTTCTATCAATTTTTATAATAATTCCTATGATAGGTTTTAAGTAGAGATGGCCTAGATCTAATCCGTGAGTAAGATTTACGTGTATTTTCATGTTGTAATTCGATTGGTATGCATTTTGATGAATTTGTTGCTCAAAGATCCGTGGTTGGTGTTATAGGCGCCTAGGGCGCCATGTTTGTACTTGTGTTGTGCTGAAATTTTGATGTTTTTAGGCATAGGATCTGGCGCCCCTGTGCTGGGCGCTGTGGCCATGTTGTTGTCTGTCGCTGAAATTGTGTGGCTGGAAGTGTTCTGGGCGCCAGGCGCCCTGTGCTGGGCGCCAAGGGCGCCAGTGCGTGTTGCTGTGCGCGTGCGTGTGTGGAGCGCTGGGCGCTGGGTGCCAGCGCTGGGCGCTGAGCGCCCGTGTGCGTGTGTTGCGTGTGGCGCCAAGGCGCTGGGCGCTGAGCGCCCGTGTGCGCGTGTTCCGTGTTGCGCTAAGGCGCTGGGCGCTGGGCGCCCGTGTGTTGCGTGTTGCGTGTTGCACTAAGGCGCTGGGCGCTGGGCGCCCGTGTGGGTGTGTTGCGTTTTGCTGGGCGCTGGGCGCCCAGGGCGCCAGTTTTCAGGATGTTCCCAAATTTTTTTATGAAAACTGCTTTCGCTATATCTTTTGAGTCGGACATCCGTTTTAAACGTTTCAAAAAGTGTTGGGAAGCTTTTTCAGTTGCCTATCTGTGTGTCCCATTTTTAAAAATAAAAACTTATTATTTCTGAAGGTTGCTGGGGCGCCCCTAGTGGCTGTTCCCTGCGGTCGTTGCTGTGACATTGAAAAATCGTTTTGGTGTCTTTAAAAATTCTCTTTTGCGTATGACCAGTGGTTTTAACGTTTTAGTGTCAAAAGTGATGATTTTGACGATGATGCCCTTAGTGGCTAGTTAAATGACCTTTTTGCCCTTAGTGGCCAATATTGTTGATAATGATGTGTAAATGACGATGATGCCCTTAGTGGCTAGTTAAATGACCTTTTTGCCCTTAGTGGCCAATATTGTTGATAATGATGTGTAAATGACGATGATGCCCTTAGTGGCTAGTTAAATGACCTTTTTGCCCTTAGTGGCCAATATTGTTGATAATGATGTGTAAATGACGATGATGCCCTTAGTGGCTAGTTAAATGACCTTTTTGCCCTTAGTGGCCAATATTGTTGATAATGATGTGTAAATGACGATGATGCCCTTGGTGGCTAGTAAATGACGTTTTTGCCCTCAGTGGCTATTGTTTGAATTAATGATGTTGTGAATAAGTGATGATGAAACCCAGTGACGTTTGAGGCCCGAAAGGCTAAGTGATGTTGTTGTGAGTAATTGTGAATTGACAGGTGCTGTGCCTCTTGTGGGAAAATTGGTAAGTGACGGGTCACATAGTTGACCGTGATTGTGTGATTTGTGCATGGTGCATGTTATAGTGTCTCATGCATCCCATATGCATAAACCCAGTGACGTTTTGAGGCCCAAAAGGCTAAGTGACGATGAGGCCATAATGGCTAAGCGACGTTTGTGAAAAGGTACCTCATGCATATGCCCGCGAGTGGGTTGCATTTCATATGCCTACATGACATAGTGATGAGTTTATGTGGTGATGTAATTGATGATTGTGATGTGATTATTTTAGAGCTGTGACTTGACTTATTATTTATCATATGAATTATTATATGGATTGAATTGGACTCACCCTTCTGTTTGAATGTTACCCCTATGCGGTAACGTGCAGGTGATTGCGAGTGAAGGACTAGGTACCTTCACTAATTCGAGTCGAGTCGTCACGCTCTGATACGTAGCACTCAGGGGGGGACGAACTTAATGTTATGAATGATTTCGGTTGTTATGTTTTGTTGACAATTCGGTTTTATTTTGTTATTCCGCTGCGTAGTTGGTTTTATTGTGTCATACCCCAATTTTGTCCGGCTTAGGTCAAAACCCTAATTTTCTCCACAAAAAAATAAAAATAAATTATGCATTGCATTTTGAATCCTAGAAACCGCTCCAAAGTTTTTGGAATCATTCTTAGGGATAGAATGCACTTTTTAAGAAACTAGGGTTTTGAAAATACGTTATGCATGCATGGCAAGCTTTGAAAAATATTTTATGCATGTATGGCAAGGACCTAAAAGCATTTTTTTGGAAAACAAGAATTGATTTCTAAGCCAAGAATCGATTTATAGTATGTTGCATAGGTCTTGAAAATCGATTTTTAAGCTCTTCCATAGGCCATGAATCGATTCCTCATTGCTTTAACTAAACATGGAATCGATTTTCACCTATTATATATGTCCTGAAAATCGATTTCCCTCTCCTTTCATAGGCCTTGAAATCGATTTTCAGGCCATTTTAAAGAGGTGAAAATCGATTCCTCCTTTTTCCATAGGCCATACAATCGATTCCCATCATTTCCAAAAGTAAAGAATCGATTCCTACATGTTTCCAAAGACCACAGAATCGATTTTCAGGATCTCCAAATGTCCTGAAAATCGATTCCTACCATTTTCCATAGGCCATATAATCGATTCTTGTCATTTCAAAAAATAAAGAATCGATTCCTGCACATTTCCAAAGGCTCAAATAATCGATTCATCCTTGCCATAAATGTTTTAAATTTTTTACGCTCTCTAAGCCTATAAATAGGCAGCCTCAAATCACATTTTGAGGGACACAGATCTCACGGAGAGGAGATCTCACAGGACAGGGAAAAACTTCACAGGGTCAGAAAAACAGACACAGCTCACAAGATCAGAGAGAAGAATTGCTACACACATTTTTTTAAGATCTGAGAAGAATTGCTCCAGAAACATTTTCACAAGATCTGGGAAGACAACTCTCGCAAATCTCATTTTCCAGTTCTCCGCTTCATTTTTGTTCTTCAGATCTGTAATATCTGCCTTCATCAGAGGTATTTCTGTTTTTATATTTGTTAAAATTCAATCATTCTGATCCATGCCAAGATTGCCCTATGTGATTTAATTTAGCTGTAGTGTCCTTGTTGATGATGAACCACATGATTCCCACTTATGCCTAGTGCATCATTTTCTAAGTGGTGAAGATGGTCTCAGATGATTCAACCTCTCCTTTCAAACCCTTTCAAAAAAAAACATTCTTTTTTAGAACTACGTCGCTTTGATTCCCGTTTGGGATACGTAGGAGCGAGCCACGTTCTCGTCAAGCGCAACAAATAAAAGTTCTTTTTCATCCCCATAAACAAATTATTTTCATAAAAACAAACAAAAAGAACCATTTTCCAACCCATTGTTGCTAATAGCTCATCAGAGCCTCTGTTCGTTTAGCTATTGGCGACAATGTCTTTTTCTCATAAGAATAATAAACGATGGTCCATCATAACCTTTGTTAGTTTGATCATTGTGCAAATCAATCTTTTTCGAAAATCACTTTCAAAAAGATAATAAAAACGAGTTGTCAATAGTCCATCAGAACCTTTGTTCGTTTGACTAGCGGTACAACTCTCTCTTTTTGAGTATTTAGTAGTGATTCATCATAGCCTCTGCTAGTTTAATCATTTGCTAATGCTCGTCATATTTCAAAAAAACTCACTAAAAAAGATAAAAAACCCAAAAACATTTTACCACTTTCTTACCTAAACCTTTTACCAAAACATTTTCACCCTCATGCATCTTCATCCATCCCTATTTATGCGACACTCTCATGCATTCTCAAGTATTTATGCCTTGCATAATAAACGTAATCATACTCAAATGCCCATGCATTCTTGTATGCTCATGCATCCTCCTGTCTACTCATTCATGCATTCATTCTTGTATGCTCATGCATTCACATGCTTGCCAAATCATGCATCATTGCTCACATGTTCATTCACCTAACCTAGAATACTCTATGCCTATGATCAATTGTATTCCTTTGTTCTTGATGCCATTTGAATGTCTTGACTTAATTGTGCACGAACCCTTTTACACAATCATGTGCCCTTATAAGGCTACCAACATGTGTAGCATAGAGGCATATGTGCCCCTCTTGAGATTGCTTCCAACTTGTGTAGCAATTCTCCTTCACACACAAACACAATTGTTTTGAGAACTTTGTCTTGCATCTATGACAATTAAATCTCTTGATTATATTGGCATGCTTAATCTTAGTTGATGATCGACATGTTCATGATTGCTTGATTAGTTGAATATGTTTGAACTTCATTCATTCATTTTGCATTTGGTTTTGGACATAGATTTCGATTGAAAATGATTTTCCAAACCAATTAATTTTCAAAGCATTTTCAATAAACAAAAATAAGCAAGTAGTGGAGGTCACCCATAACCTTTGTTAGTTTGATCTCTATGAACGCTCTTCAAATTTACATGAGTACTTAGCGATGGTTACCCATAACCTTTGTTAGTTTAATCATTCGCTAATGCTCGTCCTACTTCGAAAACCTTTTCGAAAATATAATAAAAACAAGTCGTTACTAATAGTCAATCAGAGCCTTTGTTCGTCTGACTAGAGGTAACAACTCTTTTTGAGTATTTAGCAGTGATTACCCATAGCCTTTGTTAGTTTAATCACTCATTAATGCTCGTCCTATTGCGAAAACTCACCAAAAAGAACAAAACAAAAACCTTTTCAAAACCAAAGGCTTAGAACTACGTCGCCTTTGATTCTCCACCCGGAGATACGTAGGAGCAGGGCCACGCCCCTGTCAAGCGCAAAAATAAACAATTTATAAGTTAAAAAAATACAAACACATCTCTTTCATTTCAAAAACCAAAAATCAAATTTTCAAAGTAGGGGATTAAGTCGGTCGTACGGCCGGGTTAATCATTGTTTTAGGATAAGTGAACTGTGGTCCTTCAGAGCCCCAGCGCTCCTTCAGCCCCCAGCGGCCCTTCAGACCCCCAGTGGTCCTTCAACACAGTTCACGCAATCCTAAGACCCCTATATTAAAAAACACCAACACACAAACATTTTCAACCAAGAACTACGTAGCTTTGAATTCTCCATCGCACCGGGAGATACGTAGGAGCGGGCCATGTCCCGTCAAGCACTGTTTTCTAAAAAACCTTTTTCCCCCCCTTTTTCACCAAAAAATAATATTTTCATTAAAAGTTTTCCCATTCATCTTCAAACAAGAAATAAATAGGCAAATATAGGTATTTTTCAAATCAAACGTTAAAACCACACATTTAATTAGAGGTTCCCTTTCGGTAGAAAGGACGGGCGCGGTGCTAACACCTTCCTCGCACGTAATCGACCCCCGAACCTATATCTCTAGTTTCAAAAGACCATCCGCCTTGTCCAAAAGACCTTTTTTCAATGTTTTGGTCTTAAAATTAAAATATTGGTGGCGGCTCCAAATTTTTCCACGTTGTACATCGAGAAACCCAACCGGGATTTTTCGGGGTGCAACAGCTGGCGACTCCGCTGGGGATCTTTTTTTTAAAGACGAGGGTCAAGCCTAACTAATTAAAATGTGTGGTTTAATGTATTGTTGATTTGATTGAAACCTTGTTTGCCTTTCCTTCTTATCATTGATTGTAGGCGTATGCATTTGTGTTCTTCTATGTTCCTTGTCTCGTCTTATTCCCTTTCTTTTATCGTTTATGCCCATGCATTCTTCCAATCCCCATGTTCCTTTCTTCTTTGCTCCTTTTCTCCAAAGGTAAGTTCATGCATCTCTTCCCCATTCTATCCTGTTCCCTCTTCTTTGCTCCCTTTCTGAAGTAAGTAATGTGTTTGTTGTTGGTACCCTAAGCTAGTTGTATTTGAATGATATTAAACCCTAGGGTAGACGACATGCTATTGTCTGGACTGTCTGGATTCTCATTTGCAGGTGGGGTAGTACTAGGGAAAATGCCCTTGACACACACTACACTTATACCCTGTGACTATGTGCTTTGAGTGGGACCATAACCCAGGTCTGCAAAACTTAGGAGAGTGGATTCGAGTAGTGAGAGCCCATCAGGACCTTTGTCCGTTTGGCTACTTGCGAAAGTTTCAACCAGAGTTGTGCTCTTTCATGATGCCTCACATCTAGCAGTTTGCTGCATTTGTGGGGAGTTTTGTGAAAGGGACTGTAGCTCCGGTGGCCTTGTGAGGGAGTGAATAGAGCTACATGTGAAGATTACCTCTAAAGTGCCTTAGATCATAGGTTTCTCCCCCTTTTAGGTCACAAGGGCTTTCCAAATTGTGTGCTGCATTGTTGCATTCAGTTCAATCAATTTTTCCTTCAAAATTTTCGAAAATCAAAAAAAAATATATGCTTTCCCTTTTCAATAAAACGCCTATATGAGGTGGCATATAGGGTGAAAATTTTCAAATCACCACCTGTAAATACCCTCTTTCTGCAAAAACACAAAAAGAAACATCCTTGCATCATCATTGCATCACTGCATCATTGCATCATTTGCATTGCATAAAATTCCAATTTTGAAAACAACCATTCATATTGCATTCCTTTTCATTACATAAAGATAAAACAAAAAAAAAACAATTATCATCTGCATAGCATAAACATTTCATTTATAATCATGCAAAAAAAATCCTCGTCAAGTTCACCCAAAACATGGCATCCATGCATAAGCATCATTTCAAAAAAAACACAGTAGAACTACGTAAGCTTTGATTCCTCATTACAATGGGGATACGTAGGAACGGGTCATACCCCGTCAAGCACATTTTTCTAAAACCTTTTCTCCAATAAATCATTTGCATCATACTTGCATATCATAAATTGTGCATCCATTCATTACCTGAAATAAGAGTTGTGAGACGTTCTTGCAAAACAATCATCCTTTTTGAAAAAGTTTGTCCTTACTTGGTTGCAAACTCAAGGTGTTCCAAGGCACTCAGTTTTTTTTCAATAGCTCATTTGCATTTCTTTCAAAAGCACTGCATCCCATCCAATCTATGACAAAAGACTGAAATAGTGTTAACTCTCTGAGAAGCATTTTTCTAATGAGCATGCATGCTATGAGTACATTCTCTTGTTTGAGTCCGTTGATTTTCCTCCCTTACCACAGTTTCCCATCCAAGTCTAATCCCGCCCCGTCCACCCCTAAAGCGCATATTCTCTCCCATCAGTGCATACTTGACTTTTGGTTCATTCCCACTAACACTTCAAGTCCTCCATGCTGGGGCAACTCTGTGATCACTAATTTTCCTTATCAATATCATATTCCTTAAGTGCAAGTCTCTCAAAAATAATAATAATAATAATAATATAATAAACAAGAAAACAAGCTCGCTAGGTTGAAAACCCGCAAAGGGCGGCCTAGGCAAAAAAAGGAGCGCCCGGTGGATTGAAAACTCGCAAAGAGCGGTCCAGGCAAAAATTAGGGCACAAAGAGAAAAAAAGAGCAAACACATGAAGATAGATAAGTTATTGTTCTAAAGTTAAGTCTCATAGAAATAAGCAATCGGGATTTGAAATGAAGTTTGGCCATCTCCTCAAAAACCCCAAAATCCCAGAAAATCCCTTTCCTACCCACCTTGAGCCAAGAAAAACCGAAATCCAAAAATCACCCTAGACAAAGATCTCCCCAAATAAAAACAAAACAGTGCATCACTTTTATCAGCTCACCCGAGTCAAAAAAAAAAAAAAAAAAAAAAAAAAAAAAAAAAAGTTTCAAAAAAGGGGGATTCAAAAAATGAAAACCCCAAAACAAAATGGTGAGTTGGTACATGTTACCACAAAGTACAAGAGATCCTTGTCTAAATAAACCTTCAAACACTTCATCATTCCCACACACCCCTCCTTCCATAAACCGCAAACACTCCCTTTGGCCTCAACATCAAACCCCTTAGTCATTCTACCCTGAGACATGAATTTGCCTTAACAGAGCCCAAACAAGCCCAATAACCATCTTCCTCATAGACCATTAACCGTCAACCAAACGCCGAACAAAACTCACCCTCCCACTAGCCTCAAACACTTCATTAAGCCTAACCTTCCTTCCTCCACAAAACACCACAATCCCGAAGAGTCCATTCCGATCAATGACCGGTTGCTTTTGTTCACTCAAATTTTAAATCTTAGGACGAATAAGCTTATCTATGTACAAAGTGTTTGCTCAAAGCAAAAACAAACAGTCAGAAAAAAGAAAGCTGACAAAATAAAAAAAAAAAAAAAAAAAAAAAAAAAAAAAAGAGGGACTTGCACTCCAAAACACATTCAAGATGCATCACCAGGTAAGGATTCTTTCGCACCAAAAGTCAAGACATCAGTAGAGAACCAAAAATTTGCACTGAGAATACCACTCAGACCCAAAAGTTGGGGCATTCTCTTCACCACCCACACACCCTAGTCTTGGGAAAGTCTGTTCAATGCCCATCCCATGTCACTCCAGTTGTCAATGTCATTCCAAAGTAGGGCAAGTGCATTCCCATTCCTTCACCTCATTCATTCCCATGAAAACCTCACCGGGGCAATTTCTCAAGTCACTATCCTAAACAAGACCTTGTCGTTCTGACTAGGGAAGCTTTGTCCTTGTTATGACTGGGGCAACATCAAATTCTGTGGGTTGAAGCAAAACCCCTTTCATTCCAGCTTTCAATTCATCATCTTCTACACCCCTTGTTGTTGTCACCACTAGATAGGGGCAAACTGTTCACTCATCAAAGACATGAATTGGGGCAATCTTGTATCTCTTGGTCCCTCAAAATCTTCGGCAATAGCCATGTCGGTCATTCCTTCACTTGCCATAAAAGTCCAGGCCCTAAACCAATTCCAAGTTAACGGACTCACTCATTCACATTTGCACCCCTATGCATGCTTACTAGATAATGCTTCAAAGAGAGAGAACACAAGTTAGTCATGCGATATTTAAGATTCAGTCGTCATTAAAAGGAAGAGAAAACAAGTGAGCTTGTTTGTAAATAAAATCTTGAGAACACCGGAGTTTGAATCAAATTCCATTTTTTTTCTCAACAAAATGGTCAATAATCATCTCAACTCCTTGCATTCAAAGTCTTGCATCTCATCATCACAAAAATGTTTCATCATTCATATCTTATTTTTCGCCTCATGCATTTTGCATCATGCCAACATCATCATTTCATAGAAGCAAAAAAAATCTTCCATCTCATTCCATCAAGCATCAAAGCATTACATCATAAAAGCAAAAACACGTCATCCCGTGTCATAACATTTGCATCCAAACATTTCATTCACATCATATTCACATTCACATTTCATGCATTCATCGCATGTCATCCAAACTGCCTATGTTTCCCAATCAACCATTTCATATCATGCATCAAAGTATTGCATTTGCATCCTCACATAGCAAGAAGACAAATAGGAAAAATTCTTTAACCAGCTATCTCAGCACATGAAGGGGTCGCCTAAAGTCGGCCGCTTGTAGGGCTTTAGGGCTCGCCTTAACCCTTAGGGATTAGGTTGTTATCTTGTAGGGCTTCAGTGCTCGCCTGGATCCCTAGGGATTAGGTTGTTATCTTGTAGGGCTTCAGTGCTCGCCTGGATCCTTAGGGATTAGGTTGTTATCTTGTAAGGCTTCGGTGCTCACCCTAATCCTTGGGGATTAGGATGTTTACCTTGTAGGCACTTGAAGTGTTGATCCTTAACCAAAATAAAAAGGAAGAAAATCAAAAATAGCATCTCATAGCATCCATCATTCCATTGAAATCATCACATCACATACACTGTACATAACATACATTCATACTCCATTTACATAGATATCTGCATTCCATAGAAAAAAAGAAAAAAAAAGGGGCAAATAAGAAAGGAGAGAAGAAAATCACAGAAGGCGGAACATAAAAGAACACAACATCTTCATATCATTCATCATTCTCATACCATTCATACCATTCATTGCTTCATGGCATCAAACAGTAGTGCATTACACTTTCAATTTGTATCTCAGAAGAGCGAAGAAATAACAGAAAAAGCATTCCACCAAAGTCAATCATTGCATTCATATGCATTCAAGTGTATGCATTTCATGTACCTGTCAAGATAGAAGTCACCTCAGACTAGATAGTCTCAACCCAGAGTTAGTAAACTCCATCAACCCAGAGTTAGTAAACTCCATCAACCCAGAGTTAGTGAACTCCATCAATCCAGATCACAACATTGTGTACGAGCACGCAATGGATCCATCAGACTTCGTCAAGTCCTTCGGATTAGTTGTGTCAGCCTAAGGCATAGCGTAAATCCATTGATCAAATCAGTTCCGGACCTGATGTTGATCGGTCGCTCGAAAAGGCCACCCCCCCAGAGCTCGGACTCGACAAGAGTCCGTTAAAAGGTTTTAGGCAGCCTTCCAGACCCCGAGTGGTCCTTCAGAGCCCTAGTGCTCCTTTAGAAAATCATCAACCCCGAGTTAGTAAACTCCCTCAACACAGAGTTAGTGAACTCCCACAGAGTTAGTGAACTCCCACCGAGTTAGTGAACTCCTTCCACAGATCACAACATTGTGTACGAGCACGCAATGGATCCATCAGACTTCGTCAAGTCCTTCGGATTAGTTATGTCAACCTAAGGCATAATGGACATCCTTTGATCAAATCAGTTCCGGACCTGATGTTGATCGGCCGCTCGAGAAGGCCATCCCAAAGCTCGGACTCAACAAGAGTCCGTTAGAAGGTTTTTAGGCAACCTCCGAATTCAGGACCCCAGCGTCCCTTCAGAACCCCAGTGTTCATTCAGGATCCAAGCATCCCTTCAGGACCCAAGTGTCCAGCCAAGTTATTTTCTTTACTGCTTTCTTTATAGCTTTATTTCCTGCTTTTTGAGGGCGGGCATTTCATTTAAATATAGAAAAAGAAAAGAGGAAAATTCAGGTTTCCCTAAGCAGACAAAATCGGTATAATTTCTGAATTCTTTAGTGGCCAATATTGTTGATAATGATGTGTAAATGACGATGATGCCCTTGGTGGCTAGTAAATGACGTTTTTGCCCTCAGTGGCTATTGTTTGAATTAATGATGTTGTGAATAAGTGATGATGAAACCCAGTGACGTTTGAGGCCCGAAAGGCTAAGTGATGTTGTTGTGAGTAATTGTGAATTGACAGGTGCTGTGCCTCTTGTGGGAAAATTGGTAAGTGACGGGTCACATAGTTGACCGTGATTGTGTGATTTGTGCATGGTGCATGTTATAGTGTCTCATGCATCCCATATGCATAAACCCAGTGACGTTTTGAGGCCCAAAAGGCTAAGTGACGATGAGGCCATAATGGCTAAGCGACGTTTGTGAAAAGGTACCTCATGCATATGCCCGCGAGTGGGTTGCATTTCATATGCCTACATGACATAGTGATGAGTTTATGTAGTGATGTAATTGATGATTGTGATGTGATTATTTTAGAGCTGTGACTTGACTTATTATTTATCATATGAATTATTATATGGATTGAATTGGACTCACCCTTCTGTTTGAATGTTACCCCTATGCGGTAACGTGCAGGTGATTGCGAGTGAAGGACTAGGTACCTTCACTAATTCGAGTCGAGTCGTCACGCTCTGATACGTAGCACTCAGGGGGGGACGAACTTAATGTTATGAATGATTTCGGTTGTTATGTTTTGTTGACAATTCGGTTTTATTTTGTTATTCCGCTGCGTAGTTGGTTTTATTGTGTCATACCCCAATTTTGTCCGGCTTAGGTCAAAACCCTAATTTTCTCCACAAAAAAATAAAAATAAATTATGCATTGCATTTTGAATCCTAGAAACCGCTCCAAAGTTTTTGGAATCATTCTTAGGGATAGAATGCACTTTTTAAGAAACTAGGGTTTTGAAAATACGTTATGCATGCATGGCAAGCTTTGAAAAATATTTTATGCATGTATGGCAAGGACCTAAAAGCATTTTTTTGGAAAACAAGAATTGATTTCTAAGCCAAGAATCGATTTATAGTATGTTGCATAGGTCTTGAAAATCGATTTTTAAGCTCTTCCATAGGCCATGAATCGATTCCTCATTGCTTTAACTAAACATGGAATCGATTTTCACCTATTATATATGTCCTGAAAATCGATTTCCCTCTCCTTTCATAGGCCTTGAAATCGATTTTCAGGCCATTTTAAAGAGGTGAAAATCGATTCCTCCTTTTTCCATAGGCCATACAATCGATTCCCATCATTTCCAAAAGTAAAGAATCGATTCCTACATGTTTCCAAAGACCACAGAATCGATTTTCAGGATCTCCAAATGTCCTGAAAATCGATTCCTACCATTTTCCATAGGCCATATAATCGATTCTTGTCATTTCAAAAAATAAAGAATCGATTCCTGCACATTTCCAAAGGCTCAAATAATCGATTCATCCTTGCCATAAATGTTTTAAATTTTTTACGCTCTCTAAGCCTATAAATAGGCAGCCTCAAATCACATTTTGAGGGACACAGATCTCACGGAGAGGAGATCTCACAGGACAGGGAAAAACTTCACAGGGTCAGAAAAACAGACACAGCTCACAAGATCAGAGAGAAGAATTGCTACACACATTTTTTTAAGATCTGAGAAGAATTGCTCCAGAAACATTTTCACAAGATCTGGGAAGACAACTCTCGCAAATCTCATTTTCCAGTTCTCCGCTTCATTTTTGTTCTTCAGATCTGTAATATCTGCCTTCATCAGAGGTATTTCTGTTTTTATATTTGTTAAAATTCAATCATTCTGATCCATGCCAAGATTGCCCTATGTGATTTAATTTAGCTGTAGTGTCCTTGTTGATGATGAACCACATGATTCCCACTTGTGCCTAGTGCATCATTTTCTAAGTGGTGAAGATGGTCTCAGATGATTCAACCTCTCCTTTCAAACCCTTTCAAAAAAAAACATTCTTTTTTAGAACTACGTCGCTTTGATTCCCGTTTGGGATACGTAGGAGCGAGCCACGTTCTCGTCAAGCGCAACAAATAAAAGTTCTTTTTCATCCCCATAAACAAATTATTTTCATAAAAACAAACAAAAAGAACCATTTTCCAACCCATTGTTGCTAATAGCTCATCAGAGCCTCTGTTCGTTTAGCTATTGGCGACAATGTCTTTTTCTCATAAGAATAATAAACGATGGTCCATCATAACCTTTGTTAGTTTGATCATTGTGCAAATCAATCTTTTTCGAAAATCACTTTCAAAAAGATAATAAAAACGAGTTGTCAATAGTCCATCAGAACCTTTGTTCGTTTGACTAGCGGTACAACTCTCTCTTTTTGAGTATTTAGTAGTGATTCATCATAGCCTCTGCTAGTTTAATCATTTGCTAATGCTCGTCATATTTCAAAAAAACTCACTAAAAAAGATAAAAAACCCAAAAACATTTTACCACTTTCTTACCTAAACCTTTTACCAAAACATTTTCACCCTCATGCATCTTCATCCATCCCTATTTATGCGACACTCTCATGCATTCTCAAGTATTTATGCCTTGCATAATAAACGTAATCATACTCAAATGCCCATGCATTCTTGTATGCTCATGCATCCTCCTGTCTACTCATTCATGCATTCATTCTTGTATGCTCATGCATTCACATGCTTGCCAAATCATGCATAATTGCTCACATGTTCATTCACCTAACCTAGAATACTCTATGCCTATGATCAATTGTATTCCTTTGTTCTTGATGCCATTTGAATGTCTTGACTTAATTGTGCACGAACCCTTTTACACAATCATGTGCCCTTATAAGGCTACCAACATGTGTAGCATAGAGGCATATGTGCCCCTCTTGAGATTGCTTCCAACTTGTGTAGCAATTCTCCTTCACACACAAACACAATTGTTTTGAGAACTTTGTCTTGCATCTATGACAATTAAATCTCTTGATTATATTGGCATGCTTAATCTTAGTTGATGATCGACATGTTCATGATTGCTTGATTAGTTGAATATGTTTGAACTTCATTCATTCATTTTGCATTTGGTTTTGGACATAGATTTCGATTGAAAATGATTTTCCAAACCAATTAATTTTCAAAGCATTTTCAATAAACAAAAATAAGCAAGTAGTGGAGGTCACCCATAACCTTTGTTAGTTTGATCTCTATGAACGCTCTTCAAATTTACATGAGTACTTAGCGATGGTTACCCATAACCTTTGTTAGTTTAATCATTCGCTAATGCTCGTCCTACTTCGAAAACCTTTTCGAAAATATAATAAAAACAAGTCGTTACTAATAGTCAATCAGAGCCTTTGTTCGTCTGACTAGAGGTAACAACTCTTTTTGAGTATTTAGCAGTGATTACCCATAGCCTTTGTTAGTTTAATCACTCATTAATGCTCGTCCTATTGCGAAAACTCACCAAAAAGAACAAAACAAAAACCTTTTCAAAACCAAAGGCTTAGAACTACGTCGCCTTTGATTCTCCACCCGGAGATACGTAGGAGCAGGGCCACGCCCCTGTCAAGCGCAAAAATAAACAATTTATAAGTTAAAAAAATACAAACACATCTCTTTCATTTCAAAAACCAAAAATCAAATTTTCAAAGTAGGGGATTAAGTCGGTCGTACGGCCGGGTTAATCATTGTTTTAGGATAAGTGAACTGTGGTCCTTCAGAGCCCCAGCGCTCCTTCAGCCCCCAGCGGCCCTTCAGACCCCCAGTGGTCCTTCAACACAGTTCACGCAATCCTAAGACCCCTATATTAAAAAACACCAACACACAAACATTTTCAACCAAGAACTACGTAGCTTTGAATTCTCCATCGCACCGGGAGATACGTAGGAGCGGGCCATGTCCCGTCAAGCACTGTTTTCTAAAAAACCTTTTTCCCCCCCTTTTTCACCAAAAAATAATATTTTCATTAAAAGTTTTCCCATTCATCTTCAAACAAGAAATAAATAGGCAAATATAGGTATTTTTCAAATCAAACGTTAAAACCACACATTTAATTAGAGGTTCCCTTTCGGTAGAAAGGACGGGCGCGGTGCTAACACCTTCCTCGCACGTAATCGACCCCCGAACCTATATCTCTAGTTTCAAAAGACCATCCGCCTTGTCCAAAAGACCTTTTTTCAATGTTTTGGTCTTAAAATTAAAATATTGGTGGCGGCTCCAAATTTTTCCACGTTGTACATCGAGAAACCCAACCGGGATTTTTCGGGGTGCAACATATTGACGTTAAGTTTTATTTGCGATGATAACTGTGGTTTTGAGACTCTCCTTTTAGTGACGTGCTACGTGATGCATGATTATTATGTTTTTGAGCCGTTTTATTGCGAAGCGTTGTTTTACTGAAGTAAGTGTAACATTCCTCGTGCGAAATAAATTTTTGAAAACTCTGATTTTTTTATAAACAAAATAACGGGTAGAAAAGGGGTGTTACATTAGTGGTATCAGAGCAGTTCGGTCTGTCCGGCCAATGTCGTCCTGTCATAGTGTTTTATGACAATAGATTAGTTCTGAATTTTTGGTTTGTGCTGCAGTGATAGTTCGAAATGGCTGGGAGAAACGACGCTGCTCTTGCTGCTGCATTGCAAGCTATGGCTCAGGCTGTGCAGAATCAGCATAATGCTGGAGAGAACGCTGGTTTTCGGAGTCTGACTACCTTCCAGAGGGAGAATCCGCCCACCTTTAAGGGCAAATATGATCCAGATGGTGCTATGGCTTGGTTGAAAGAGATCGAGAGGATTTTCAGGGTGATGGACTGCACTGTTGAGCAGAAGGTCCGTTTTGGTACCCACATGTTAGCCGAGGAGGCCGAAGACTGGTGGTTGGCTACTAGGCAGAGGTTGGAGGCTGTGCAGGAAGGGATTACTTGGGAGGTATTCAGCAGGGAATTTCTGAGAAAATATTTTCCTGAAGACGTCCGAGGGAAGAAAGAGATAGAGTTCCTGGAACTGAAGCAGGGTGGTATGTCTGTGACTGCATATGCGGCGAAGTTTGTGGAACTGGCAAAATTCTATCCACATTACAGTGAGGCTACAGCTGAGTTCTCAAAATGCATCAAGTTCGAGAATGGGTTGAGGCCTGATATTAAAAAGGCCATTGGTTATCAGAAGATTCGTGTGTTCGCTGATCTGGTTGACAGTTGTAGAATCTTTGAGGAGGACAGTACTGCTCATTATAAAGCTACGTCTGAGAGAAAGGGTAAGTTTCAGAGTCGAAGCAAGCCGTATGAGGTTCCTGCGAGTAAGAGTTACCAGAAGGCTGCTGGAGGTAAGAATTCTAGTGGGGGAGATGCTCCTGCTAGCATTGTCTGTTATAAGTGTGGCAAGCCTGGCCACAAGAGTACTACATGCAGGTCTGATGAGAGGGTTTGCTACCGTTGTGGTAAAAAGGGTCATATGGCGGCCGAGTGTAAGGTCAAGGATGTGGTGTGTTTCAACTGTGGTGAGTCTGGGCATATCAGTACAAAATGTACAAAGCCGAAGAAGGAAAGGTCTAGTGGGAAAGTGTTCGCATTGGCAGGAGAGGAGCCTGATGAGAAGGATGGTCTGATTAGAGGTACGTGTTTTATTAACGGTATTTCTCTGAAATCTCTTATTGATACTGGTGCTACCCATTGCTTTATATCTGTTGATTGTTGTAAAAGATTGGGTCTTGTTTTATCTGCTATGTGTGGGGATATGGTTGTCGATACTCCTGCGAAGGGGTCGGTGATTACTTCCCAGGTGTGTTCTCAGTGTCCCGTGTCGATCTTCGGCAGGGACTTTGTTGTGAATTTTGTTTGCTTGCCATTGAGAGGTCTGGATGTAATCTTGGGCATGGACTGGTTAGAGGATAACCACGTTCATATCAACTGTCGTAGCAAGTCGGTCAGTTTCGGGGAAGAAGATTCTGTTTTGGTATCTGCTGGTCAGTTGAAGAAGTTGAGGAAAGAAGGAGTTCAGCTATTTTCGTTGATGGCATCGTTGTCTGCTGAGAGTCAGGCTGTTATTGAAGAACTGCAAGTGGTACGCGAGTTCCCTGAGGTTTTTCCTGATGAAATTCCGGGTGTGCCACCGGAAAGAGAAGTTGAGTTTTCGATTGATCTTGTACCTGGTACGAGGCCTGTGTCTATGGCACCGTACAGAATGTCGGCGTCGGAATTGTCTGAGTTGAAGACGCAACTCGAAGAATTGCTTGAGAAAAAGTTTGTAAGACCGAGTGTATCACCGTGGGGAGCTCCGGTATTGTTGGTAAAGAAGAAGGATGGGAGTATGAGGTTATGTGTGGACTATCGTCAGTTGAATAAGGTAACTATCAAGAATAAGTATCCGCTTCTGAGGATCGACGATTTGATGGATCAGTTAGTGGGTGCCCGTGTTTTCAGCAAAATTGATTTGAGGTTCGGATATCATCAGATTAAAGTAAAGGATGAAGATGTTCAGAAGACAGCGTTCAGGACAAGGTATGGGCATTATGAATATTCAGTGATGCCGTTCGGTGTGACCAATGCACCTGGTGTATTTATGGAATATATGAATCGTATTTTCCATAATTACCTAGATCGGTTTGTGGTGATCTTCATAGATGACATTCTAGTTTATTCTAAGTCGGAGGAAGAGCATGCTGAGCACCTGAAGACGGTATTGGAAGTCCTGAAAGAGAAAAAGTTGTATGCTAAGTTATCAAAGTGTGAGTTCTGGCTGAAAGAGATGAGTTTCCTTGGGCACGTGATTTCTGGTAATGGTATTGCGGTTGATCCGGCAAAAGTGGAAGCAGTATTGGAGTGGGAGGCTCCGAAGTCCGCAACAGAGATTAGAAGCTTTTTGGGTTTGGCTGGGTACTACAGGAGGTTCATCGAGGGTTTTTCCAAGTTGGCCCTTCCGTTGACTCAGTTAACTTGTAAGGGTAAAGTTTTTGTTTGGGATGCTCGGTGTGAAGAAAGTTTTATTGAACTGAAAAAGAGATTGACAACGTCACCTGTTTTGACTTTGCCTAATCCGGAGGAACCGTTTGTTGTATATTGTGACGCTTCGAAGATGGGTCTGGGTGGTGTGCTGATGCAAGATGGGAAAGTCGTTGCGTATGCGTCGAGGCAGTTGCGGGTTCATGAGAAAAATTACCCTACGCATGATTTGGAATTGGCTGCTGTGGTATTTGTGCTTAAGATTTGGAGGCACTACCTTTATGGTTCGAGGTTTGAAGTGTTCAGTGATCATAAGAGTCTAAAGTACCTGTTCGATCAGAAAGAGTTGAATATGAGACAGCGTCGGTGGTTGGAGCTCTTGAAGGATTATGACTTTGGTTTGAATTATCATCCCGGCAAAGCTAATGTCGTGGCTGATGCCTTAAGCAGAAAGTCCTTGCATATGTGGGCAATGATGGTGAAAGAATTAGAGTTGATTGAGGAATTCAGAGATTTGAGTTTGGTTTGTAAAATGACGCCTCGCAGTGTCAAGCTGGGAATGTTAAAGATCGATAATGATTTCCTGGGCAGCATCAGAGAGGCTCAGAAGTCAGATGTCAAGTTAGTAGATTTAATTAATGGGGTTGGTCAATCTGAAGATGAAGATTTCAAGATAGATTCCCGTGGTGTGTTGAGGTTCTGAGGTAGGATCTGTGTTTCGGACGATGCGGAGATGAGAAAGGCAATTTTAGAGGAGGGTCACCGTAGCAAGTTGAGTATCCATCCTGGAGCGACGAAAATGTATCAAGATCTGAAAAAGATGTTTTGGTGGTATGGTATGAAGAGAGATGTGGCACAGTTTGTGTATGCCTGTTTGACCTGTCAAAAGTCGAAGGTCGAGCATCAGAAGCCTGCGGGGTTGATGCAACCGTTGGAAGTTCTAGAGTGGAAGTGGGATAGTATTGCGATGGACTTTGTGACGGGATTGCCGAATACAGTTAGGGGTCATGACGCTATTTGGGTGATCGTTGATAGGTTAACGAAGTCTGCTCACTTTATTCCTATTAATATCACTTATCCGGTGTCGAGGTTGGCAGAAGTCTATGTCAAAGAAATTGTGAAGTTGCACGGTGTTCCGAAGAGTATTGTGTCAGATAGGGATCCGAGGTTCACTTCTGAGTTTTGGACGAGTTTGCAGAAGGAATTGGGTTCAAAGCTGAAAATGAGTTCGGCATATCATCCTCAGACAGATGGTCAGTCAGAGAGGACAATTCAGTCGTTAGAAGATTTGTTAAGAGCTTGTGTCTTGGAACAAAGAGGTTCATGGGATTCCTACCTTGCGTTGATTGAGTTTACCTATAACAACAGTTACCATTCCAGTATCGGGATGGCACCATTTGAAGCATTGTATGGTCGAAAGTGTAGAACGCCATTGTGTTGGTATGAGTCGGGAGAGAGCGTAGTGTTGGGACCGGAGATTGTCCGGGAGATTACAGAGAAGATCAAGATGATCCGTGAAAAGATGAAGGCTTCGCAGAGTCGTCAGAAGAGTTATCATGACAAGCGGAGGAAAGATTTAGAGTTTCAAGAGGGTGAGCATGTGTTTTTGAGGGTTTCTCCTATTACCGGTGTTGGTCGAGCGTTGAAATCGAAGAAGCTCACTCTTCGATTTGTTGGTCCTTATCAGATTTTTGAAAGAATCGGAAAGGTGGCTTATAGAGTGGCTTTACCGCCAAATCTTTCGAATTTGCACGACGTGTTTCATGTGTCGCAACTTCGGAAGTATGTTTCGGATCCATCTCATGTGATCCATATGGATGATGTAGAAGTGCGGGATAATCTCACTGTGGAGACGATGCCCGTACGGATTGAGGATTGTGAAGTGAAAGCGCTTAGAGGCAAAGAGATTGCATTAGTGAAAGTGGTTTGGCTAGGAGCTGCCGGCGAGAGTATGACTTGGGAACTAGAGAGCAAGATGCGAGAGTCCTACCCAGAGTTATTTGATCAGGTAAATTTCGAGGACGAAATATTCTAAGTGGGGGAGAGTTGTAACACCCTAAATATTTAATTAAATTATTTAATTAAGTATTTAGGAGTTTGATTTAATTAATTGGATATAATTTAATTATTGGAAATTATATTAAAAATTGTGTAGGTGGTATGAGAGGTGGAGGCGCCAAACTAGATGGACTTGGGCTTAAGTGAGAAGCCCAAGCCCATGACTCATGTCATATGCGAAGTGGCCAAGGCGTCCTAGGGGTTAGGGTTTTTTTGTTAGCATTTGCGAAATTGAGAAGAGAGAAAGGAGAAGAGAAGGAGCGCCGTAGAGAAAGAGGAAGAGAGGAGAAGGTCGCAAGCTCCAAGGAGAAAAGAGGAACGTGATTCTGTTGCCGTGGTTCCGTTCGTGACCGTCTCTAAGGCTTCTACTCTTCGAATTCGAGGTAAGGGGAGTTCTATCAATTTTTATAATAATTCCTATGATAGGTTTTAAGTAGAGATGGCCTAGATCTAATCCGTGAGTATGATTTACGTGTATTTTCATGTTGTAATTCGATTGGTATGCGTTTTGATGAATTTGTTGCTCAAAGATCCATGGTTGGTGTTATAGGCGCCTAGGGCGCCATGTTTGTACTTGTGTTGTGCTGAAATTTTGATGTTTTTAGGCATAGGATCTGGCGCCCCTGTGTTGGGCGCCGTGGCCATGTTGTTGTCTGTCGCTGAAATTGTGTGGCTGGAAGTGTTCTGGGCGCCAGGCGCCCTGTGCTGGGCGCCAAGGGCGCCAGTGCGTGTGTGGAGCGCTGGGCGCTGGGTGCCAGCGCTGGGCGCTGAGCGCCCGTGTGCGTGTGTTGCGTGTGGCGCCAAGGCGCTGGGCGCTGAGCGCCCGTGTGCGCGTGTTCCGTGTTGCGCTAAGGCGCGGGGCGCTGGGCGCCCGTGTGTTGCGTGTTGCGCTAAGGCGCTGGGCGCTGGGCGCCCGTGTGGGTGTGTTGCGTTTTGCTGGGCGCTGGGCGCCAGGTGCCTGGGCGCTGGGCGCCGGGCGCCCAGGGCGCCAGTTTTCAGGATGTTCCCAAATTTTTTTATGAAAACTGCTTTCGCTATATCTTTTGACTCGGACATCCGTTTTAAACGTTTCAAAAAGTGTTGGGAAGCTTTTTCAGTTGCCTATCTGTGTGTCCCATTTTTAAAAATAAAAACTTATTATTTCTGAAGGTTGCTGGGGCGCCCCTAGTGGCTGTTCCCTGCGGTCGTTGCTGTGACATTGAAAAATCGTTTTGGTGTCTTTAAAAATTCTCTTTTGCGTATGACCAGTGGTTTTAACGTTTTAGTGTCAAAAGTGATGATTTTGACGATGATGCCCTTAGTGGCCAATATTGTTGATAATGATGTGTAAATGACGATGATGCCCTTAGTGGCTAGTTAAATGACCTTTTTGCCCTTAGTGGCCAATATTGTTGATAATGATGTGTAAATGACGATGATGCCCTTAGTGGCTAGTTAAATGACCTTTTTGCCCTTAGTGGCCAATATTGTTGATAATGATGTGTAAATGACGATGATGCCCTTAGTGGCTAGTTAAATGACCTTTTTGCCCTTAGTGGCCAATATTGTTGATAATGATGTGTAAATGACGATGATGCCCTTGGTGGCTAGTAAATGACGTTTTTGCCCTCAGTGGCTATTGTTTGAATTGATGATGTTGTGAATAAGTGATGATGAAACCCAGTGACGTTTGAGGCCCGAAAGGCTAAGTGATGTTGTTGTGAGTAATTGTGAATTGACAGGTGCTGTGCCTCTTGTGGGCAAATTGGTAAGTGACGGGTCACATAGTTGACCGTGATTGTGTGATTTGTGCATGGTGCATGTTATAGTGTCTCATGCATCCCATATGCATAAACCCCGTGACGTTTTGAGGCCCAAAAGGCTAAGTGACGATGAGGCCATAATGGCTAAGCGACGTTTGTGAAAAGGTACCTCATGCATATGCCCGCGAGTGGGTTGCATTTCATATGCCTACATGACATAGTGATGAGTTTATGTAGTGATGTAATTGATGATTGTGATGTGATTATTTTAGAGCTGTGACTTGACTTATTATTTATCATATGATTTATTATATGGATTGAATTGGACTCACCCTTCTGTTTGAATGTTACCCCTATGCGGTAACGTGCAGGTGATTGCGAGTGAAGGACTAGGTACCTTCACTAATTCGAGTCGAGTCGTCACGCTCTGATACGTAGCACTCAGGGGGGGACGAACTTAATGTTATGAATGATTTCGGTTGTTATGTTTTGTTGACAATTCTGTTTTATTTTGTTATTCCGCTGCGTAGTTGGTAAGTTTTATTTGCGATGATAACTGTGGTTTTGAGACTCTCCTTTTAGTGACGTGCTACGTGATGCATGATTATTATGTTTTTGAGCCGTTTTATTGCGAAGCGTTGTTTTACTGAAGTAAGTGTAACATTCCTCGTGCGAAATAAATTTTTGAAAACTCTGATTTTTTTATAAACAAAATAACGGGTAGAAAAGGGGTGTTACATTAGTGGTATCAGAGCAGTTCGGTCTGTCCGGCCAATGTCGTCCTGTCATAGTGTTTTATGACAATAGATTAGTTCTGAATTTTTGGTTTGTGCTGCAGTGATAGTTCGAAATGGCTGGGAGAAACGACGCTGCTCTTGCTGCTGCATTGCAAGCTATGGCTCAGGCTGTGCAGAATCAGCATAATGCTGGAGAGAACGCTGGTTTTCGGAGTCTGACTACCTTCCAGAGGGAGAATCCGCCCACCTTTAAGGGCAAATACGATCCAGATGGTGCTATGGCTTGGTTGAAAGAGATCGAGAGGATTTTCAGGGTGATGGACTGCACTGTTGAGCAGAAGGTCCGTTTTGGTACCCACATGTTAGCCGAGGAGGCCGACGACTGGTGGTTGGCTACTAGGCAGAGGTTGGAGGCTGTGCAGGAAGAGATTACTTGGGAGGTATTCAGCAGGGAATTTCTGAGAAAATATTTTCCTGAAGACGTCCGAGGGAAGAAAGAGATAGAGTTCCTGGAACTGAAGCAGGGTGGTATGTCTGTGACTGCATATGCGGCGAAGTTTGTGGAACTGGCAAAATTCTATCCACATTACAGTGAGGCTACAGCTGAGTTCTCAAAATGCATCAAGTTCGAGAATGGGTTGAGGCCTGATATTAAAATGGCCATTGGTTATCAGAAGATTCGTGTGTTCGCTGATCTGGTTGACAGTTGTAGAATATTTGAGGAGGACAGTACTGCTCATTTTAAAGCTACGTCTGAGAGAAAGGGTAAGTTTCAGAGTCGAAGCAAGCCGTATGAGGTTCCTGCGGGTAAGAGTTACCAGAAGGCTGCTGGAGGTAAGAATTCTAGTGGGGGAGATGGTCCTGCTAGCATTGTCTGTTATAAGTGTGGCAAGCCTGGCCACAAGAGTACTACATGCAGGTCTGATGAGAGGGTTTCCTACCGTTGTGGTAAAAAGGGTCATATGGCGGCCGAGTGTAAGGTCAAGGATGTGGTGTGTTTCAACTGTGGTGAGTCTAGGCATATCAGTACAAAATGTACAAAGCCGAAGAAGGAAAGGTCTAGTGGGAAAGTGTTCGCATTGGCAGGAGAGGAGCCTGATGAGAAGGATGGTCTGATTAGAGGTACGTGTTTTATTAACGGTATTTCTCTGAAATCTCTTATTGATACTGGTGCTACCCATTGCTTTATATCTGTTGATTGTTGTAAAAGATTGGGTCTTGTTTTATCTGCTATGTGTGGGGAGGCGCACAGACCGTGAGGTAATAGTGCCGTGGTGGCCAATGCGTTGGCCAATGCCCGTGGGAGGTGTGTTTAACTTGCACTTATGCCTCAGGTGCAAGGTTCGATTCCCACGGAAGGCAAAAATTCTACAAGAGGGGTAGAGACGACCGTGAGGTAATAGTGCCGAGGTGGCCAATGCGTTGGACCTGGGCTGTTGCGCTCAATTGGTAGTGGGAGGTGTGTTTAACTTGCACTTATGCCTCAGGTGCAAGGTTCGATTCCCACGGAAGGCAAAAATTCTACAAGAGGGGTAGAGAAGACCGTGAGGTAATAGTGCCGGGGTGGCCAATGCGTTGGACCTGGGCTGTTACACACAGCGCCCAGCAGCAACAGAACAGGGCAGCCAACATGGCGCCCATGGCACCCAGTGCGCCAGAACATCAGCAACAGGGCAGCCAGACTTGGCGTCCATGGCGCCCAGTGCGCCAGAACATCAGCAACAGGGCAGCCAGACTTGGCGCCCATGGCGCCCAGTGCGCCAGAAACAGCAACGGGCAGCCAGACATTAGCGCCCTTGGCGCCCAGTGCGCCAGAACAACACAGGGCAGCCACAACATTGGCGCCCTTGGCGCCCAGTGCGCCAGAACAACACAGGGCAGCCACAACATTGGCGCCCTTAGCGCCCAGTGCGCCAGAAAAACACAGGGCAGCCACAACATTGGCGCCTTTGGCGCCTAGTGCGCCAGAACAACACAGGGCAGCCACATACGGCGCCCTTGGCGCCCAGCAACCAGCGCCCAGCAACAACCACAATTGGCGCCCATGGCGCCCAGGACCAGCGAACAACAAAGTGGCGCCCAGGACGGCGCCCAACAACCTACGAACAACGAGATGGCTCCCAGGAGGGCGCCCAGGACAGATTTTTGGTTCCCAATCATCAACAAACATGTTCACACATCATCAATAGGTAACAAACACCATCAATAGGATTCAATATCAACATTTAGGGTTCAATATCTACAACTAGGGTTTTCAAGAATTAACAACACCTAGGGTTCCTTAACCTTCCTACATAAAGCCCTTCATATACCCGATTATAGAGTTAGAACCCCACCCTTACCAGGGATTGAAGTTGAAACTCTCCTTGGTCCTTGCCCTAGCTCTCTCTTCTCCGCCCCCTCCTTGCTCTTCTCTCCAAATTCTTATTTTTTTTCATCTAAAATGAGCAAACCCTAAAATAATACCTATTTATAATTTATTTAGTCTTATGGGCTTTCTCATACACTTATGCGACTTTAGCTTCATGGGCCTTCTTTACACCCCCTTATTTTACTACTCCAAACACCAACAATAGGCCCACATACGAAAATATATTTTTACTCTAATATTTTCTTTCAACTTAATTTCCTAAATAATTCAATTAAATAATTAATTAAACATTCGGGGCGTTACAACTTGATAACCGCCTCGTTGTGGAATTTGGCCATTTTTTTTTTCAATAGGAAGTCTAGTTGTTTCTTATTTTTTTTGTATTTTTGGGTTTATGATGGAAGAAAATGGGAAAGGAAACTTGAAAATTTCGTGGTCTTTGTAGAATGGCACTTATGCTCAAACTAGTTATTAATTGTTGTGAATTTGGTGAAAGAAATGGAATGAAAGGAAAGGGGCGCCACCTTGTCTAATCCAAGACTAGGATAAGCCTATGAGTGAGGATCGCCACAAGAAACCTGGTTTCTTGATAAGATCAGATAATGGTTCAATCCAGAACCAAAGAGCAAAAGCTCTCAATTTCACACAAAGTGATTTTTGGCTAAAATTCTTGTTATTTTCCATTGATTTTGATGAAAACATATATAGGAAAGAACATTAGGATCTGATGTGCTACAAGAAAGAGAAAGTTTACAATAATGAGCATTAGTGTTCCTTGAATATGTAACTCCTTCTTTTATTTGCTTTGTCTTCTCGTAATGCCTTGCTTGAATTTGTAACTCCTTCTTTTAATTGCCTTGTCTTTTCTTTATGACTTGGAGTTTAAAAAAACCAAAAGACTCCCTAGCATCCAAAGTTGATTATTCTTCAATAAGAGAGTGACATTGTACCCATTTCAATCCTAATTTTCGTTCTCCACTATGCATGCTTCAGCACACACTTTAAATCAACTTAAAAACACACCAAACAATAGCAAAGACCAAGCTGGCAGCCTATACTACTAGCAGCCCATGCTCCACACATAAAAAGAACACTCAACCAAATAAAATAAACTTAAGTGTTGGGCCTAATTAAATCAAAGTTCTGCCCTCACATTTTAGTACAACTTAAAATAAAATTAGAGCAATTAAAATTGGACAGCGAGCCCATGGTAGGTTGTCATCATTCTCTCCGTCTTCGAGAGAATTCGACCTCGAATTTCTAGCTCCAATACCTCCAGGGTCAAAAACAAGTCTAAAGAACTCATCACATGCAATTTTCAAAATGGGGAAATTTCCAGGTGCTTTGGAAGGATTTGAGTGATTTACTACCTCATGAGTTTCTTGGACATAATAATTATTTTTCTGAAACTCATAATTTTTCTCCACTCGTGAAGTATATTCTCCTTCTTTCACTTTGTTATCTTCATGACATAAAGAAGAAATGTTAGGCAATTGAATATTAGAATAATCCCAATACTTGACCACACAAACCAATTTAGAAGAAGGTATTAGTATAGTAGTATGCCATGACTTCCCAATGTCTTTCTCTTGAAATTCAATGGACGCACTACATTGTTCCTCTGGAAGCACTTGTGGATTTGTCTTCTTGCAAGATTCTTCTTTTGGAATGTCATCCACAACCTTCTTAATATTAATATCATCAAAATCAGGAAAAATGTTAGGATTATAACAATATTCTATAACAACATCTTTATCCTCTATTTCTTTTTCTCTCAATTCCTGTTTCTTTTCACTCTCTATTTCTTTTTCTTTTTCTGTTTCTTTTTCTTTTTTAATCTTTTCTCTCAATTTTTTTTGATCATCTCTCACCTCACTTGGACTCAAAGGAGCCAATACAATACGTTTTCCATGATGAACAAAATAATACTTGTTGGTACGCCCTTCATGATTGGCATTTTTATCAAATTGCCAAGGCCTTCCCAACAAGAGATGGGTAACCTCCATATGAACTACATCACAAACAGCCACATCCTCATATTTACCAATTGAAAAAGAAATTTCTACTTGTGCATCAACAATCATCTCAATATCATTAACAAGCCATTGAAGCTTATATGGTTTGGGATGTGGTTTAATTTCTAGTTGGAGTTTGGAAACCAACCTTGTGCTGGCAAAATTGGTACAACTTCCACCATCAATAATAAGGGAACATACCTTTCCTTGTATGAGGCATCTTGATTGAAAGATATTCTCTCTTTGAGTTGTATCATCCTCCTTCACAAAATTTTCCAACAAACTCCTCACCGAGAGTAGTTCACCGCTAGGAATTTCTTCTTCATTCATTTTCTTTAAGAACTCAAGCAATAAAAATGGTACACAAAACCAGAAATTGCTTGACCAAAAGTCCAAATCGAACCTTGCTCTGATACCAAATGATAACCGCCTCGTTGTGGAATTTGGCCATTTCTTTTTTTTTCAATAGGAAGTCTAGTTGTTTCTTATTTTTTTGTATTTTTGGGTTTATGATGGAAGAAAATGGGAAAGGAAACTTGAAAATTTCGTGGTCTTTGTAGAATGGCACTTATGCTCAAACTAGTTATTAATTGTTGTGAATTTGGTGAAAGAAATGGAATGAAAGGAAAGGGGCGCCACCTTGTCTAATCCAAGACTAGGATAAGCCTATGAGTGAGGATCGCCACAAGAAACCTGGTTTCTTGATAAGATCAGATAATGGTTCAATCCAGAACCAAAGAGCAAAAGCTCTCAATTTCACACAAAGTGATTTTTGGCTAAAATTCTTGTTATTTTCCATTGATTTTGATGAAAACATATATAGGAAAGAACATTAGGATCTGATGTGCTACAAGAAAGAGAAAGTTTACAATAATGAGCATTAGTGTTCCTTGAATATGTAACTCCTTCTTTTATTTGCTTTGTCTTCTCGTAATGCCTTGCTTGAATTTGTAACTCCTTCTTTTAATTGCCTTGTCTTTTCTTTATGACTTGGAGTTTAAAAAAACCAAAAGACTCCCTAGCATCCAAAGTTGATTATTCTTCAATAAGAGAGTGACATTGTACCCATTTCAATCCTAATTTTCGTTCTCCACTATGCATGCTTCAGCACACACTTTAAATCAACTTAAAAACACACCAAACAATAGCAAAGACCAAGCTGGCAGCCTATACTACTAGCAGCCCATGCTCCACACATAAAAAGAACACTCAACCAAATAAAATAAACTTAAGTGTTGGGCCTAATTAAATCAAAGTTCTGCCCTCACATTTTAGTACAACTTAAAATAAAATTAGAGCAATTAAAACTGGACAGCGAGCCCATGGTAGGTTGTCATCATTCTCTCCGTCTTCGAGAGAATTCGACCTCGAATTTCTAGCTCCAATACCTCCAGGGTCAAAAACAAGTCTAAAGAACTCATCACATGCAATTTTTAAAATGGGGAAATTTCCAGGTGCTTTGGAAGGATTTGAATGATTTACTACCTCATGAGTTTCTTGGACATAATAATTATTTTTCTGAAACTCATAATTTTTCTCCACTCGTGAAGTATATTCTCCTTCTTTCACTTTGTTATCTTCATGACATAAAGAAGAAATGTTAGGCAATTGAATATTAGAATAATCCCAATACTTGACCACACAAACCAATTTAGAAGAAGGTATTAGTATAGTAGTATGCCATGACTTCCCAATGTCTTTCTCTTGAAATTCAATGGACGCACTACATTATTCCTCTGGAAGCACTTGTGGATTTGTCTTCTTGCAAGATTCTTCTTTTGGAATGTCATCCACAACCTTCTTAATATTAATATCATCAAAATCAGGAAAAATGTTAGGATTATAACAATATTCTATAACAACATCTTTATCCTCTATTTCTTTTTCTCTCAATTCCTGTTTCTTTTCACTCTCTATTTCTTTTTCTTTTTCTGTTTCTTTTTCTTTTTTAATCTTTTCTCTCAATTTTTTTTGATCATCTCTCACCTCACTTGGACTCAAAGGAGCCAATACAATACGTTTTCCATGATGAACAAAATAATACTTGTTGGTACGCCCTTCATGATTGGCATTTTTATCAAATTGCCAAGGCCTTCCCAACAAGAGATGGGTAACCTCCATAGGAACTACATCACAAACAGCCACATCCTCATATTTACCAATTGAAAAAGAAATTTCTACTTGTGCATCAACAATCATCTCAATATCATTAACAAGCCATTGAAGCTTATATGGTTTGGGATGTGGTTTAATTTCTAGTTGGAGTTTGGAAACCAACCTTGTGCTGGCAAAATTGGTACAACTTCCACCATCAATAATAAGGGAACATACCTTTCCTTGTATGAGGCATCTTGATTGAAAGATATTCTCTCTTTGAGTTGTATCATCCTCCTTCACAAAATTTTCCAACAAACTCCTCACCGAGAGTAGTTCACCGCTAGGAATTTCTTCTTCATTCATTTTCTTTAGGAACTCAAGCAATAAAAATGGTACACAAAACCAGAAATTGCTTGACCAAAGGTCCAAATCGAACCTTGCTCTGATACCAAATGATAACCGCCTCGTTGTGGAATTTGGCCATTTCTTTTTTTTTTCAATAGGAAGTCTAGTTGTTTCTTATTTTTTTGTATTTTTGGGTTTATGATGGAAGAAAATGGGAAAGGAAACTTGAAAATTTCGTGGTCTTTGTAGAATGGCACTTATGCTCAAACTAGTTATTAATTGTTGTGAATTTGGTGAAAGAAATGGAATGAAAGGAAAGGGGCGCCACCTTGTCTAATCCAAGACTAGGATAAGCCTATGAGTGAGGATCGCCACAAGAAACCTGGTTTCTTGATAAGATCAGATAATGGTTCAATCCAGAACCAAAGAGCAAAAGCTCTCAATTTCACACAAAGTGATTTTTGGCTAAAATTATTGTTATTTTCCATTGATTTTGATGAAAACATATATAGGAAAGAACATTAGGATCTGATGTGCTACAAGAAAGAGAAAGTTTACAATAATGAGCATTAGTGTTCCTTGAATATGTAACTCCTTCTTTTATTTGCTTTGTCTTCTCGTAATGCCTTGCTTGAATTTGTAACTCCTTCTTTTAATTGCCTTGTCTTTTCTTTATGACTTGGAGTTTAAAAAAACCAAAAGACTCCCTAGCATCCAAAGTTGATTATTCTTCAATAAGAGAGTGACATTGTACCCATTCAATCCTAATTTTCGTTCTCCACTATGCATGCTTCAGCACACACTTTAAATCAACTTAAAAACACACCAAACAATAGCAAAGACCAAGCTGGCAGCCTATACTACTAGCAGCCCATGCTCCACACATAAAAAGAACACTCAACCAAATAAAATAAACTTAAGTGTTGGGCCTAATTAAATCAAAGTTCTGCCCTCACATTTTAGTACAACTTAAAATAAAATTAGAGCAATTAAAACTGGACAGCGAGCCCATGGTAGGTTGTCATCATTCTCTCCGTCTTCGAGAGAATTCGACCTCGAATTTCTAGCTCCAATACCTCTAGGGTCAAAAACAAGTCTAAAGAACTCATCACATGCAATTTTCAAAATGGGGAAATTTCCAGGTGCTTTGGAAGGATTTGAGTGATTTACTACCTCATGAGTTTCTTGGACATAATAATTATTTTTCTGAAACTCATAATTTTTCTCCACTCGTGAAGTATATTCTCCTTCTTTCACTTTGTTATCTTCATGACATAAAGAAGAAATGTTAGGCAATTGAATATTAGAATAATCCCAATACTTGACCACACAAACCAATTTAGAAGAAGGTATTAGTATAGTAGTATGCCATGACTTCCCAATGTCTTTCTCTTGAAATTCAATGGACGCACTACATTATTCCTCTGGAAGCACTTGTGGATTTGTCTTCTTGCAAGATTCTTCTTTTGGAATGTCATCCACAACCTTCTTAATATTAATATCATCAAAATCAGGAAAAATGTTAGGATTATAACAATATTCTATAACAACATCTTTATCCTCTATTTCTTTTTCTCTCAATTCCTGTTTCTTTTCACTCTCTATTTCTTTTTCTTTTTCTGTTTCTTTTTCTTTTTTAATCTTTTCTCTCAATTTTTTTTGATCATCTCTCACCTCACTTGGACTCAAAGGAGCCAATACAATACGTTTTCCATGATGAACAAAATAATACTTGTTGGTACGCCCTTCATGATTGGCATTTTTATCAAATTGCCAAGGCCTTCCCAACAAGAGATGGGTAACCTCCATAGGAACTACATCACAAACAGCCACATCCTCATATTTACCAATTGAAAAAGAAATTTCTACTTGTGCATCAACAATCATCTCAATATCATTAACAAGCCATTGAAGCTTATATGGTTTGGGATGTGGTTTAATTTCTAGTTGGAGTTTGGAAACCAACCTTGTGCTGGCAAAATTGGTACAACTTCCACCATCAATAATAAGGGAACATACCTTTCCTTGTATGAGGCATCTTGATTGAAAGATATTCTCTCTTTGAGTTGTATCATCCTCCTTCACAAAATTTTCCAACAAACTCCTCACCGAGAGTAGTTCACCGCTAGGAATTTCTTCTTCATTCATTTTCTTTAGGAACTCAAGCAATAAAAATGGTACACAAAACCAGAAATTGCTTGACCAAAGGTCCAAATCGAACCTTGCTCTGATACCAAATGATAACCGCCTCGTTGTGGAATTTGGCCATTTCTTTTTTTTTTCAATAGGAAGTCTAGTTGTTTCTTATTTTTTTGTATTTTTGGGTTTATGATGGAAGAAAATGGGAAAGGAAACTTGAAAATTTCGTGGTCTTTGTAGAATGGCACTTATGCTCAAACTAGTTATTAATTGTTGTGAATTTGGTGAAAGAAATGGAATGAAAGGAAAGGGGCGCCACCTTGTCTAATCCAAGACTAGGATAAGCCTATGAGTGAGGATCGCCACAAGAAACCTGGTTTCTTGATAAGATCAGATAATGGTTCAATCCAGAACCAAAGAGCAAAAGCTCTCAATTTCACACAAAGTGATTTTTGGCTAAAATTATTGTTATTTTCCATTGATTTTGATGAAAACATATATAGGAAAGAACATTAGGATCTGATGTGCTACAAGAAAGAGAAAGTTTACAATAATGAGCATTAGTGTTCCTTGAATATGTAACTCCTTCTTTTATTTGCTTTGTCTTCTCGTAATGCCTTGCTTGAATTTGTAACTCCTTCTTTTAATTGCCTTGTCTTTTCTTTATGACTTGGAGTTTAAAAAAACCAAAAGACTCCCTAGCATCCAAAGTTGATTATTCTTCAATAAGAGAGTGACATTGTACCCATCAATCCTAATTTTCGTTCTCCACTATGCATGCTTCAGCACACACTTTAAATCAACTTAAAAACACACCAAACAATAGCAAAGACCAAGCTGGCAGCCTATACTACTAGCAGCCCATGCTCCACACATAAAAAGAACACTCAACCAAATAAAATAAACTTAAGTGTTGGGCCTAATTAAATCAAAGTTCTGCCCTCACATTTTATTACAACTTAAAATAAAATTAGAGCAATTAAAATTGGACAGCGAGCCCATGGTAGGTTGTCATCATTCTCTCCGTCTTCGAGAGAATTCGACCTCGAATTTCTAGCTCCAATACCTCTAGGGTCAAAAACAAGTCTAAAGAACTCATCACATGCAATTTTCAAAATGGGGAAATTTCCAGGTGCTTTGGAAGGATTTGAGTGATTTACTACCTCATGAGTTTCTTGGACATAATAATTATTTTTCTGAAACTCATAATTTTTCTCCACTCGTGAAGTATATTCTCCTTCTTTCACTTTGTTATCTTCATGACATAAAGAAGAAATGTTAGGCAATTGAATATTAGAATAATCCCAATACTTGACCACACAAACCAATTTAGAAGAAGGTATTAGTATAGTAGTATGCCATGACTTCCCAATGTCTTTCTCTTGAAATTCAATGGACGCACTACATTGTTCCTCTGGAAGCACTTGTGGATTTGTCTTCTTGCAAGATTCTTCTTTTGGAATGTCATCCACAACCTTCTTAATATTAATATCATCAAAATCAGGAAAAATGTTAGGATTATAACAATATTCTATAACAACATCTTTATCCTCTATTTCTTTTTCTCTCAATTCCTGTTTCTTTTCACTCTCTATTTCTTTTTCTTTTTCTGTTTCTTTTTCTTTTTTAATCTTTTCTCTCAATTTTTTTTGATCATCTCTCACCTCACTTGGACTCAAAGGAGCCAATACAATACGTTTTCCATGATGAACAAAATAATACTTGTTGGTACGCCCTTCATGATTGGCATTTTTATCAAATTGCCAAGGCCTTCCCAACAAGAGATGGGTAACCTCCATAGGAACTACATCACAAACAGCCACATCCTCATATTTACCAATTGAAAAAGAAATTTCTACTTGTGCATCAACAATCATCTCAATATCATTAACAAGCCATTGAAGCTTATATGGTTTGGGATGTGGTTTAATTTCTAGTTGGAGTTTGGAAACCAACCTTGTGCTGGCAAAATTGGTACAACTTCCACCATCAATAATAAGGGAACATACCTTTCCTTGTATGAGGCATCTTGATTGAAAGATATTCTCTCTTTGAGTTGTATCATCCTCCTTCACAAAATTTTCCAACAAACTCCTCACCGAGAGTAGTTCACCGCTAGGAATTTCTTCTTCATTCATTTTCTTTAGGAACTCAAGCAATAAAAATGGTACACAAAACCAGAAATTGCTTGACCAAAGGTCCAAATCGAACCTTGCTCTGATACCAAATGATAACCGCCTCGTTGTGGAATTTGGCCATTTCTTTTTTTTTTCAATAGGAAGTCTAGTTGTTTCTTATTTTTTTGTATTTTTGGGTTTATGATGGAAGAAAATGGGAAAGGAAACTTGAAAATTTCGTGGTCTTTGTAGAATGGCACTTATGCTCAAACTAGTTATTAATTGTTGTGAATTTGGTGAAAGAAATGGAATGAAAGGAAAGGGGCGCCACCTTGTCTAATCCAAGACTAGGATAAGCCTATGAGTGAGGATCGCCACAAGAAACCTGGTTTCTTGATAAGATCAGATAATGGTTCAATCCAGAACCAAAGAGCAAAAGCTCTCAATTTCACACAAAGTGATTTTTGGCTAAAATTATTGTTATTTTCCATTGATTTTGATGAAAACATATATAGGAAAGAACATTAGGATCTGATGTGCTACAAGAAAGAGAAAGTTTACAATAATGAGCATTAGTGTTCCTTGAATATGTAACTCCTTCTTTTATTTGCTTTGTCTTCTCGTAATGCCTTGCTTGAATTTGTAACTCCTTCTTTTAATTGCCTTGTCTTTTCTTTATGACTTGGAGTTTAAAAAAACCAAAAGACTCCCTAGCATCCAAAGTTGATTATTCTTCAATAAGAGAGTGACATTGTACCCATCAATCCTAATTTTCGTTCTCCACTATGCATGCTTCAGCACACACTTTAAATCAACTTAAAAACACACCAAACAATAGCAAAGACCAAGCTGGCAGCCTATACTACTAGCAGCCCATGCTCCACACATAAAAAGAACACTCAACCAAATAAAATAAACTTAAGTGTTGGGCCTAATTAAATCAAAGTTCTGCCCTCACATTTTATTACAACTTAAAATAAAATTAGAGCAATTAAAATTGGACAGCGAGCCCATGGTAGGTTGTCATCATTCTCTCCGTCTTCGAGAGAATTCGACCTCGAATTTCTAGCTCCAATACCTCTAGGGTCAAAAACAAGTCTAAAGAACTCATCACATGCAATTTTCAAAATGGGGAAATTTCCAGGTGCTTTGGAAGGATTTGAGTGATTTACTACCTCATGAGTTTCTTGGACATAATAATTATTTTTCTGAAACTCATAATTTTTCTCCACTCGTGAAGTATATTCTCCTTCTTTCACTTTGTTATCTTCATGACATAAAGAAGAAATGTTAGGCAATTGAATATTAGAATAATCCCAATACTTGACCACACAAACCAATTTAGAAGAAGGTATTAGTATAGTAGTATGCCATGACTTCCCAATGTCTTTCTCTTGAAATTCAATGGACGCACTACATTGTTCCTCTGGAAGCACTTGTGGATTTGTCTTCTTGCAAGATTCTTCTTTTGGAATGTCATCCACAACCTTCTTAATATTAATATCATCAAAATCAGGAAAAATGTTAGGATTATAACAATATTCTATAACAACATCTTTATCCTCTATTTCTTTTTCTCTCAATTCCTGTTTCTTTTCACTCTCTATTTCTTTTTCTTTTTCTGTTTCTTTTTCTTTTTTAATCTTTTCTCTCAATTTTTTTTGATCATCTCTCACCTCACTTGGACTCAAAGGAGCCAATACAATACGTTTTCCATGATGAACAAAATAATACTTGTTGGTACGCCCTTCATGATTGGCATTTTTATCAAATTGCCAAGGCCTTCCCAACAAGAGATGGGTAACCTCCATAGGAACTACATCACAAACAGCCACATCCTCATATTTACCAATTGAAAAAGAAATTTCTACTTGTGCATCAACAATCATCTCAATATCATTAACAAGCCATTGAAGCTTATATGGTTTGGGATGTGGTTTAATTTCTAGTTGGAGTTTGGAAACCAACCTTGTGCTGGCAAAATTGGTACAACTTCCACCATCAATAATAAGGGAACATACCTTTCCTTGTATGAGGCATCTTGATTGAAAGATATTCTCTCTTTGAGTTGTATCATCCTCCTTCACAAAATTTTCCAACAAACTCCTCACCGAGAGTAGTTCACCGCTAGGAATTTCTTCTTCATTCATTTTCTTTAAGAACTCAAGCAATAAAAATGGTACACAAAACCAGAAATTGCTTGACCAAAGGTCCAAATCGAACCTTGCTCTGATACCAAATGATAACCGCCTCGTTGTGGAATTTGGCCATTTCTTTTTTTTTCAATAGGAAGTCTAGTTGTTTCTTATTTTTTTGTATTTTTGGGTTTATGATGGAAGAAAATGGGAAAGGAAACTTGAAAATTCCGTGGTCTTTGTAGAATGGCACTTATGCTCAAACTAGTTATTAATTGTTGTGAATTTGGTGAAAGAAATGGAATGAAAGGAAAGGGGCGCCACCTTGTCTAATCCAAGACTAGGATAAGCCTATGAGTGAGGATCGCCACAAGAAACCTGGTTTCTTGATAAGATCAGATAATGGTTCAATCCAGAACCAAAGAGCAAAAGCTCTCAATTTCACACAAAGTGATTTTTGGCTAAATTCTTGTTATTTTCCATTGATTTTGATGAAAACATATATAGGAAAGAACATTAGGATCTGATGTGCTACAAGAAAGAGAAAGTTTACAATAATGAGCATTAGTGTTCCTTGAATATGTAACTCCTTCTTTTATTTGCTTTGTCTTCTCGTAATGCCTTGCTTGAATTTGTAACTCCTTCTTTTAATTGCCTTGTCTTTTCTTTATGACTTGGAGTTTAAAAAAACCAAAAGACTCCCTAGCATCCAAAGTTGATTATTCTTCAATAAGAGAGTGACATTGTACCCATTTCAATCCTAATTTTCGTTCTCCACTATGCATGCTTCAGCACACACTTTAAATCAACTTAAAAACACACCAAACAATAGCAAAGACCAAGCTGGCAGCCTATACTACTAGCAGCCCATGCTCCACACATAAAAAGAACACTCAACCAAATAAAATAAACTTAAGTGTTGGGCCTAATTAAATCAAAGTTCTGCCCTCACATTTTATTACAACTTAAAATAAAATTAGAGCAATTAAAATTGGACAGCGAGCCCATGGTAGGTTGTCATCACAACTCTCCCCCACTTAGAATATTTTCGTCCTCAAAAATTTACCTGACTCGAACAACTCGGGATAAGATTCCCGCATCTTGCTTTCCAGCTCCCACGTCATGCTTTCTCCGGCAGCTCCGAACCAGACTACTTTCACCAAGGCGATCTCCCTGCCTCTTAGAGTCTTCACCTCATGATCCTCGATTCGCACAGGCATCGTCTCCACAGTGAGATTATCCCGTACTTGCACATCATCCATATGAATTACATGAGATGGATCTGAAATGTACTTTCGAAGTTGCGACACATGAAACACATCATGCAAATTCGAAAGATTAGGCGGTAAGGCCACCCTATAAGCAACATCTCCAACTCTTTCCGAAATCTGATACGGACCAATAAAACGAGGCGTGAGCTTCTAAGACTTCAAAGGGCGTCCAACACCGGTCACCGGAGTGACTCTCAAAAACACATGCTCACCCGCTTGAAATTCTAAATCCTTTCTTCGCTTATCATGATAACTCTTCTGTCTACTTTGCGAAGCTTTCATCTTCTCCCGAATCAACCTCACCTTCTCAGTAGTCTCTCGAACAATTTCAGGTCCAAGTACTACACTTTCTCCAGATTCATACCAACAAAAAGGTGTCCTACATCTCCGACCATACAACGCTTCAAAAGGTGCCATCCCAATACTAGAATGGTAACTGTTATTATAAGTGAACTCTATCAACGAAAGGTAGGCATCCCACGAACCTCCTTGCTCCTGAACACAAGCTCTCAACAAATCCTTCAACGACTGAATAGTCCTCTCTGACTGACCATCCGTCTGAGGGTGATACGCCGAACTCAATCTCAACTTAGAACCCAACTCCTTTTGCAGACTCTTCCAAAAATCAGACGTAAACCTCGGATCCCTATCCGAAACGACACATAGAGGAACACCATGCAGCTTTACAATCTCTCGGATATAAATCTCTGCCAACTTCGGTACTGAATATGTGATGTTAATAGGAACAAAATGAGCCGACTTCGTTAGCCTATCAACAATCACCCAAATCGCATCATGACCTCTTGCGGTATTAGGCAATCCCGTCACAAAGTCCATCGAAATACTATCCCATTTCCATTCTGGAACCTCTAACGGTTGCATCAACCCTGCAGGCTTTTGATGTTCAACTTTCGACTTCTGACAAGTTAAACATGCATACACAAACTGCGTGTAACACCCCGGTATTTCTATTGACTAAAAATACCCAGGTGCACATTAGTAACACATTAGAGATAAGATTTCCTGCTCAGACACTGAATATCACTATAAATGTTTCGCTGAATATAACCCAAACAGTCTTATTTACAACAAGACAATACGGTTCTCAGACCATATACCATCAGCAATTGTAGTATTCAGTATCGTACAAGAAAGCGGAAGAAAGATATACCTTAAATACATAATGTTTTAGTATACAGACAACAAAAGCGAAATAAGCTTAAACATAAAGCTAGGCTATCAGCAACCAGTCCGAGCTCAACCTACTCGTGCCTCTTGGATTTCCGCTGTCCCTGTGTCTCTGTAAAACAACAACATTTAAACAGTGAGATACAATCTCAGTGAGTTCTACCGAGACCCCTACTAACACTCTCGGTTCATTTATTAGTCCTTTTATAGCTTAACACGACACCGACTGCAAAACATTGCTACTCCCGGAATGTCGTAAAATAAACAAAGTACGGCACCGACTGCAGAACATTGCTAATCCCAGTGTATCGTACAACAAACAAAGTACGGCACCGACTGCAGAACATTGCTAATCCCGGTGTATCGTACAATAATCTTTAACATAACACCGACTGCAGAACATTGCTAATCCCGGTGAACCCCCCTACCAATAGTATATTCTCCTATTGGCATGGAGCCTAGGGAAGGGGATCATGACTGCCCCGCCTAGTATGTTACACATGGGTCGTCACCCAACTCGATATATAAACATATATCTACAATCATATGAACTCAGGGTCCATCACCTCAAATAACCAGTTGAACACTTAACCCACGCTTTTATAAAACCAAGTTCACACTCGCACTCTAATTTACCTCTTTTCGACACAATTTACAACTTCGAAAACCGTTTATTTTTCCTTAAAACTAGAATATTCAGTTAGGCCTCTGAACAAGCTTTCAAACGCATCTTAGAACACCTCAATCGGGTTCCTGGATCAAAAGTTATCGCGAAAACAAAAACAGTGAATAGTTGCTGAAAATCTGCAAAGCGTCGCGACGCGAACTGCTACCGTCGCGACGCGAAAAGCGACAGAAATATTTGCGTGACAAAACTGGGCCCGGTCGCGACGCGAAGGGGACGGGTCGCGACGCGACCATCTGCAGAAAAGTGCAGGTTTTCCGTTTTCTTGCGAAATTCGCTATTCCACTCAATTCCGATTCTTGTTCCGATTGAAAACAGTTTTGACAACCATAAAAACAGTCCCAATCAAAGTCACACAATCAATCAAATCAATCAAAAACTCATTGTAAACGAATTGTATCAAAACGCGACATATTTTCAAATAACGGTTTTTAACTCGAAAATTCTCGAAATCAAATCACGTAAAATTCATTGTAAAGCGAAAACATCCTAAGCGTGAGTAAAACTCACCCTTGAAGCGTGAACCACGATCGAGCCGAATTCACCGATTAACCACACGAACATTCCCCGCATAAACTTTCCGTTCCGACGACGCTCAAATCCGCTTCCAAAGCTTTCCACTCGATCACGAAACCTCTTTTTGACCGAAATACCAAATTCCTCGAAATCTTCCATGAACACTATTCATCATCCCTAACCTCCAAAAGCTACTATTCACAAAAACCCCAATTTGAACACTAACCTCTTGATTCTTCACAAACCCCAAATCGGACTTCAATATTTGCGCAATCCACCTTGAGCTCGCTCCCAAACACCATCCAAAGCTTTCCTTTGAGCTTGAACAACAAAAACCTCCATTTTCCTCTTAAATTCGAAAATGGTAAAGTGAGAGAGAGTGAGTTGATGATGATGATTTTGGTACCAAATCGAAGAGGAAGTAACGCTGAACATTTTTCGTGTTTGAAGGAAGTCGTTTCGGTGGAGTCTTCTCTCTCCCTCTTCTCTTCTCCCTCACGCCAATATCTCTCTTTTCTCTCTTTTTCTCCTCTGCTTCTTCTCTGTCTCTCGCTTCCTTCTTTCTTTTCTTTCCTTTTAATTATCACACACCCACACACATATATATATTTATTAATATATAAGTGGTAACGTGGTCCAATTACCATATTGATCTAAACCTCTTATTTCGAATCCAAAACTTCTTTGACCCGTATTATCCGGTTAACGGTCTGCTGACAACCAATAAATAATTTTAGCACTCAATAAATTTACCAGTCAAGTACTAAATTAATTTAATTGGGTTAACACCCAAATAATTCTACTAATTATTTTGCGGATGTTACATTCTCCCCAACTTGAAAGAATTTTGTCCTCAAAATTTCATCAAATCTTTCATTTGACTAACCGAGAATCGACATTCTCAGAAAGGTCTAAATTTGCTGGAAAACAATCTCGAACTATCAAAATGAGTGTAGAAAATCTTCCCAAGTTGGCACATCAATCTCCAAGTATGATCCACTACTACCTTGATACGAACTCTCTGGTTACGAATCTACACGAGAAACTCATCATTCGCCTACATAGGCTCGACACCTCGTTTGAAAACACTTCCGAAGCTTCATTCCAATTATCCTCGTTTACTCCCCAACTTTGATTGATCTAAATCAAAGGGTCTAAAACGAGACACTTGATAGAAATATGGGTTGGAAAATGAGATCCATATATCGGTAATCCTCGATCGGGATAGGAACAACACGATTTCCTCGAAGGGTGTAAACACTTTCTCAACAAATCTTCTAAAATCCATAACAGTTTTCGTACACACCGACAATGTGACGAAAAAGTCACTTGTGAAACTTCTTGACTCGCCCCTAGATTTTGAGATAACACTTTTCAAAAGAAGATGAAATGAGGATTTACCAGAAACGTTTATCTTAAACGTAGAAATAGACCGCGGGGACATCAAATAAATTTGAACGTAATGAAAATCACCTCAGTTGTTCTCAAAATAACTATCAAACAGAACTCAGGACCCTTCTTCCTTTATTGTGACTTTCTTCACAATATATTTATCTACGACGCACTCAGTTCCTTTCCGAATTAGTCCATAACGTTGAGAACCTCTCCTCAACCTAAGTAATTCTCCTAGGATTTTCTTCCTCAATCAGATTTTATTGACCTCTTGATTCGTTCCCAAAATTAACTTTAGCATGCGGGTTTTCACAAAATGATTTTTCAAAACTACCATACCGCACGCCGAGCTTCACTTCGGAAACTTCAGACTCTTGCAAGCAGATCCCCCAATTAATCCCTTGATGGTTATTCGCAACGTGAAAAACAGCCAGCAGTCACCTTACTTCCATATTCGTATTCACGTTTGACCCGTCAAACGGCATCTCATAATACAATCTCATTGTTGACCTTCACAAAGAAGAGATTAACAAACTAATACCTTGCCACTATTACATCTGCTTCATATCCCTGTACACCTACAGAATATACACTTCGGTGTGCTTCCTTTAACACTTGCCTTCTATTGTTCTCATCATCGGGCGCACAGATTCTACCGTTGAAACAACTGACTCCATCACTATTCATGGTAAAATCTGGAGATACCTTTTGTGATTGTAGCTTCTCATCAACTTCCTGTGCTAAGCGTATAGAATCCCTTAGGGAACTAGAGATCCTCATATGGCTCAACACTAATCGGTTCCTCCTTGATCTTGAATTCAGATTTAAGTCTCTAAAAGACTTCGATAATTCCATCTCATGCATCATAAACTCGGCCATGTGGATGGATTTTCTACTCAGTGCATCAGTTGCAACACTGACCTCTCTTGAATGCTACATAATGTAACATCAACACGAATTTATAATCCTCCAGAAACTCAACACACTTCTCTGCCTGCTATTCAGTTCTTTCTGATCAAACAGATACCTTAAACTTTTGTGATCACTAAAGGCATCGAAACAAGACCCATACCGGTAACGTCTCCAAATCTTCAGTGCGTACACAATAGCTGCCAACTCCCAAATTATGAGTCGGATAATTCCCTTCACGAGTCTTCAATTGCCTGGATGCACAAGCTACCACCTGTTGATTCTGCATGAGAACACATCCTAAACCCTTCCCTGAAGCGTCATCGAAAATTTGAAATTCCAGTTACGGATCTGGAAGAATCAGGATTGGAGCAGAAGTCAAAATCTTCAACTCTTGAAAACATCCTTCGCAATCGGCATCCCACGTAAACGGATGACCCTTACGAGTTAACCGAGTAAGTGGAAAATGTTAGACTTGAGAGTCTATAAAAGTAACCTTAGAGGGGGGGTGAATAAGGTTATAGGTGATTAATGGATTCTTTTTCAATTTAAAAAACTTTTTCGATATTGGTTTGGATAAAATGCGGAATAATAAAATTTGACCAATATAGAAGGAGTAAAATGAGATGATGGACAGATCAATATTGTATACAGTAATAAAATAGATAATAAGAAGTAAGATTACAATATGATATATTTGCACAGTTATATCGAGAATATGATAATATAAGCAGTTATGATAATATCAATATTATAAGCAAATAAAGTGCAAAATATAAAGAGATAGGGAAGAGAGAGAGACACAGCAATTTAGCGAGGTTCGGGATAAAACCCCTACGTCCTCGGCCTTAGGCTTTTCAACCCTTGGACTTAGTAACCACTATATTGAAGAGAGTTTGATACAAACAGTCGACCCCAATATAAGTGAATCTCAATTCCCCTGAATTGAGAACCTAAGCACTCTTGCTAAGGATTTCTAAACCAACTCAATAACCCTATTGAGAGACCCAAGTACACAGCCCAGGATTTCAAAACACCAACTCAATCACTTGATTGAGAGACCCAAGTACAAAGCCCAGGATTTCAAAAACACCAACTCAATCACCTGATTGAGAGACCCAAGTACAAAGCCCAGGATTTCAAAAACACCTTGAAATAAAATAAATTACACAATAGAGTTCTATGATCCAATCACTTCAGAGAATGAGTCAGTTTAGAAACTGAGAGAGATGAGTGATCTTAGGATATTATTGATGCTCTATAAGATGAGGGATGATCTTGCTTTTGCAACCACTTCAAAATTGATATAACAATAGAAGTTGAGGTTGCTTGAAAGCTTTTAAAAATATAGATATGATTTTGAAAAACAAAGCTTTTTGAAAAGCAAGATTCAAAACAGTTGGAGCACAGGAATCTCAGATCTAGATCTATAAACAGCTTTTGAAAAAAGATATAACAATTTAAAATCAAAAGCTTATAAAAATAAAACAATGAAGAGTAATAGATCTATAGAGATTCGAAATGAGAGAGCAGAGAAGAAATTGTGAGATGAAGATGTTGTAGGTGTGTGCTGAGAAATGAAATCACTCTCCTATTTATAGTGAAAGGTGAGGTTCGAATTTTTGAAAAACATTTATGGCTTGAGATAATCGATTGTTTCATGTAGTGCAAATTTTTGATAATCGATTATGGAGGTAAGGAATAGGCTCATAATCGATTATCCTTTGTAGTAGATTTGAGCAAGTAATCGATTATGGCTCAATAAGGAAGGTTAGAAATACCTTGATAATCGATTACTACATGTGGTAATAATGAGCAAATAATCGATTATTTGTTGTTAATTAGGACAATAATCGATTATGGTATGGAGACCAATTGAGTCAATAATCGATTATTAGTTCTAAAAATGGAAGGAAAGGAATGCATCATAATCGATTATCCTTTGTAGTGGAATTGCATCATAATCGATTATTTGCTTTCAAACAAGGTAGATAATCGATTATGGTATGAATTTGGTATAGGATGGTAATCGATTATGCTATTCAAAAAAAAATAGGAATTGGTTCCATGCTTTCCACAAAATCATTTTTAGGGTTTAGGTTTTCAAAAAATATTTTCTAGGGTTTGGTTTTCACCATGCAATTTATTTTTTGAAATACTTTTCAAAATTCTTTTTTATGCATCATGTATGATTAGAAAAGATCATCTCTCTCAATATCTAAAGTGTCACACACTTTAGGTGATAGGACCTTTACAAAGAGTCCTAAAAAAGGCTTAGACACAAAATAGGGTTTTGAACTTCTTATGATGCTTCTTCTTCAAGCTTCTCCTTTTTGAGTCTTCTTCCTTTTAAAATAAGTCATGCACTTTGCTCAATGTGAAAGATTAGTAGATATATGTAATTTGTTATCATTCAAAATAAAGGACTGTTTTACCCTTGGTTCAACAAACTCCCCCTTTTTGATGATAACAAATTACATTATGCATAGGGTTTGATAATAATGAAAAATCTTTTTTAAAAAAGCTCCCCCTAAGCATAAGCATATATTTTCTCCTATTTCCTCCCCACATATAATAGTAACTTGCATATTTTCTCCCCCTTTGTTTTCATCAAAAAGGAGGGGGGGGGTGAAAAACAAATAGAAAACATTTTATAAACTAGCATAATCAAGCATCCCTAGCTCTCTACGGATTTTACAAAAAGGAGCTTCTGCTAGGGGTTTAGTGAAGATATCCGCTAGTTGGTCATCCGTGCCTACAAATTTTAATGCAATGCTCCCCCTAGACACATGATCTCTAATAAAGTGATGTCTAATGTCAATATGTTTAGTGCGAGAGTGTTGTATAGGGTTCCTAGCAATATTTATGGCACTTGTATTATCACACAAAACAGGCACACTTTCAAAAATTAGACCAAAGTCTTCCAAAGTTTGTTTCATCCACAGAACTTGTGCGACGCAGTTTCCAACAGCCACATATTCAGCTTCAGCTGTGGACAAAGCAACACTGTTCTGCTTCTTACTAGACCAGGAGGTCAAACAAGGACCAAGAAAATGACAAGTTCCACTAGTACTTTTTCTATCAAGAGTGCAACCTGCAAAATCAGCATCAGAAAAACCAACTAATTCAAACGTACTCGATTTCGGGTACCACAAACCAAAGTCTATGGTCCCTTTAACATACCTAAGAATCCGTTTTACAGCTTTTAAATGTGATTCTTTTGGGCATGCTTGAAATCGAGCACACAAGCATACAGCAAACATAATATCAGGTCGAGATGCAGTTAAGTATAAGAGACTACCTATCATACCTCGATACATAGTTTCATTTACCGGTTTACCTTGCTCATCCTTATCTAGTTTAGTTGCTGTTGCCATAGGAGTGCTGATTTCTTTTGCGTCATTCATGTTATATTTCTTCAGCAATTCCTTTGAGAACTTTGTTTGGGATATGAAGATTCCTTCATTTGATTGTTTCACTTGAAGTCCCAAGAAAAAGTTAAGTTCTCCCATCATACTCATTTCAAATTCACTAGTCATCATCTCAGAAAATTCCTTGCACAAATCATCATTAGTAGATCCAAAGATAATATCATCAACATAGATTTGAACTACTATGATATGTTTGCCCTTGGTTTTAAGGAATAAGGTAGAATCAATCTTACCCTTTTGGAAACCATTGGCAATTAAATGTTTGCTTAATCTCTCATACCAAGCTCTTGGGGCTTGTTTCAATCCATAGAGGGCTTTGTCAAGTTTAAAGACGTGATCGGGATTTTTAAAATCTTCAAAACCAGGGGGTTGTTTTACAAAAACTTCTTCTTCTAAGAAACCATTTAGGAAGGCACTTTTGACATCCATTTGGTGTAGTTTGAAATCCATGTAGGAGGCAAATGCCAAAATTATCCTAATGGACTCCAATCTAGCCACAGGAGCAAAAGTTTCTTCAAAATCCACCCCTTCGATTTGATTAAAACCTTGAACTACTAGACGACTTTTGTTTAATAAAATTGTTCCATTTTCGTCAAGTTTGTTGCGAAAAACCCATTTAGTTCCTATGATGGTCCGATCGACCGGTTTTTCAACTAAGTGCCAAACTTTATTTCTTTCAAATTGTTCAAGTTCTTTTTGCATTGACAAAACCCACTCTGGATCAATTAAGGCTTCCTTGATATTGTTTGGAACTATTTGAGAGACAAAAGCACTATGAAAGCATAAAAGATTAAGAGAAGAGCGAGTTGTTACCCCCTTTGATGGACTACCAATAATTTGCTCCATGGGATGATCTCGAACTGATTTCCATGTTTTGGGCAGATCATCGTGTGTTCTTCCATGGAGATGATCATCAATGTCTTGGGGCTCTCGTTCCACTATAACTTCTTCTTGAGGTTCAGCTTCCTCCTCGGCTTCTTCTACACTTTCACTGTTAGTTTCAGGTGATCTATTTTTGATCACTTCAATCACTTCATCCTCATCATCAGCAACTTTCTTATCAAAAGGGTTAGTTTCATCAAAAGAAATATGAATAGATTCTTGCATAGTTTTATCAATTTTATTGTAAACGATATAAGCTCTACTATGATTTGAATAACCCATAAAAATACCTTCAGTTGATTTAGCATCAAACTTACCCAACTTGTCCTTTGTATTAAGAATGAAGCACTTACTTCCAAAGACTTTGAAGTATGAAATGTTTGGAGCTCTACCATTCCACAGCTCATATGGTGTTTTGTTGAGAGAAGGCCTTAAATATACACGGTTTAGCACATGACACGCTGTATCCACTGCATGACCCCAGAAATATTTGGGAAGGTTGTGCTCATTCAGCATTGTCCTGCTCATCTCTTGTATAGTTCTGTTCTTTCTTTCAACTACACCATTTTGTTGAGGAGTTCTTGGAGCTGAAAAGTTATGATGAATGCCATACTTTTCACACCAAGTCTTGAATGATGAATTTTCGTACTCTCCTCCATGATCGCTTCTAATTTCTTTGATGGCTAAGTTTTTCTCATTTTGTAGCTTTCTGCACAACTTAGCAAACTCGTTAAAAGCATCACTTTTATTTGCAAGTAGGATAACCCAAGTATATCTAGAATAATCATCAACAATAACAAAGACATACTTAGACCCTCCTAGACTTACGACATCAATTTCACCAAACAAATCAAGATGTAGCAGTTCAAGCACATTTTTGGTGGAAATAACAGGTTTTGATTTAAAAGAGGTTTTGTGCATTTTACCAAGTTGACATGCATCACATAATTGGCCTTTTTCATATTTCAATTTAGGCAGACCTCTAACATGCTCATTCTTACTTAACTTAGATAGATGTTCTATACTAGCATGTCCTAAACGTCTATGCCACAAATCCACATCATCAATCAAGGTAGGCATACATACTATCTCATCACTTACATTATCAAAGTCAACATAGTATACATTGTTTTCTCGAAAGCCAGTAATGTAGAGTTTAGAAGTCATATGGGTGATAACACATTTATCAACAGAAAAGTGCACATCAAAATCATTATCGCATAGTTGACTAACACTTAGTAAGTTAAATTTAACGCCATCAACTAATAAAGCATCTTTAATTTTAATTGTGTTTTCCTTACCCACACAACCTTTACCTATTACTTGAGCAGATTCATTGTTGGCAAACTTTACAGATCCACTAGCTTTGTTGCTCAGTTTTAGAAATAGTGAAGCATCACCAGTCATATGCCTTGAGCAACCACTATCAACCATCCACACATTTTTCTTTTTAGCTGAGGGACCAACCTGCAAAAGAATTGTTTAACAACTAGCACGAGGTACCCTTTTTGTTGGGTCCTTGGGAGTTAGTCATCAAGGGGTTTGCTTTCACAATCCACCTTGGTTTCTTCCAAACAGGTACAAGGGTTCCAAGCTCACATATTTTACGGATGGGGCATGAAGAAGAGCTATGGTTTCCCTTTTGACAATATGTGCATTTGAAGATAGTAGGTTTATGATTAGAAGTAGAAGCTACAAAGGTGATACTTTTGTTTGAGCTGGAGGTGGTGGAATTACCTTGGTACCCAATACCTCTCCTATCAACATATTGATGTTGAGAGTGAAGCAACTGAGTCAAGGTCTTTTCACCAACCTCAAACTTTTTCAAAGATTCTTTCAAAAATTCATTTTCAACCTTGACTTTTTCAAAATTTTGTTTTAGTTCTCGAAATTCATGGTTGACTGATTTTTGTAGTTCATTCTTTAATCTAGTGACTTCACTTTCAAGAGTCTCGATTTGAGTGGATAGGCTTTTGTTGCTCTTTGTTAGTTTCTTGGATTTTAACAAAAGTTTTTCGTGTTCGAAATATAGAGCCTCAAAAGCTTCACTCAGATCGTGACTACTATAGTCATTATCAATCATATCATCATGCATAGAGGAGGTAGAGGAACTAGAAAAGTTAAGGGCTTACCTTTGATGTATCATTTGCCATGCTGCAGACAGCATTGTCGGTCTGCTCATCTTCTTCTGATTCACCATCAGTGCTGAGATTGTCCCATGTTGCTTCAGGTGTGTTCTTTGCCATGAGGCAGACAGCATTTGCAACTTCTTCTTCTTCGGTCTCACTTTCAGTGTCTGTATTGTCCCATGTTGCTTTCATTGCTTTCTTTTGCTTAGATTTCAGCTTGTAACAGTTTTCTTTGATGTGGCCGGGTTTGTTGCATTCGAAACATCTTGGTTGATCATTCTTTTTCTCATACCTGTCTTCTTTGTTGTACTCGGACTTCTTTGAAAAGTCACCCTTTCCAAACTTTTTGAATCTCATAAATTTTTTGAAATTTTTGGCAAGCATAGCCATATCTTCATCATCGGTTTCTTCTTCAGATTCAACCTCTTTCCTTGCTACTTTAGAAGTTTTAGCAGCAAGGGCAAGAGATTTCTTCTCTTTTACAGTTTCTTTTTCTTGATTCTTTTTGGCAGCCAGAACTACCTCAAATGCTAGCAATGATCCAATAAGGTCTTCTTGAGGTAAAGTGCCAATGTCTTTGGCTTCGGTTATAGCACAAGTCTTAGGGAAGAAATCACCAGTTAAGGATTCAAGGATCTTTCCATTCAAATCCTTGTTGGTGTATTTCTTTCCTAAGGCCCTCAAGTTGTTTACAATTAAATTTAATCTCTGATGCATTGCTGCGACAGACTCACCTTCTTTCATTTTAAAACTTTCATATTCAGAGGTGAGAATTCTAATTTTAGTATCTTTTACCTGGCTTGTCCCGACATGAGTGGCTTGTAGGCAGTCCCAGATTTCCTTTGCACTTTGACACCCTTTTACTCTACCATATTCTTCTTCACAGAGTGATAGATGAAGGATATTCATGGCCTTTGCATTTAGGGATATCTTGTCAAGCTCAGATTTTCTTAACTCACTCAGGTCGATGGTGTAGATGTCTTCTACCGGTACTTCTTCAGCTTTGCCGGTGGCTTGAATTTTTGAAGTGTCACCATCAGTATTACCTGGTTTTGTGATCTTGATCTTCATAGGGATCAGAGGTCCATCAACAATAATTCTCCACAGAGTGAAATCTATAGCCTGCACATGACATTTCATACGACTACTCCAGTAATCATAGTTAGTACCATCAAATAGAGGAGGCCTATTAGAAGACATTCCTTCTTTCATAAATGAACCCATAATCACGGATATATAACAGGATTAATTTAAATTGCGAGATGTAAAGCTCTAAAGCAATTACTAGCTCTGATACCACTTGTTAGACTTGAGAGTCTATAAAAGTAACCTTAGAGGGGGGGTGAATAAGGTTATAGGTGATTAATGGATTCTTTTTCAATTTAAAAAACTTTTTCGATATTGGTTTGGATAAAATGCGGAATAATAAAATTTGACCAATATAGAAGGAGTAGAATGAGATGATGGACAGATCAATATTGTATACAGTAATAAAATAGATAATAAGAAGTAAGATTACAATATGATATATTTGCACAGTTATATTGAGAATATGATAATATAAGCAGTTATGATAATATCAATATGATAAGCAAATAAAGTGCAAAATATAAAGAGATAGGGAAAAGAGAGAGACACAGCAATTTAGCGAGGTTCGGGATAAAACCCCTACGTCCTCGGCCTTAGGCTTTTCAACCCTTGGACTTAGTAACCACTATATTGAAGAGAGTTTGATACAAACAGTCGACCCCAATATAAGTGAATCTCAATTCCCCTGAATTGAGAACCTAAGCACTCTTGCTAAGGATTTCTAAACCAACTCAATAACCCTATTGAGAGACCCAAGTACACAGCCCAGGATTTCAAAACACCAACTCAATCACTTGATTGAGAGACCCAAGTACAAAGCCCAGGATTTCAAAAACACCAACTCAATCACCTGATTGAGAGACCCAAGTACAAAGCCCAGGATTTCAAAAACACCTTGAAATAAAATAAATTACACAATAGAGTTCTATGATCCAATCACTTCAGAGAATGAGTCAGTTTAGAAACTGAGAGAGATGAGTGATCTTAGGATATTATGGATGCTCTATAAGATGAGGGATGATCTTGCTTTTGCAACCACTTCAAAATTGATATAACAATAGAAGTTGAGGTTGCTTGAAAGCTTTTAAAAATATAGATATGATTTTGAAAAACAAAGCTTTTTGAAAAGCAAGATTCAAAACAGTTGGAGCACAGGATCTCAGATCTAGATCTATAAACAGCTTTTGAAAAAAGATATAACAATTTAAAATCAAAAGCTTATAAAAATAAAACAATGAAGAGTAATAGATCTATAGAGATTCGAAATGAGAGAGCAGAGAAGAAATTGTGAGATGAAGATGTTGTAGGTGTGTGCTGAGAAATGAAATCACTCTCCTATTTATAGTGAAAGGTGAGGTTCGAATTTTTGAAAAACATTTATGGCTTGAGATAATCGATTGTTTCATGTAGTGCAAATTTTTGATAATTGATTATGGAGGTAAGGAATAGGCTCATAATCGATTATCCTTTGTAGTAGATTTGAGCAAGTAATCGATTATGGCTCAATAAGGAAGGTTAGAAATACCTTGATAATCGATTACTACATGTGGTAATAATGAGCAAATAATCGATTATTTGTTGTTAATTAGGACAATAATCGATTATGGTATGGAGACCAATTGAGTCAATAATCGATTATTAGTTCTAAAAATGGAAGGAAAGGAATGCATCATAATCGATTATCCTTTGTAGTGGAATTGCATCATAATCGATTATTTGCTTTCAAACAAGGTAGATAATCGATTATGGTATGAATTTGGTATAGGATGGTAATCGATTATGCTATTCAAAAAAAAATAGGAATTGGTTCCAAGCTTTCCACAAAATCATTTTTAGGGTTTAGGTTTTCAAAAAATATTTTCTAGGGTTTGGTTTTCACCATGCAATTTATTTTTTGAAATACTTTTCAAAATTCTTTTTTATGCATCATGTATGATTAGAAAAGATCATCTCTCTCAATATCTAAAGTGTCACACACTTTAGGTGATAGGACCTTTACAAAGAGTCCTAAAAAAGGCTTAGACACAAAATAGGGTTTTGAACTTCTTATGATGCTTCTTCTTCAAGCTTCTCCTTTTTGAGTCTTCTTCCTTTTAAAATAAGTCCTGCACTTTGCTCAATGTGAAAGATTAGTAGATATATGTAATTTGTTATCATTCAAAATAAAGGACTGTTTTACCCTTGGTTCAACAGAAAACTAACTGTGAGAACCCTTGCACAAATCTCTTATAGTAACCGGCTAGACCCAAAAACTCCTGATCTCTGTGACTGAGGTCGGCGCTCCCAATTCAACACAGCTCCTATTTTTTTTTCTTTCGACTAACCACACCAGAGCACTCCTTAGCGAAGTACTCGGTCGGATGAATTTCTTTAACATCGACTCTTCAAGTTGAGACTCCATTTCCTTTAATTCGAAAGAAACATTCAATAAGAAACAATAGATATTGATCCCGTGCCAGGAATCAATTCTACAGAGAACTCTACCTCTCGGTCAGGAGGCAAAGAAGAAACTTCATCTGGAAATACATCTAGAAAGTCATTCACAACTTGAACGTTCGCCAAATCTAAACTAGTTTCAATGGATGCAGATAACATACTAACATGTGCTTCCGCACCTTGGAATGAAGATTGACCGTCTAAGGTGAACTAGGTAACCGCTTCAGAATTTGTCCTAGACAATTCAACTGATTCCGAAGCGAAGCTGATAGTTGATTAATACAGTCGATTGCAACATGATTTGCAGTCATCCAATTCATACCCAAAATGGTGTCCACACTTCTCGTAGGCAAACAATAAATTCTACAACGAAATTTCTGCCTCCTATGGCAAGTAGACAATTCTATACCGAGATTAGGTCTGGACACGACCCTTAGCAGCAGTTAAGATGGTTATCGGCTCGGATAGCGAAGATAAGGTTAATCCCAACCGATCTACTCACGATTGAGCTATTATACAATGGGTTGCACCCGAATCGTGTAATATACTAACAGAGTTATTGAAAACTGATCTCATACTCCTCAGTAGATTGTCTGCAGTCGTAACTGTCTAAACATCCAGAATGTTGACTCGCCCTTGCCTTAGAGCTGCTTGTAACTCCTTGAAACTCTTCCTTACAGGGCACTCTTTACCATAGTGACCCTCTACATTTCTATAATAGCACTGATTAGATCTTCGCTTGCAATCACCGCTATGAGGCTTTCCACAGTTAGAACATCTTCTGACCTTTGAAGAATCAAAGAATTGCATCTGCTTTTCCTTTGATGAAATTATCTTAGGACTTTGCATTCGGAGTTGATAATTCAACTACCTTCTTTGCTTTCCCATATTCCCTATGAGATCATCCTCGGTGACATAGGCTGGTTGCACTAAGGCAACAAAATTGGTGATAGTATAAGAACTGAGACCATAAGTCATAAAAGCACGAAGGCCCCTCTTATACTTCTGCATCTTCCATTCCTCGTTCGAAACATACCTTACCATTCGGTAAAACTGAGACAACTTCTCGAACTTAGCGGTGTATTCTTCCACCGTCATGCCACCTTTCCTGAGGATGCACCGGTTGGAAACTCCGGTCTTGGTCGAGGACTGCGTCTTGATCATCCAACCATAATTCCGCTTTTGATGCACTAAGTATTAAGTTGATCAGGCTCAATGTCTCTTAGCATCACAAGAGTAATCACAACCAGGACAAACAAGGAATCGACTCAACCCTAAACTAAGTCCGACTAGGCCGAACTGCTCTGATACCAACTGTAACACCCCGGTATTTCTATTGACTAAAAATACCCAGGTGCACATTAGTAACACATCAGAGATAAGATTTCCTGCTCAGACACTGAATATCACTATAAATTTTTCGCTGAATATAACCCAAACAGTCTTATTTACAACAAGATAATATGGTTCTTAGACCATATACCATCAGCAATTATAGTATTCAGTATCGTACAAGAAAGCGGAAGAAAGATATACCTTAAATACATAATGTTTTAGTATACAGACAACAAAAGGGAAATAAGCTTAAACATAAAGCTAGGCTATCAGCAACCAGTCCGAGCTCAACCTACTCGTGCCTCTTGGATTTCCGCTGTCCTTGTGTCTCTGTAAAACAACAACATTTAAACAGTGAGATACAATCTCAGTGAGTTCTACCAAGACCCCTACTAACACTCTCGGTTCATTTATTAGTTCTTTTATAGCTTAACACGACACCGACTGCAAAACATTGCTACTCCCGGAATGTCGTAAAATAAACAAAGTACGGCACCGACTGCAGAACATTGCTAATCCCGGTGTATCGTACAACAAACAAAGTACGGCACCGACTGCAGAACATTGCTAATCCCGGTGTATCGTACAATAATCTTTAACATAACACCGACTGCAGAACATTGCTAATCCCGGTGAACCCCCCTACCAATAGTACATTCTCCTATTGGCATGGAGCCTTGGGAAGGGGATCATGACTGCCCCGCCTAG